>CAJNOJ010000099.1:0-352469 GCA_905250025.1 Adineta ricciae
AGGAAGACAACAATTTGCAAATGACATTCTACCCGTATTTTATGGCAGATATACTTATGTTCGACATGGAAAGGAAGAAAGATTATTCAGCGCCATATGTAATCAGAGAAACGAAATCGATTAACAAAATGTAATTTCGGTCAGGCAATTATCTAGATAGAGAAGAGTTCTCCAGAAGATTAATCTATTACAACGTAGATCTTTCTTCTTTTGTTGTGTGTGATAAAAAAAAGTATGAAGTAGATAGAAAAATCTAATAGTCAAAAAATATTGTTAGTTTTGAATTCATTGCTGCCTTGAGAGCTTTCCCACCAGAACTCTCTTTCGTGAAATGGTTGTCTGGGATATGAAGAAACTTTAATGTTGAATTCCGCTTCAGCCCTTCTGCTAGAGCTTTAGCACCTGCATCGGTTATTTGATTAGCATTTAAACCTAAACTTCTTAGCGTGTGATTTTGAGCTAACATTTCACCAAGTGCATGTGCACCTCTATCAGAGATCTGGCTGTGAAACATTGATAAATCTTCAACAGTTGAATTGATTTTCAGCGCAGAGGCAATTAGTATCGCACATTCATCATTAATGTTCGGTTTTCCACAAAAACTAAGCGTAGTAATGGTTGACGTAACTTTAAGCAGTTCACTGACGTACAATGCACTTTGTATAGTAAGATAGGGATTGTAACTTATATGTAAATCATCTATACGCGAATTTCTCTTTAACATATCGGTTATTATTTTAATGTCATGGTCTTTTATAGTTGTGCGACTCATTTCTAGTCGAGTAATTGTTTGGTTGATATTCAGAGTGTTTATAAGTGTGCGCGTACATACGGGCACCAGATAACTACCATCATTGTCATCGTCATCCTTTCCAATAAAGTACAGACATTTAATGCGTGCGTTTATTTTCATTGAATCAACCAAATACTCCAGACATTCCATCGAAATATTCTGCGATCCAATTAAAAACTTATCAACATTCGTATTTGTCTCTAATGCTTTTGCTATTGCTTTTCCATCGGCAAGAGATAAATTCGCGGTTTTCAATCTAAACCATCCCTTCTCAAATTCTTTGTCACTGGATTTTAACCGTTGCACAAGTCTTTGTACTTCTTCTGATGCATAACTAGTACTTTCAATGTGCCGTTGTGAATTATCATGCGTGAAGGGTGGCTTTAATAGAACTACAGGACTTTCAGTCACTTCCTTCAACTCGATAATGGTAAGTCCTGGTGCTGGGCGAACCTTTCCTGCCACGCGCAGCTCGACGCCAGGTAATAATAAAACTTCATCTTCTTGCGCAAAATATGAGTGATCCTTAATAAGTTTCCCATTTGAACATTCAATAGTGAACAAAGTTCGTGTTCCTTCTTTACCAAGAAATTCTTGCGATTCTAATACATTCAAGTGACGAGTGCAACTACTAAATCCCCACCATACTAAACTGTCTCCCTCTTCGAATTTCTTCGACAGATCGCCATTTACACCGCGCCATACACGCCCATTAAATGCGGGAAGTTTCCACAATGCTGTCAAAATCAATTTTAAATAAGGAAAATATGGAACCAATTGGCGTCGATCTTCTTTTCGTAAAGTCTTGTTCAAATTGTAGTACAAACTCTGTTCATGTTCTGTTGATTCCATGGTGTAAACTTGAATGGATGCTGATTCATCTTGAGTCAAATTATCTTTTGGATTCTTACACCGCTTTTTGGCAATGTAAACTTTTTCCTGAATGTTTCGATCGACATAGTTTTCGATTGGTTTCATTGCCTCATCTAATGAAACTAAGTCGACCTTTTGGTAACCGTCGATTGGTAGAAGAAATTCATTGTTTTCATATTTGACATCAGTGAATCGTTGGTGAGGAACTATATCATCACTGCTGAATTTAGAAGCCATGTTGTGTAGTTAGTCAATGTAGAAACGTTTTATTACAACGAAAGAAACAAAACGCAAAGTGATGAGAAAAAGTAAAAGTTTTTCGTTCCTACTAATTTAAATTAAAGCAAATATTTATTTGGTCGCTGCGCGATAGAAACCCACGTAATTATAAGAAAAGACGATTTGTTTACCTTATGTGCAAAATGGTGTATGTTGGTAAGTGTCGGAAGAAAAAGAAAATAACGGCAGCTCTATATTAAACGAGGTAATTTCTTCACAAAATTCGACTCAATACGGGCATCACATTTTATGCAAAAAAACGATATGCACTATAGGGAGATTGTAAATCGCAATGAATCAAAATCATGTTCTCAAGAATGAGTATACTTTTCCTGAACGAACTAATCAGATTACCGACCGAATTTGTCGATTGATTCGATGACGAAAACATCGTTTCATATCATTATGAAAATCTGGCAAAGACGCTATGCACACGAACGGCAAAACGATCGGAATAAAGTAATTTAAAAAAGAGAAACACGTTATTATTGTCTGTATCCACAGTGCACCATAGCCATAATACAAAATATAAGCAATACAAAGTGGAAAATTTGTTGAAAGATAAAGTGTTGAAATTGGTATTAGTTGATAGAACATTTTACGATACTTTCTCCAATTAACTGATTGTTGAAGACGAGCTTTTGACCAGTAAATTCGAAGAATGAGCGTGCTGCTAAATATAACAATACATATTGTTGTCAAAATGCCGTGTCCTATCGTTTCATATAAACCCAACGTTACACTGGAAAAATAACATGGGTCACTACACGAATTTTCTGCCAGTTCATAACGAGTTTCACAAGGCGTTAAAATAATAAAGTATATGTATAAACTGTGTGTATATAATAGAATCAGAATCGGCATTAGATAATGAAAACAGATCTTTTTAAACTTTCGGGTAAATATCCAACTGTGAAAAATGAGAATATGTCGTTCGAAAGAGATCCATGCTGCTAATATATGACATGAGTATGAGTAACATAGGCTAATAAACCACCAAATTAAGCAAAATATTGGTGATTGAATGATTGGTTGATATCGCTGATAGTAATAAATTGTCCATGGAATATCGGTACAAACGAGTATGAAGGAATTGAATAACATAAACAACATGGCATAATTATTTGGGGCTGAGCGAATGTTCTTTTTTGAGAAAATATAAATGAACACAAAAAGATATGATACGATAGAAGGAATATCAAATATTAATAGTAAAATACTTCCTACTCGTGTAGAAATATTCCTGTCAAAATGATAAGTACCAGCGTTCGCATCAGATTCGATCGTTTCAGACAGATTCAACGCTCTTGTTCTAACTGCTGACAAATACATTAGTCAAGAGAACGACACAAAATCAGTTGTTAAGGTTGTGCCTTGTCTTCTGTATCTTCCTTGTTCTTAATTAAAAATGAAAACTAATACTCACAGAGAAAAAACTACTGTTGCTTGATATGGTAGAGTAAAAGGTGCCATCTTCCAGAACAACAGAAATACGACCTAGAAATTCTTGTACTTTAAATTTCCATGAGATTAGGTAAGGAAATTGACTTAACCAAATAAGTACTTCTACTCTTTTAGATCAATTACTCCGCATTAAGTAGCTCAAATGTTCACGTATATGTTGTGCTTGCTGTGTTCCTAGCATATTCGAAGTTCTGGATCTTCATACAGAGAGCAACAGTGAAAAGGAATAAATGAAGTAGTGGCCTACAAGACAAATTAAATTCTAATCAATTGATCATAAGAAAATGTTTTGCAAAAGGTGGATTTTCCTTCTTGTAGTATACATAAATTTTCATCTGTGTAGTAATATTTCGTTTACAATTTTCTAATTACTTCAACGACCCCAAACTATATAAATCAGTATTAGAGACTTCTGCAGGGATCATATGCACCAGAGGCAACGGTTGATAAATAATTATACGAGGTGATAAGGTTAGTATATTTAACTGTCATTGAAATTCACAAGTAAAAAGAATGAATATCAAGTGCTATAAAAAGATACGATAACAGTAAAACGAGAGGAGAACAGCGCATGGCTACTGATAAACTTATTCATCGCAGCATTTGCAAAATACAGTAAAGTTATAAAAGACTCTATTCTTTGATATTTCACTCCCTTAATCGCGCAAATTATATACAATAGTGCGTTTCCATCTGTAAAATATGCTATTTAAATCTTCCATTCTTGCCATTATTGTTTATGTTCATATCACTATTTACTACAATATCATAGGTAAGTACACACAGTCTAGTTTTTGAACATAGAATGTTTACAGTGCATTCAATTATTCTCTAGAGGCACAAAATCAAACTATTAATATTCCAATCGTCACTGCCAATGTAGCATTGGTTATCCGTGTGGATTCAAACAGTGATCCACTAGTCATTTATCTTGGTAAACGACTTCAAAACGATGATGATTACGCATCGATACCCGATTACTTAACAAATGGTGACTATACTGGTCTCTATAGTTCAGCATACACACCGAGTGGGTCACGCAATTTACTTGAACCTGCTATTCAAGTTACTCATGCCGATGGAAGTCCATCTTTAGATTTGAGATATGTACGCCATGAACAAAGTACCAAAGATCAACCGAGTGGAGTTACGTTAACGTCGATTTACCTTCAAGATCCAGTCTATCCGTTTAAAGTTACTCTGAATTATAAAGCATACTATGATGATAATATTATCGAGCAATGGACAAGTATTCAACATTCCGAAGGAAATGTCGTACGCCTTGAAAAATACAGTTCAGCTAATCTTTATCTTTCATCAGCGCGTAATTATTATCTCACACATTTTCATGGCGACTGGGCGCGAGAAATGAAACCAGAGCAGATTCAGTTGACAGCGGGAATCAAAGTGTTGGATACAAAATTGGGTACACGAGCCGATCTATTTCAACCACCGTCATTTTTTCTTTCGTTAAACCAGCCAATCAATCACGAAGAGGGCGACGAAGATCAAGGTGAAATCCTAGCTGGTACATTAGCATGGTCAGGAAATTATCAATTACAATTCGAGATCGACCCACTGCGTAATTTACGTCTCCTAGCTGGTATCAATCCTTATGCATCGGAGTATTATTTACCGGCCGGACAAGAATTCGTTACGCCAAGTTTTCTATTTACTTATTCCTTGAGTGGTTTAGGTACTGTCAGTCGAAATTGGCATCGTTGGGCGAGAAAGTTTCGTATTCCACAAGGCGAAAGCGACCGTTTTACTTTATTGAACAACTGGGAAGCAACGTTCTTTAGTTTTAATGAAACAGTATTAACTGGATTGATGAAAGATGGTAAAACACTTGGTGTTGATTTATTTCTTCTCGATGACGGTTGGTTTGGAAACAAATACCCTAGAAACGATGATCGAGCGGGTCTAGGTGATTGGCAAGAGAATGTTAAGAAATTACCACATGGAATTAATTATTTGACGGATGCAGCTCAAACATTAGGGATTAAATTTGGTATCTGGATGGAACCTGAAATGGTCAACCCTAAAAGTGAACTTTATGAAAATCATCTCGATTGGGTAATTAAAGTACCAAATCGTCCTGAGTATTATTTTCGTAATCAACTTGTACTCGATCTATCTAATCCTGTCGTGCAAGAATTTGTCTATAATACTGTTGATGGTATGTTTACTCAACATCCGATGGTTGCTTTTATCAAATGGGATTGTAATGCGGTAATCTACAACGCATTTTCAACATCTAATCCCCATCAGTCTCATCTGTACGTCGATTACGTACGTGGTTTATATACTGTTCTTAGTCGTCTACGAACGAAGTATCCTACAGTACCAATGATGTTATGCTCTGGTGGTGGAGGTCGAGTTGATTATGGTGCTCTACAATATTTTACTGAATTTTGGCCAAGTGATAATACTGATGGGTTAGAACGTATATTTATTCAATGGAGTTATTCATTCTTTTTTCCTGCTATTGCGTCATGTAATCATGTAACTAATTGGGCAAATCAACCGTTGAAATTCCGTACAGATGTAGCCATGATGGGTAAATTAGGTTATGATATCGTTGTGAACAAATTGAATAGTAATGATCTTCGGTTCAGCCAACAAGCATTACAAATTTATAGTCGTTTGAAAGATACAATTTGGCATGGTGATCTCTTTCGACTTGCGTCACCCTATCGATCCGGTAGCAACATAGCGTCGTTGATGTATGTTAACGACAAATTAGAACATGCTGTTTGGTTTTCATATTTGACTGTTAATCGATATGCAGCCGGCACGTCTGGTCCTATTCGGTTGAAAGGACTCGATCCAACAAAGCAGTATCGTTTACAAGAAATTAATACCTATCCAGGAACAAGCAATTCATTAGCGGTCAATCCAAGAAATCTATCTGGAGACTTTCTGATGTCATTTGGTTTTGATCCAGTGGTCAATACACAGCGTACAAGTGTGATCATCGAATTGAATGTTCTAACAAATGGAGTGGAAGTTTTAACATGCTTTTTAAATAAGATCAGTCGACAATTTTTAGTGCTAGCTTATTTAATCATTTTCTTATGAATCACATTTATTCCACAGAAAGACAAACCATGGAGACGAACTATCTACATGTAACATTAAGTAAAACATCGACCCCAAGACCATTTGCGATTTTTCACTAAGGTTTTGTTGTCATCGAACTGAAAATATGAAATCTATTAAAGAAAGAACAGTCAATAAACTAATTTACTTTCTCTTTGTCATCAATCCATATAGATAATGCCAAAAAACATGGATCATAAATATCACATGTAAAATTGTTTGTCTTGCCTCCTCGAAGACGTTGGGTATGCTTGATTAGCCATGAAGGCGTTAGTTTGATTCGTTTTTTCATATCAATATCGCTTGGAAGAGCGAAAAAATAACCACTAATTAAATATTTGAATTGATCGATCAAAAATGGTATTTGCTTTTTGGAAGTAACAGAAGCAGTTAAACGTTCTACACGCGGAAAATGACAAGACCAATCAATGAAGCATTGATCACCATCAGACAATTCGCCATAGTGAGGCAATACCAACGTTCGAATCTGTTCTAATTTAGTAAACGAATCTGTGTTGGGATAAGTGCATATCAAACTGAGATGATTCACATTAGGCATTGATTGTTCGATTGATTTCACAATTCGTTGAAATGACCATTCAGGACTATTAACAACAAATGATGTGACTTTCGACAGATCGAGAAGATTCTTTTGAATGTAGTGACCATAGATCTTAAGTTTTTCAATATTTCGATAGTAATGCGAGCATGATTTCTTGCGTTCGGAATCTAAAATTAATTGAGTAACACGATTATCAAGAGCATTGTACAGTTCGATTGGTAACGTCGTTTGATGAAAAGGCACTGGTTTAAGTGAATGCCTTCTTGAAGTTGGTGCAAAGTGAGGAACACTAAAGATCAGCGATTGATTGAAATCGCAAGCCACATACCATCTTCTGTCAATCCAAAATGGACGACGAAATTGATTTAGTGTACGTAAGTTAATGGTAAGTACATAGAAGTTGAAATGAAACGTTCCTAGACTGGGTAGAGACTCCGTAATAAATGATTCCCATTGACGACCATCAGCAAGTTGAGACTCAGTCGGACTCGGAATGATCAATTCTAGATTTTTCAGATATTTAAATGGGGCTAAGAATTGCTCAATGTGGATGCGCTTTATCGTTCCGCCTATGAAGAAAATCAGTTGAAGGTTCAGTTTGTAACAGAAAGATATACTTACAATTTTCAGTGAGAGACAATGAGAGTGAAGTGAGTGGAGGTGATTTTGAATATTGATGGATGTTGACCAAGGTGGTGAGATCATTTGGATTTAGAAATATAAATGATATTTTCAGTGCTGTAAGTTGAGAAGCTTCATAGAAGATTCGTTGTAAATAACTACAGGGACAAATAGGAAGTGTTAGTTCACGTAAGTGTCCGAATTGAACTAAAGTTATTCCTAGATCAAGATTGAGTTGTATTTTCGGTGAAGTTTCAATCGTAAATCGTCGAAGCGATGGAGGAGCTATAATCAATGGAACTTTGAATTTGAGATGAATTTCTACAGATCGCAATTGTGGCAGCGTAAATAAATGCGGAAAGATCACGTCATCTTCATCGTCGACTTCAATGCATTTCAACGAACGTAAGCGAGTAAATTGCTCGATTGAAAAATTCGATTGAAATAATCGAGATTGTTTCGGTGTATCGACATTATCCGATAAAATCAACGAAATTATTTGATCAGCACGAAGTTGACATACAAGATCGAAATGAGATCGACGAATTGATTTGAAATTCACTACATAATATTGATAATTCGATAGGATATTATCTATATAATCGTTAATATTCCGAAACGAATATAAAATATCATGTGCCCATAAATATTCAAAAATTATGTGAAATATTTCAATTGGAAATTGATTGAGATAACAAGACATGAATATCTAGAAAGAAAAGAAAATGAAGTGACTGATATCAGTTCATCTCTTCGCCTCGCCGTAGAAACACCTGATGAATTATTTCTCCACCAATAAAATACGGTGTTCTTCTTTGCCTAGTCGAAGTCAATTGTGTGCACATCGATAATAAATCGTCATTTCCGCGATAAAATATCTATTTATGATCAAAGTGAGAAGTTTGCCTAACTAACTTCTCTATTGATATCACAATACCTGCTGAGAACAAAGGATACGCGTTATGTCGTCATTGAAAGGAAGAAGTGTCTTCGTTCGTAATTGGGACAAACATTTTATCATCGACGTATAGAAAAAAATAAACAATGGATGTATAATAACTCGAGTGCGTATCTGTTGACGCAAAAGTAGAACAAAATCGTTCGAATTCGATTTTCTACACTTTTACTCCAATTACATTGCACTAAGATATGTCAATAATTTGAATATGAATTTATTTTTACAATCAGCATATAGAAGTACAAAATAGTTCAATATGTGATAAAAAAAAACAGAATTTTCCATAGAAGAAGTGTATTGCACAGAGAACATTAGTAAACGAATTATTGCTTTTGAACTGGACTATCTTCGTATAAAGATTTAATGATCGATTGAAAGTGATTACGAGCATTAGTGCGTCGTGTTTTCAATGTAACTGTTAACAATCCATTGTTTTGTGAAAATAATTCGGGATGTAGGTGAATATTAGTTAATGTTTCATAGGGTTTCAATCGATATTTTTCCGCTAGTTGATTTAAATCCGCTGCGATAATCTCTTTCAACTTGTTATCTTTGCATAAATCAGCAAATGATCTATCTGATTTGTACGTTTTTCGTGTGTATTCTTCATCGGGTATGACAATAGCAACAATGGTTTCTTTGGATGAAAGTCCATCGACGAATATTTGTGCAACCCATCGAGAACGAATGTAGACATCTTCAAGGCGTTCCGGTGCAATATATTTACCTTGACTTAATTTGAATATATGCTTCGTACGATCAATAATACGCAATGCTCCAGTATTGGTCCATTCGCCAATGTCACCCGTATGTAACCAACCATCGGCGTCGACAGTTTCCCGCGTTTTGGCTTCGTCACCATAATATCCTGTTATTCATAAAAAAAAAACAAAGCAAATGTTGGCACTCATCTACTTTTAAATAAAATAGATTACCTTTGAAGACAGTCGGTCCACGGATACAAACTTCGCCTTGATTATTTTCACTTCGATAATTTGTACCTGGTACATCAATCAGTTTGATTTCTACTGTTGGTACGGGCGAACCAATAGTGCCATAGGACATATCTACCGGATGAGTACTTGTTCCAGCACCTGCAGATTCCGTTTGTCCATATCCTTCCATAATAGGTATATCCAACGCAATACGGAAGAAATGCATGACATCAGGAGTAATGGGTGCAGCTCCCGTAATCATTGCTTTTACTTGGTCGCCAAACAAATGTTTCACTTTACGAAAAGCGATCTGTGATAGAAATGACGGATTTTCACGTAGTGCTTGTTGCACCAGAAATCGTTTCATTGTACTCTTATTTACTTCTGCCATAATGGCGTCATAGACTTTGTTTAAAACGCGTGGTACAACAGAGGCTTGAGTCGGCTTTACTATTGATAAATACGTGGGAAGTTGTTCGGGTGTCGGACAGAAAACGATTTGTGTACCAGTAAGTAAGCCTTGTAGAAGTATAAATCGTTCATAAATATGAGCCATTGGTAAGAAGGAACAGTGCCGATCGGTTACTGGTTTTTTTATATTCGCTTGATTTAAACGAATAAGATGACCTTTGGCAGTGGCAAGAAGATTTTCATGAGAAAGCATGGCAATTTTCGGTTCTCCTGTAGAGAAAACAAGAAGATCACGATCTAACTTTTTCGTTCCATACTCTGATCACACTCACCTGTAGTACCACTGGTCAGAATATATGTGGCAATACTCTCCGGATCCACATAAGGTCGTTGACATATATCCGTACTTTTCATTGAATTGTATATACTAGAGATCGATCGAATTTTCTTGTTTAACGAATTCGTATCATCTAAGACGATAATTTCTTTCAAAATATCATTGCTTAATAACTCATTCTCAAAGGACTTGACCCGTTCCAGATTATCGATCACTAATATGTCTGCTTGTGTGCGTTGAAGAACTTTTAAAATCGTTGCTGCATCGTACGTTGTGTACAGACTAATGACAACTAAACCATACATGTAACATCCTTGTTCGACAAATAAATATTCCGGTCGATTTGACGATAAGATTGCTACTTTAACTTTCATCGGTGTCGGTTTCGTTTTCGACCAAAGATACGAGCCAATGTATTGACTGCGTTCTGTGACTTTGGAATAGGTTAGCCATTGTAATACACTTGTTTTCCCTGCTGATTGAACAGTACCTATGCATGGTCCGTCTTTCGAAGCAATGCAACCTTCTTGTAAAGCATCGCCTAGAGTTCGAACTCGAGGACAAGTTGTTTTATAGAATGAGAAGAGATCAACATCTTTATAGAATATGCATCGACGAATACGTTCCGTGGAATTAATTTCAATTGTTTGCTGTTGTAAATTGATCCCATCGTTGAAGTATCGTTGAATGCGTCTTTTATACGAAAAAGATCGATTTTGAATCAGTGGAATTGTGTTCCGCGTAAGAATAGTATGGAACGTTCTCAATTTGAAAATAGTGTGCAACATTTTAAATTCTGTTTCGCTCTTCGCTGTACAGTAAATATACGTATGTGCACAACGCCTATCCTTACACAATGGTCAAATGATTAGACGAGGAGAGAAAGAGGCAGATAACAACACACTGGACGATACGATAAAGAGGTGTATCTGCGAAGATGAAGAGAAGAAAACTTGGTTTACTATAAATACGTTGATAACCTACTTAACTATTTTTATCTTTGTTTTAATGGTGTGACAGTTGAGGATGAAAGTTTATTTGTCGACGAAGGAGCATCACAAAGCAAAATAGTTACAGAAGAATTTTCTAGCTTTGAATATGACACTATGACATTTTATAACATGCTAACATCATTCATACATCGTAGCTGCATTCTATATTCAGCTGGTCAATTTGTCACATAGATAATTGATTCCATAATTGACTAATTGTAATACGATTAGCATAGCATATTGGTGAAGAAAGAGACAGATGGAATGAACAATTCACATGTGTTAGTTGTAATATTATTTAAAGAAAAGCAGGTAACTATCATAATTATATATTGTATGAAATTGATGGTTAGCTGCGTCTACAAAGTTGTGCGTTTTTCGACATATCAATAATTTATAGAAAATCAAGAGCATTTATTTTGAAAAGCATCCTTCTGATCATAGGTTTCCTATGATTGAACAATATGTTGAAGTTTATAAATCACAAAAGAAAAAACGCGTTAGTCTAAAAACCTTGAGCTTCCTTTTCTTTTTGTCTTTGTTGCATTCTCTTAGACCCATTATTGAGTTTTGTCTCATACACAGCTTGTGTTGCCAAAGCCAAGCCCATTGGCGGCATGTTGCCATAGATGCATTCATATTCACCATCTCTTACTTTATATGTTTCATGCCAAATTCCATTGACACCTTCAAACCGATCCGTTTTCATGTACTCCGACATAATTTTGACATGAGTTCCTAATCGTGTGTGTGTCCATTTCTGTAATGCTTCATAGCTACGCCAGTATTGTACATACATAGTCGCACTCTTTCGACTGTTTGCACTAACGTACAGATCACCTCCCATATAACCTAACGTACGATCGGCTTCTAATTCTGCGATCATTTTCTGAAATGCCGCGACAATTTCTTTAAAAGATTTTGTGAGTGGATTTGCACCATTTGGTCGAATACCAATTAGAAAAACAACGAAATCTCCCTCACACCGTGCACTATATGTTGAACGAATGATACATTCCGAATATGGGACTGGTAGGTAATTGTAGTATCGTAATACTTGTTTAATCAACGGATAGAGAAAAAATGCAAACGATAGAATAGCAATGATGGTTGTTGGTAGGAAAAGTGAAAGAAAAAGACCCATTGCGATCAGATGAAAAGGCGTAACATATTGTAATAAAAGTAAGAAGGCATTAAAGCCATATTTTGATTGTTTCAGATGTGATGGAATAGGAATTAATTTGTCTTGAACAATGTCGTTCGATGAAATTCCATTCATTACTTCATTTTTGCTGTTGAAAGGACACGTTGGAGGCATAGTTTTCGATGTGTAACACACTTTGGACTCTATGATACGCTGTTAATGTTTCTACTGTTTTCACTGTCAATATGCCTTCGCTTTCGTTTCTCTACAAACTGTTGTGAGTCACTATTTGGTTAAGAAAAAAAAACTTATTGGCTAGAAATACATTTTCTACTGATATACACACATGGCTCACATATACAGGCGACATCCTTTATCACAAATATATGGATAGCATCTCCTTGAACGTCTGAAATTTCGTTGATTTTTCTTTACTTGATTTGCACGATAATAGCCAATGTTTATTTTAGTTTTCAACTTGTTCTAATTAATGACTGACGTCGTAGGGTGCCTCGAAGCTGTCAGGGACCTGTTTTTGTTGCACGATTATACAATTGAAAGTTATCAAATCCTAAATGTGTTTCGTACAGATAAACAAAACTAAGAAATCTTACCTCATGCTGTCAGCTAACCTGTCTTCACGCCAAAGTCAGTCGCAACAACACTGATTCTTAATTGAATTACGTATGTCTACTAGCACAGGCGTAGACAGCAGCTACAGTGTGTAAAATGCAAAGTGTTGACTGTATGTCGCACTTATCTGAACTGACATCAGGATGATCTAGGAACCGAGATGACAAGATAAATAGTATATAATCAGATGAAAAGAAAATAATTATCCCCATTCAGCTACTCTTCGCAGCCGTAGTTTAGTTCTCTAGGCGATCAGCATACAGTTATCTTTAGAATTTTGTTTAATACGAGAGTAGGAAGTGTACATAGCCGGATACTTATTCATAGCTTTACAAGGTAAAAGTTACTTTCTTTTTTCCACAAAGGCTCAAGGTTATTATGTCTGCACAAGCGTCGAGCACAGTCATCACTTTTAAACTAGTAGAAAAATATCTTTATCAAATCGGCTGTCCAATTCTTATTATCATCGGTATATTCGGTTCTGTCACCAATCTTCTCGTTTTCACCCAGAGGAATCTTCGCAAAAGTCCATGTTCAATTTATTTCATTGCTAATAACCTTGTTAATTTCTGCTACATATGTTCATCGTTGCTACCCTTAACACTCGGATTTGGTTACAAAGCTGATGTAACTACTTCGTATCTTGGTCTTTGCCGTCTTCGTTTGTATGCCGTAACGTTATTCAATTGTTTAAGCGCGTTTTATTTGGTTTTGGCATCCATTGATCGAGTTCTAATCACATCAAGGAATGCTGCTACGAGACAAAAGAGTACATGTCGTTGTGCGTGCGTTTGTATTCTAGTTGGTACAATATTCTGGTCACTATTTCATATTCATGCTTTGATCCTATCAACTATTAGCCAAATAGCACCGAATACTTATCTATGTTATTTTCAGTCAGGTACACATATCATCTTCATGAGCTATTATTCATTATGCAAAGAATTCGGAGCACTTTTTCTGTTGACATTCTTCGGATTATGGTCTATCAGAAATCTTCGACACGCACAACGATTGACATATGTGGAACATTTTTCAAAAACGAAAAGTGCTGGAGCGACTGGATCACGGTCAAAGTTTACGAAAGAGCGTCAAATGATGTACATGCTGTTTATGGATATTAGTATCTATGCATTGTTCAGTATGACATTTGCCGTTTTCCTCACGTATCAACAAATTACACAAAATCAAGTAAAAGGTAGTGAGCAAGTTGTGATTGAATCGGTAGTTCGAAATATATGTTTGTTCAGTGCAGGCATTCCGTTTTGTCTTAGTTGTTATACCAATTTACTAGTGTCAAAAACATTTCGAAGTGAAGGAAAGAAAGTTTTTTGTATTTAAAAGATTCTCTTGACATATATAAAATGTGAAAAAAGATGCACTTTATTCTTCAGTGTATGCAACTGACACTTTAATCTAATTCTAACTTGACGATATGTTGTACTTGTCGTTTACTTGTCTCGTTCTGTCAAGATCTTGCTTCTTTATATTTAATTGTAAATTGTCAAGAAAACAGATCGGTTTGTTCTAAAGCAAACATTATTGCGTAATTACATATTTTGTTTTTTTCTCTTTACAACTTCGGCCCTGCGTCAGATATAAGCAATAACAAACGTTATTTCGTCATATACTCGCTATGCGGGTGTATAAGAAGAAAAAAAACAATTCAAGTAAAGGTGAAGAAAAAATGGCTCGTCTTGAGAGACAACTTATCGATGGCGAACGTATTAGCGTAGTTCCAAATTTCCTATCAGTGAGTCAATGCGAAGAATTAATTCAACGGGCGGAATCATCAGGTTTTAAAACCAGTCCTCCGTCAGGTAACTTTGTACAAAAAGTATCCATTGTTTGTTTCGAATCTAGCTGATTTGTATAGGCGGTGGTCATGGTCGTACGCATCGTGAAGACGCTCGAAATAATGAGTACACCGTCGTTACAGATCAAGATATTGCCAATCAATTGTATCGACGGATCTTTCCATTACTTCCTCAAACGTTGGAATGGATGCCTGACAATGCTTATTTTACGAAAGGAATCGGTGGTCGTGAATGGACCATTGCTGGCTGTGTTGATCGCCTGCGATTTTATAAATATCAAAAAAGTGAGGAATATCCTGAACATATGGATGGTAGTTATAGTCGCACGATTACGTACAATGACGAATCCAAACGATCATACAAACAGCATTCGTTTCTAACTTTATTGATTTATTTAAACGATGATTTTGAAGGTGGAGAAACGAAATTCTTTCCTGATAAGCAACATTGTCGATTTCTGCGTGATATTGAAAACAAACAACCCGTACATACGATTGAACCTAAACGAGGCATGGCTTTGGTTAATATTCATAATATTCTTCATGAAGGATCAAAAGTTCAATCAGGTGTTAAATACGTTCTACGAACGGATATTTTATATCAAAAACCATTGGAATCACATCCGAAATTGGAAAAATTCACACAGAATAACCCTGATAATCATGATAAAGTGATTGTTAGTGAATGGGAAAAGCATTTTGAACCATCTTGTAAAATGTATCATGATTAAATATAGCGGTGGATTCTTCCAATTGCTAGAACAAACAATACTGACATCGAATCTACTAAATTTTTATTTAATAAAATGAGAAGGCAGTCATCATACACAGGGTCGATAATAGATCTATATATATAAAGAAGAAAGTTTGTCTGTCTGTCTGTCTGTCTGTCTGTTCGCTATGCATTCAGTCCCTGTAGCAGCTATCGGCGTGGAACTTTCCACAATGCTTCCTGAGACCCAGAGGAAGGTCGACATCTACTTTTCCCCGAGAACAAAGGAGCCAGCCGTTTGCTGCAGGCAATATATGAAACGGACCAATAGGATTGCGAGATTTCCCAAATTGAGGAAATTAATAGCGAAGGCGGCCGAAGGCCGTCTGAGCGCTCATAGACAACAATCCACGTGTTCTACGTGCGCATGGGAGTCCTATACATGCTACAAGCAACCTGCGAAGCTGACCAATAGGATTGCGAGATGTGAAAAATTGCAGCGGGTCGGTAGCGAAGGCGGCCGAAGGCCGTCTGAGCGCACATAGACATCAATCCACGTGTTCTGCCTGTGCATGCTACAAGCAACCTTGGACGCTAACCAATTGGATTGCGAGATGTGAAAAATTGCAGCGGGTCGGTAGCGAAGACCGTCTGAGTGCTCAAAGACAACAATCCACGTGATCTCTACGCCTATAATAGTTCGGTGAATGCTACAGATAATCTGCGAAACTCACCAATAGCGTTACAGGATCTCAAAAAATGAAGATAAATGTCGAGGGTGGGCGAATTCGAAGGATATAAGGTATGAAGTGACGTGATAGTGAGAAAGAGGTCGATGAATGAATAGCTGGAGTGTAGAATGAATATTAGAGAGAGAGAGAGAGAGAGAGAGAGGAAATTTGAATAAGTTCTGAGGCAGAAATCAGCTTCGGTAACTCTTTTGCATAAAGAGCTATAATTGAAGTTGTCGTTTTGTGCGATGCACGGCGGGAAAAATTAGGACCGCCAGCATACAATCTTGGAGTCTATTGATTTTTCTATTTGCTGCAGCTTTTCAACACGTCAGGCATTCGACATAGATATTTCTTATTTTGCAGCGGGTACGCCCGCTAGTACTAATATAAAAGAAGGTTCAATCTAAGAAAAATACTGTTCGTGGCATAGATCATTTCAATTGTGATAGACGTTCTTTTTGCTTCTCGATCTGGTCGCGAATATCCTTTGGTAAATCATCTCCTAGTTGGTCATCGAGCCATTTTAATGTTTCTTGAATATCATTAACCCAATAATCTTTCGGTATACTCATCAATTTATCCCAATCGATAACTAAACCTTGAAGATTAATTGAATCTTTCTTTGGTAGCAATCCAACGGGTGATGCTTCGGCGATGTCTTCACCATTTGTTCGACGAATGATCCAGTCAAGTACACGGATATTGTCACCTGAAAGGAAAAAAACGAAGTCTGACCGAGAAGAACTTTGAAATCAAGGATATATTACCGAAACCTGGCCAGAGAAATTTCTTGTTTTCATCCAAACGGAACCAGTTGACATGAAATATCTTTGGTAACTAAAGAAAGAATTCATACTTATATGCAATCGCTTTGCATCAACAGTCAAACTTACTTTATTGTTTGGATCTTTTTCAAAGTCTAACCAATGTTGAATGTAATGGCCGAAGTTATAACCGACAAATGGTCTAAATAAAATCATAGCATTCGAAGACGAATCGTCGCATTAGAAAAGAAACTCACCTCATGGCAAAAGGATCGTGCATGACCTGTTTTCCAGTATGTTCAGCGGCTGCTGTTGTTTCAGATTTCAATTGTGAAGCAAGAAATACACCATGCTTCCAATCAAATGATTCAATAACGAGCGGAACACCTTCAGGTCGTCGTCCACCGAAAATAATTGCAGATATGGGGACACCAGCTGGATCTTCCCATTTATCGTGTATAATAGGACATTGTCGTGCCGGACAACAGAATCTTGCATTTGGATGACTCGATTTCTTTGTTTTATCTTCTCCTAAAATATATTTCTCGCCAGTCCACGAGGTGATTTCAGTGCCTGCTGGTGTTTCATCTTCGAGACCCTCCCAGTAAAATCCACCGTCGGCTGTTTCGCCAACGTTGGTAAATATGGAATTTTTCAAACATGTTAGAATTGCATTCGGATTGGTTTTCATATTTGTACCACTAGAGATAGAGATACATCAAACATAGACGAAGATAACACGATATTTTCACTTACGGTGCAACACCAAAGAAACCAGCTTCAGGATTGATCGCGCGCAATTCTCCTGTTTGTTTATCAAATCTCATCCATGCAATATCATCACCGACAACACGAACAGTGTAACCGGGAATAGCTGGTGTTAACATTGCTAGATTAGTTTTTCCGCAAGCTGATGGAAATGCTGCAGCAACGAATTTCTCTTCGCCTTTTGGATTAGTGATGGACATGATTAACATATGTTCAGCCAACCCTTGATGAAGAAAAATATAGTAATTAGAAATCGACTTAAAACAAGCTTCGGACAACTTACATCCTTCATCATAAGCAATACGGCCAGCAATACGTAAGGCAAAGCATTTTTTACCAAGTAAACTATTGCCACCATAGCCTGAACCATAACTGATTACTTTTCGAATATCGGGAAAATGGACAATCTGAAATTGAAATGATAGTTTTGTCTCGATCAAGATTTGATGACAATAACTTACGAGCGTTTTTTCTGGATTGCAGGGCCAATGTTTAATGACTAGCCGCTCGACTGGACGAGGGCAACCTACAATCGAAAAGAATCAATCAACGATGCAGCTGACTAGAAAAGAAATCATCTTACCCATGGAATGAAGACATTTAACAAATTCTTCACCATGTTTCAAATGTTTCCAAATTTCCGAAGAAACTCGTGTCATAACTCTCATAGAAAGTAAGACATAATTTGAATCGGTTACTTGTACACCGATTTTGCTCAATGGCGAGCCGATGGGTCCCATGCTGAATGGGATAATATACATCATGCGTCCAGACATACATCCGGGAAGACGATCATCGAGTTGTCCTTTCATTTCTTCAGGTGACATCCATAAACCAAGCACACAGTTGGTGCCTTCGCGTGAATGTGGAACAGAAGCATATTTATCATCGGTAACAATGAAGGTTTTTGATTCTACACGTGCAACATCCTATCACGATTCAAGGTAAAAAAGAAAGAATGAATCAAATTTCCAGGTGTGTCTCTTTTTTTCTTAATTACCCGCGGGTCAGTCCAGCAAATGTAATTATTCTCATATTTGGTCAACTTGGTTAAAGTACCACGCTCAACAAGTTTTTGTGTAACCATTTCAGCTTCTTCGTCAGATCCATCACAAATGTATACACCACGTGGAGTACACAGTTGTACCTAGAATCACAAATGAAAAGAATAAGTTTCGTGTGTGTTAATCTCATCATTTTCTTGTTATTACCATTTGAGCAACCCATTTTTGAACTTGAGGTGGGAGTTCTTGAAAATCCCCTTTCACGATTGGTATATCGCCAACCTTTTGGATGGTAACATAATGAACTTCGACGAATGGAACATTGACATCTTCCATGATGTTTTTCTAGTATGATCTAAAAGTTCGAAAAGAAGTTTATCTTGTGCTGTGGGTGTGCTATCGTCGCTTTCTTGCATCTCCCTAGAAGTACTGAATACGATTTACGCTCGCTCGATCGCTGCGTGCGCGCATGTAAAGAACAGAAAAAAAAGAGAAAAGGATAAGCATATATATACGAACCAAAGCGTCGTAAATAAGAGAGAAGGTGAATGTACCCATTTTATGTTATGGACCTTGTATTGTGAAGAAAAAGAGAGAAGGTTCGACAATTTTATTTGAAGAAAAATCGAGAAGGAAAGGATGTAAAATGTACTGAATAGGAGGGTAGTGAAGACAAAATAAAAAGTATCTTCGTACGCGAAATGACGTACGCACAGATTGTTTTGAGCGACACGTCGTCCTTTCTCCAACAGAGACAACTGCTGACTAGTTTGTTAACACTATTGGATCGAATGACGGAGGAGAAAGATAAGAACTTATGGAGAAGTCACGAATCACTCTCAGTAAGTATTTTTTAATATGCGTATATGTTTTATAAATAGATCAATTTAGAAAATTGCTTCAAATAATTTTTATATAAAACTAGAGGGAGACCCGCTGCAAATAAGAAATATCTATGTCGAACATCTCACGTGCTGAAGAGTTATAACAGATAGAAAATCAATACAATTAAAATTTCTACGCTTCCAGTCCTTATTTTTCCCACCGTGCATCGCATAAAATGGCAGTTTCGGCTATATCTCTTTATGCAAAACAGTTACCGAAGCTAATTTCTGCCTCAGAAATCATGAAAATTTCCTCTTTCTCTTATATTGATTTTCCACTCTAGCTATTCATTCATCGACCTCTTTCTCACTCTCACGTCATTTCATGCCTTATATCCTTCGAATTCACCCACCCTCATCATTTATCTTAATCTTTTGAGATCCTGTAACGCTATTGGTGAGTTTCGCAGATTATCTGTAGCATTCACCGAACTATCATATGCGTAGAGAACACGTGGAATGTTGTCTATGAGCGCTCAGACGGCCTTCGGCCGCCTTCGCTACCGACCCGCTGCAATTTTTGACATCTCGCAATCCTATTGGTCAGCTTCGCAGGTTGCTTGTAGCATTTATAGGACTCCCAAGCACAGGCAGAACACGTAGATTGTTGTCTATGAGCGCTCAGACGGCCTTCGCTACCGACCCGCTGCAATTTTTCACATCTCGCAATCCTATTGGTCAGCTTCGCAGGTTGCTTGTAGCATGTATAGGACTCCCATGCACAGGTAGAACACGTGGATTGTTGTCTATGAGCGCTCAGACGGCCTTCGGCCGCCTTCGCTATTAATTTTCTCAATTTTGGAAATCTCGCATTCCTATTGGCCCGTTTCATATATTGCCTGCAGCAAACGGCTGGTTCCTTTGTTCTCGGGGAAAAGTAGATGTCGACCTTCCTCTGGTTCTCAGGAAGTATTGTGGAAAGTTTCACGCCGATAGCTGCTACAGGGACTGAATGCATAGCGAACAGACAGACAGACAGACAGACAGACAAACTTTCTTCTTTATATATATAGATAATCAGTCAAATAGATTCGCTATTTTCATATTTATCATGCAGATGTCTCCCTTGATTTTTACGACTTTGTTGTTCTTTTTGTCATTATTTCCACATTACTGTATACACTCTTTCAGCATCGTTATAGTAGTCTTTTCTCTCTCTCTGTCTCTTTCGTCCTCTTGTCGTCTTATTCAGTGAATCATTAGAAGAAGCCATGCATACTTCGCAAAGAGTAGGTGTGGTCTGTTTACCTACGTTTCATACATGATTGTGTTATTGAAGGAAATCACATTAATATTCACCGTATTGCATTCATTATTTTTTCAATTTGGGATATATCGGCACTACAGGCTTAAAATGCTGAAATCAATAAAAAAAACACACAGCGATAGATTTCTTTTTTTTTTATTGCTGCTAAGAAACAACTATATCAAGAGAAATACAGGCGATACAACACTCTTTGCAAACATACTTCAATTTTATACGATACGAAATATTTAAAAGCTACAAAGATTCTGCAAGAACATGTACTTTTGGTCTTATTGGCTAGTGCGTATCTAAAAATAACAACAACAACAATGTAATGACCTTGAATGGCAAACAGAAAGTAGGTCGTTACTCGATTAAGTGCATCCAGTAGTTGATCGTGTTTCCGTCAAGGTCAATCGAAAATCTTCTTGGATTGAGAATGAGATTCTCACTGTTTCCATATGTCATTTGACGGTGTAGCTCAGTTAATATGTCGCAGAGCCATTGGTTTTTGCATATTCTGCAATACAGTAATAACCGGTCGCATTCGATCAAACAATACGATAGTTATAATATTCCAAAATAAAGTAATATCCGTCGGCATCTATAACAAATCCGATTGAACATGAAGTCATTAGCTGCTACTCTTACTCCCGTAAAACCATTTGAAGATTTACACGCAAACGTTGTATTCGATCGTTGGTGCAATCAGCAACATATAGAGTGAAACTCAGGTCAACATAGATATTACCGTTTTCTGTGACAAAGACATTAAATAGAGTTGTTAAATTGTTAGTAATATTCATGAACGGATTTGTATCTCCAAAGCGCCATATATGAACGTGATCAAGATTTGTTTCTGGTATATAGATAGCGTTGTTAATGTCGACAGCGATCCCGTAAAGATCTGTGCCAATATTGCTACTGCCTTGAAAAGTTGTAGCGTTCGAAACTCACTCAGCTGTCGAACAAAATCGAGGCTGGTCAACAGAAAAACCTACCGTAGGTATCCAAATAAACTCTATGGAAATACGCAAAGCAATCGTTACCTTTTACCGAGAGAATCAGCACATAAATTATCCAGTGAGTATTCCAGATCTCAATTTGATTCAGAATATTTCTATCACAAGTATAGTCACATGAATGAAATTTACTAATACACATTTTCTTGCCGAAAACTAGTATGCTGTTAAGAATCGCTAAGTCGAATCATTACATGATAAATTGGTGAAAGTAAATTAGCTTTAGTTAAATTTCAGACTTTAGCCTAGGAATTACTTTTCTTCTTCATGGACCATTAGCAAAGAATAGATTGAAAGAAAGAATTATTGGCACAATGCTTCAATGACCAATGCATACCTTGAATGACAAAAAAGAATAAGAAATATTTTGTTTTTGAAGAAGATAAATGCAAACTATCGTTACTTCGCACTGACAACACAAAGAAGAGAAGGATAATGCCAATTCATCAGGTGAAGCGGTGTTCAGATTGATCGTGTAAGAACAATAAATGCTTTGGTTCAAATGTTGACTCAACTGGTAATCTTCTGAATCGTATGTTATCTTGGGACAAAAACAAACACAAGAGAAAGCATTCTTAAAAATGATGAACTGATAATTGGTGATCAAGTGTTTATGACTAGTGAAACATATAAATATGTAAATATTAACGGATTACTTAATGTTCTACCACATGTTGTCGACGGAGATATCCGAGCAATCGCTTCTCAATGGAGTAGCTTAGTCGTTACAGTCGGTATAGAAATATTTTCATTAGAATGGTTACACTTTCTTCGTCAATCTGGAAAGACGTAAAAACGTCTGTTGTCGTTGTAAACATGCTGATCATATTAAAGTCGAATATGAAGCTGTAAAATATCCGAAATGGTATGCAATAGGACATGACGATCCATTATCTCAACAGAAAAAAAATTACATGCAAGTGTAGTCGATGAAAAACCGATACAAAAACTAACGAGTTACTTCTGAGAATGTTCAAATTAATGCTAACAGTGCACCCATGCCACTCGTGCAACGTGAGGATGGCGAAGTGAATTAGTTGAACAGTAACTCTCACTGCTACACGTACACATCTTCTATTAATAGTGTGAATTTTTCAAAGATCAACTCTGATCAAATACACTTTCCGACAACAAAAACATGCGGCCTGACTGCAAAACTAGCCTGCCAGAGCAGCACACACTTTTCATCAAACAAAAAAGAGATTGAAATTATCATTTTGATGTTTATTAAAGAATGGAGACGGGCTGTACTCGACAGCAATGCAATGGAATGAAACACGACACGAATAAGTTTTGCATGAATGATGATAGTATGTTTTCTCTTTATTTTGATGAAAAGTGTTGCTCTGGCAGGCTAGTGTTGAAACCAACCCGCACGTTTTCGTCATCGCAACATGTATTTGATCTAGTAAGATCATTTACCTCTTGGTAAGTTGTAATAAGCAACTTTCCTCGGTGATATCAAATGCACAACAACGTTCTTGTCTTTTCACATAGCGTTTGACGGAGAGCGAAAGGAAGGGCGATGTGTAGAGACTCGAGAGATGTCGTCTGCTCAGCATCACCGAGGAAAGTTGCTTATTACAACTTACCAAGAGGTAAATGATCTTACTAGATCAAATACATGTTGCGATGACGAAAACGTGCGGGCCGGTTGCAAAACTAGCCTGCCAGAGCAACACTTTTCATGAAAACAAAGGGAAAACACTGTTATCTCCAATGCAAACTTCCTCATATCTCGCTTTCCACAGATACATTTTATTTTCGTCTGGTTACTCTTCTTTTCGCCCCTCTCTTGGTTTGATCGAAACGATTAAGGATTTTTCTTATTTTATCGAAAATCTTCGGTTAAACTGCATTCTAATACAAAGCGCAATTGCAGGCATTGCGAGTAAGAGAGAAAAAAATCATATGACAATGGATAAGGTCTAAGAGTGAATAAACAACAAGAGAATAAGTACGGCATATAAACTACTGAAAAGCAATCTATCTTGGTTTGTGCCGATGTTTAAATCAATTCCATCGGAAAACTCGTTCAGTGATATACAACCACAATTGTTTTGTAGTAGTAAGTTAATGATCTTTGAGTTTAGGTAGAACTTTACTTGATAGGACAAAAACATATATAATCCGCGGAGGTCTATTATTACACCACTGCGTTTACAATTAAGTATGAGGTGATTAGAAGTCAAATCGAAGAGAGATCATATAGTTTACTTATGTAAGAAATAGAAACATGCAGAGAAGTACAGAAAGACTAGTACATATATCGAAATCAGAAGAAGAAGAAGAAGAAGAAGAAGAGATAGAACGAAGTCAGGGAAGTGCTCATAAGATTATAAGAAGACTAAGTGAACATTTCAGAGAAGGCTCTTAATAAAGACGGGGTCATTATCTGTAAGTGTAGTTGAGAGCCAAGATGAAAATTGCTCTGACCATCTCAAGCCCATCTCGATGCATGACTCAAAAAGGACAAATCATTTTGATTTTCTAATATGTTTCAGTATTATCTCTTTACCTAACCATAGTTTTCTGTAGAGATTGAGTAATGCTCGTTCGTGCAGAACCAATATTTCAGTCATTTCTACCTTCACTCTTTTGCATTTAATTCAGTATCCACAACATTGGTGGTCTATCGGAGGTTCGTTTCAGCGCTGTAGGATAGACGTGACTTTAATCATCGTGCTTCGTATTTGTCAATAGTGAGTGTTCGCTATACATCCAAACAAACAATAGTATCATGCAAGATGAGAAAAAATTCTTCTGAGCTCAACGAAGGAGGATCCCAATGTTTTACACGATTGTTCATTACGATACGCTATCGAATTCTACTTTTCATTCCTGCTCTCATTTTACCCCAGCATAGCTTCGAAGTAATACCAATTATAATCTAAATATTTAAAACCGGGAGTCCAGTTAATCTCAATATCATTCATAGATAAGTTAAACTTCGCATTACCCACGTCTCTGAACGTCCGAAGCACTATAGTCAATGAATCGGTACAATCAAGAGACTGTCGAGGAAACAGGACGATATTCAATCTCTTCATCGAATCAATCAAACAAATGCACTTTACCCAAGAACATATATAGAGTTGCTTTTCAGGAGAAATCGGTGTCACTTTCATCGTATTGTATTGTAGTTATGAAATATCTATTAGTAATGTTGACTCATCAATTAAAACTGTGTGACATCGGTAGAGACAGAGCAAGTCTTAGCGATGCGTTTTCGAAGTTTGCTTTATCGCTTCTCGCCTCACGGCTAAGATCGAAGTGTAGTATCTGTTCTCGTCGGTTTGAAAGCCGGCGCTGTGTCACGGATCTTCTCGGCACTGCATTGCCGTCGAGTATGGTCCATCTCCATTCTTTAATAAACATCAAAATGATAATTTCAATCTCTTTTCTTCATGATGACGTTCGCATTGTTGAACTGTGCTCATGAATTATACGCACAGTATAGCAGTGGTATAACTTTGTTGATACCTGTTCTTCTTTCAGTTTGATGAAAAGTGTTGCTCTGGCAGGCTAGTTTTGCAACCGGCCCGCACGTTTTCGTCATCGCAACATGTATTTGATCTAGTAAGATCATTTACCTCTTGGTAAGTTGTAATAAGCAACTTTCCTCGGTGATATCAAATACACAACAACGTTCTTGTCTTTTCACATAGCGTTTGGTGGAGAGCGAAAAGAAGGGCAATGTGTAGAGACTCGAGAGATGTCGTGCTCTCGCCATCATCGAGGAAAGTTGCTTATTACAACTTACCAAGAGGTAAATGATCTTACTAGATCAAATACATGTTGCGATGACGAAAACGTGCGGGCCGGTTGCAAAACTAGCCTGCCAGAGCAACACTTTTCATCTAAATAAAGAAAATGTTCAGAAATAAGGCGGTTCATGTGATTTTCATCTTGAGAAAGCGTCTGTTAGTATTATCGGCGATTAGATAGACTACGACGGAACATATAGAATGAAAAGAAAATAGCTCATACAAGATAATCGATTGCATATATCAAGTGAAATATGTGGTACTTGATATGCTAACATTGATATATACGATTAGTAGTTGCTTTGGATAAAAATAATAACAAGGCATGTGCTGATCATTCATTGTTATGTCTCATTGCTCGCGTTCATCAATTGAACTTGGTTTCTATTCATGCGAAAAGTAAATCTTTTAAAAAGTCTTTTCAACAGATGAAGCAAGCTATGAACAGGAAGAATTCTTCCACTCGATCGTCCATAATCTCGTTCAGTCGTGCTTTACCGACAACACTTTAACAGGTATCTCTTTGGTACAATAACGAATTCTGGAATTAGCAAGTCTTTGCTTTGGGTTTTCGATTCTTTCTATATAACTTTTGCTCTTCGCACATGAAACTAATGTGTTTTTATATTTGTAAAGTTGCTTTTTTTCTGAGAAATTCGCTTCAACTATAACAAGAATCTTGCCAGACGACAGGGAAGATCATCGACTAGTGAGAATGGCAAGTAAAAAAGAGGAGCAGAACGAACACGAGAAGCGGCTAGTTCCTCTATTTGTATTGAGGATTTACTTTTAAAAAAAGAGCAATTGACGATATCAATCAAAACTGATTGTGACGGTTGACGCCTGCTACTATCAGATAACAACGCAAAGAAAAAGAAAAGAAAATGACAAAGAATCGAAGACAGAAATAAAAATAGAAAAAACGAGATGTGAGGCGGTGATAAAACTGACATCAAACTTGTATACAATCGAGAACTATTAATCGTCAGTTAAACGACGTCGTAGAACGAGATAAGCAGCAGCTGTCCATGAAAATGTATTACCACCAAGTCCTTCGCCGGTAATAGGATCAAAATATTCACAAAAACCTGCTCGTTCAATGACACTAATTGTATTGCCCTCAATAATTGTTGCTAATTCCTTGAGTTGATTCTTTCGTAGGCCATCAGCAATCAGCCAGTTAATAACTGCCCAAACGGGGCCACGCCAATACCTTTTGGATTCAAAGTCTGGTGAAAAAGGAGCGGTTGTCGGTATTCCAATAACCATACCTTGACACCAACGTTCGATTTCCTCTTGTATAAATTTTCGTTGATAACTATCAAGTTCAAGTGCAATCAATGGAATAAAGCAAGTTTGTGTTGGCTTTTCAATGTCTTTACCAGAAATAAGATCTAAAGAGACAAAACCTCGGATATGCTGATTCCATCGACTATTCAACCCATTGATCAGTAGCTGATGCATTGTAAATAGTTCTCCGAGAGCATCAGATAAATTCAGCTGTGAAGCCATCCAGATCAAATCAGCGGTAGCGCGTGCAAGAATGGCAGTCATTTGAACATCCGCAATCTTGAAAGGTGCATGTGACCATTGTTTAATTGGATCCCATTGACATTCACGATAGACTTCGACTAAATGAATAAATCGTTGATAATCAATATTACGCGGTCGCATTGTCGCATTGACGTGTTTTGTATCTTGACGGCAAATCTCAGTTTTTGTTGTTGTCGGTACTCGGACAAGAGCTTCATCCCATGCAGGAGAATTATCGCTTCCACTTTCCCATGGATGTAAAATCGCCACTAGACCACGCTTATCCGGATCACGTGCTTCAAGCCACCATCGATGCGAACGTAATGCTGCATTGAATAATGTATGCGTGCGTGCAAGCATGTCATGTCGACCGGTAGCAAGTACTGTTTCATAAAGAAAGCGTAGTGCCATACCGAAAACAGGCGGCTGAGTGATACCGGATGTCAATGGTTTTTTCGAATGGCACTGGTCTGTTTGCCATACATCAGGACCAGGAAAATAGCTATCACTTGGAACATGAAATATAATGTGTGGAAACATTCCATTATTCCATTGTCCTTGAATAAATCGTTCGAGTTCCTGGTAAGCTCGATCTATGTCAAACGTGGCAAATCCCATTGAAACAAATGCCGAATCCCAGTTCCATTGAAATGGGTAGAGACCATCAGTGGGAACTGTGTAACCACCGCGATCATTGCGTGCAAGGATAGTACGCGCGGCATCTGTTACGTTTATCATCACTCGTTCGTTTTCTTTTTAGTTTTTTCTTTTTCACTGCGATCGAAATAATTGAATCAACTTGATATATAATACATAGCTGTTTTTTTTCTCGAACCTTCATATTGACTTAGAAGTAATAAACCTCAATGAAATCAAATTACAAATGCTCCCGAGCCTTGTACACAGTAGGATTTAACTGTTGATAAGAACGATCGTATTACTATATATGCGTAAGCTTATAAGGAGTTAATAGAACAGTATACCAATGTTCTGTCGCAAAAATCAAAGAATCAATACAATATGACCACTGATCAAGATTATGAGAAGAATAAAATAGCTAAGTTAGAAGTCATTTCTTGTTCATCGTCGGCGATTCTTCACTTTTCTGATCGCCATTTACCAGCAGTTATTGGTAGAAACAGTTCACGAGCAGCAAAGGTTGAAGGTGATGGATGTACACCAGTAGGCTTTCTTCCCTTACGACGCATACTTTACCGATCTGATCGCCTTACTCCGCCTCGTTCATCTATTCCATGCCAAGTTCTAACGGAACATGATGCCTGGTGTGATGATATTACACATGAGGATTATAATCATCAAATTCGGCTTCCACATCCAGCTAGACACGAAAAGTTATGGCTGGAGGAGAATGTCTATGACATTATCGGTGTACTCGGCTACAATGATGATCCAGTTAGAATAGGCCGGGGTTCAGCCATATTTCTTCATGTGGCAACATCTAACATGGAACCAACGGCGGGTTGTATTGCACTGTCATTGAATGATCTCTGCTGGGTGCTAGAACAAGGACTAGAGGGTATTTTGATTTCGAACTGAGTACTTCGTTCGATTTCCATAGCTTCTCTTAACATAGTACTCGAAATTACCTTGTAATTTAAGTATTTACGCATGTAATAAACAGCCGATCTTGATGGTCATTGAAGAGAATATACATATCTGGAATACATATATATCTATTGATTTATATTGTTAGTAATATCAAACGGTGTTTGAATTAACAAAAAACTTCGAACAAAGAACAAAAATATGTCGAAAAAATGTGCACGTAGTAGGAAAAGTGAGCATGCTCTATGATGCTTGTGAGTATGTATTTATATCTTAAGCTGTCTTATTCGCATACACAGAAGTAACTACAACAGCAATAATAATTATAATAATACCAAGAACACCTAAGACAGTTGCAATAATATTCCATATCAATGCTCTTCGACTCCATTTTGCTGCTTCGATAAAGTCATTGTTTCGTTTGGCTTCACGTGCGAAATAGGAAAGCAAAACTGCAATGATACCCAAGATGAGACCACCCATGCATATATTAATAATTGATCAAAACAAATAATCACGGATTTTCCTATCCGATGAATGTGGCTGTTGCATGGGAAAATTCATTGGCGGATTACCACGCATGAGATTAGAAGCAGGAAATGAGTCGCGTCTTGATCAGTTAGAATGTATAAAATACAGGACGGTCAGCAATTGTACATACAGAAAGTGAGTGCTCGAGCTTGTATATATATGCCGTGTTGAAGTTATATCTTCGATACGACATATATCTTAAATGTACCCTCGGGAACTCGTTCACGGAAGAAAATGTGAACTGTAGGCACGAATTAGACGAAAATATTGCTATTAAAAATTTATTAGTAAACGAAGTTATGAAATATGCCTTTTCAACCTGTAAGATTCGGCCATTAAGATCTCAAGCACACAGACGTCATGATTTTCTTTTCATTGCAGTCGGTTTTCACATCGAATAACATATAATATTCACTTCTATATTTTGAATTGTCTGTCATATACATATGAAATCAAATATCAGACGATATTTAAAATATTAATTGTATAGACTTATTATAATTTCGTTGGCACAAATTTCAACAACAAAAAAAACACTCATTATTTTTCTTTTGTACGTACATTCGGTGGTTTACATATCTGGAATGTTTCTTTGTGTGCTCAGAAACCATTTAAATGTATTCATTCCCATCATATGAGTGCCGGTATTTCACTGAAGCTTGTTTTATTTGTTCTTACAATCGGCAATAGCATAGCAACGGGAGTATGTGTTGTTTTCATTTTTATAAAAGAAAAGAAAAGGAAGATCTGAAAGCCAGCGTCACTCTTTCTAGTTTTATAAAAGTCTATGCTCCGGTGGAGTTTATTTACGCATAAAATATGAGAACTGCCTTTTCTCTCCTTATCAGTATTTATCTTAATGATTCTTTCGTCTATTGATCGTTTCTTCCTAGTTGTAGCAATAAACTTTGAGCTGCGTTTCTACACATTTTGTCTTTTCAAGATAACTAATGGCGAGATCAGCATCGAGAGGCGACTTGAAAAAAATATATCAATATAGCGAGAATATTACAAAGACTCGTGATCGTGCTATTAGACTGACGTGCATTGACCAAAATCGAGGTGTACCGACCGATAAGAAACGTAGCAATCGTATGGCTAGATTGAGAATACGAATAAATAGATTGACACTCAAACGACAAGATGAGATACTGAAAGTTTATTCAAATCTAATTATAAGAAGAAACATACTATCACCAGAACCACGTCGATCAAAACAAACTCATCAGACATCGCAAGCTTCAATATCGTCTTTAGACCGGCAATCTGCTGTGCGGCATGAATCTTCATCGCCACCGTCATCACCAACGTTAACATCGCCTCGGTCAACATCGTCATCTCCAGCCCTTCAACTTATCGTAGCAAATATAGATATCAATCCTGATGTGACCAAAGTTGATATGATACCAAACGTATTAAACTCCGACAATGAGAGTTATGACGATGACGATGATGACAATGAAGATGATGGTATTGTTTACCCGGATGGCGTGACTGATTTTCGACCGTATAAAACTGTGGCTCGTTATCGAAAAGCGACTGGAAAATCAACTAATTTTCGTTCCTATCCTATCCTTGTCGGGGAAGATTCGTTAGAGACATTAATTCTTGGCCTTGAAGATTTTGCTCAGCAGCATTACTGTGATTTGCGTTTCACAGATGAAGATATACAATTCCATAGGAGTGTTTATCGTGCTTCATGTGGACTGGTTGATTTGGGAAGTATTCATTTATTAGCAACGGATTCATTACTTACAGCTACGTTCGAATTTGAGATGGATCTTGATTATGACACAGATATTGTATCGTCCAAAGAAAATGTAGAAACTTTTGTGTTGGATTTTTGTCAAGCGATATCAAATGTATTATCCTGCGATATAAACAACGTTCGCGTATTTACCATTGAGAAGTTGACTAAGAAATCTAGAAAAACTCGTGTGAATTTTGGACTGACTACATCAGAGCATGAACAAACACAACAATTAGCTGACCAACTGAAGGTAGATATAACTGCATTCACTGTCAATACTAAGTTTTGAGAAATGCACATGCCATTTATTTCTTTGGTAGATACATGCTCAATCAGGATTTTCAGATGAAGAAATTTTGAAACATGTCAAACCACGGGATTATATATATTTATGGAAAACAGTTTTAACGCATTTAAAAATACGACTGGCTGATTTAGATCCACAGTACAACTTTGACTATAGAAAACCTGGTGTACCCGACAAAGATACTCGTGGCGGTTATCCTTATTTTCTTCCTATTGGATGGTTCCGTCATGGTCTCAACGTCAGTACTAAGTATGGACATGATCGGACGTGGATTGGTTGTGTCAATGCTCCTGGAGAGTGGCCAGTTGCTTTTCATGGAACGCATAAAGAAGCAGTTACTGGCATCGTTGCAAATGGATTGTTGCCCAAATTCACTGAAACAGACGTTAAGCTTGATGAAGCAATTGATCAGATTGGTGAAGAAGCTAATAAAGCAGGGTTGTATGTAGCTACACATTGCCACGGTGGAGCAGATTTGTATACAACACCATTCACTGTGACAACAGCCGCAGACCGAAGCGAACAGTTTCGAATTGTTTTCCAATGTCGTGTTGAGCCTAAGAAGTTTACAACTCATACGAGTCCTGTAAATGAAGGAGAAGCATGGCGTTTTGTTGATCCAAATGCAATTCGACCCTATGGAATTTTACTGAAAAAAGACTAATAGAGTTTTATTTCTAATAAGTTTTCTGTTCGTTTCAATTAAACATTGGGTATGTAACTTTAGTGTTCAAGCGTCGAATGCATAATCGAAGACTTATTTACTGCAGATTTATAATGATTATTGCTGATAGAATTATATTAAAAGACAATCGTATAGAGAGGAAAAGGTTAAAAATCAGCGCGTGCATTCACTATCAATAATACTTAAACAGAATAATAAAATTTAATCGTAAATCATTGTATGCTTGCTAAGCACGAAACAATCGTCTTCTTCTTTGATAACACAACACAACAGGACGATACGAGAAAAGAAAATGAAATCGCAAGTCAAGTACGATTTAAGAAAAATTTATAGATTGAACAAACGAATTATGGCGTCACGAACTAGTCTTCTGATTATGACTAACGATGAATTCGACAGAGGATCCAAAGTCGACAAACAGCGTACTATGCGTATTGAAAATCTACGAATGCGACTCAATGCATTAATATTAAAACGGCATGACGAATTAATGAAAGTTTATTCTCATGCGAAAATCAACAGAAGTGTACCTACACCTCCATGCACACCTTCACCATATTCTCCGATACTCTCAGCTAATTTCGCTGAACATATATCATCACAAATTTCATTGAAAATCGATAACATTGTCTTTGAATCGAATTCCATTCTAATTGATATGGCCCCCACTTCGTGTGATATACATTCGGAATCTGATCAAATTGGAAATGATAGCATCTATCCGGAAGGTATTACTGATCTTTATCCATATAGCATCGCAGCTCGTTATAGAAAATCCATTGGTCAATCAACTAACTTTCGTGAATATCCACTCACTATCGCTGAAGATTCAATAGAAACACTGATGATTGGACTAGATAATTTTGCCAACCAACATGATTGTATGCTGGTTTTCTCCGATAAGGAGCAACAATACGATCAAAGTATTTGTCGTGCTGCTTGTGGTGTTGCTGATCTAGGAAGTATTCATCTGCTCGCGAATGACTTCATATTGACAGCTAATTTTCAATTTGAAATCGATCTCAGCTATCATGGCGACATCGCTAATTCAGAGGATGGAATCCGCAAATTCGTGTTTAACTTTTGTGACTCTATTGCCAAAGTGCTGTCATGTGAAAGTAACGTCGTAAGAATATTTTCAATCAGTCAAGCAGATGATGAACCTGATCAAAGTGAAGTAATCTTTGGATTAACCACAATTGATCAGAAAATAACTGAACTACTTGCACACAAGTTACAGGTAAGTCCTATCTTCATTACAAATGACATCTGAAGAATAGAGTGATTTGGCTTCAAACTTTTGTTAGGTTTATAGTCGCTCCGGATTTTCACATGGGACCATTCTTGACTATGTGAATCCGAAAGATTATGAATGCGTTTGGAAACCGAATTTGCACTATTTACAAATACGGCCGATTGATTTCGATCCGCAGTACAACTATGACTACCGTCAGTCCGATCTACTCGACAAAGATACTCGTGGCGGTTATCCTTATTTTCTTCCTATTGGATGGTTTCGTCATGGTCTCAATGTCAGTACTAAGTATGGACATGATCGGACGTGGATTGGTCATGTTAATGCTCCAGGAGAGTGGCCAGTTGCTTTTCATGGAACGTGTAAAGAAGCAGTCACTGGCATCGTTGCAAATGATGTATTGCTTAAAGAGGCTAATGAAACAGGGTTGTATGTAGCTACACATTGCCACGGTGGAGCAGATTTGTATACAACACCATTCACTGTGACGACATCTGAAGACCAAAGCGAACAGTTTCGAATTGTTTTCCAATGTCGTGTTGAGCCTCAGAAGTTTACAACTCATATGAGTCCTGTAAATGAAGGAGAAGCATGGCACTTTGTTGATCCGAATGCGATTCGACCCTATGGAATTTTACTTAAAAAAAACTGTTCAAATGAACAACAAGATTTTTGTTAATTTCCCTATGATTCAGAATACAAAGAACACATTTTCGTCATGATTTTCTTCGACGCCAGTAGTGTAGTGAATTAAGTGGGAGAAAGAGGTATATGACTTAAATAAATTCAACTTGTGGCAAAATTTCGTCAGATCTTTCCAATATGAAAAGGTGCACTTGGAAATTTCCAGCATAAAAAGATTGACCTTTTAGTCAACAGGTTAAATATCGAATTTTATGAATGGTTTTTTTTTTGTCGTTCTTATCTTAATGAAAAACAACAACGTGAGTATTTCATACATTACCTTTCTTTCAACAAAGAAATTTTCAAGTACGAGAAACCAGCTTGCTGCTTCACTAAAAAAACGCAAGACTCATCTAAAGAAATGCATCAACTTATCTCCATGTGATTGTCTGATGTAATTGTAGTATGTAGCATGATAAGAGTTTCATTCGAACGTAAATAAGATTTCCGACCACAACCATCGTTTCATGTATCGTGTATATACAATAAATGAAGGCGGTCGCTTTAGCAATCGCATAGGCAGCGATCGATGGAAATACATATCTTTCATCCGCACTCAGATAGTTGCGTTACGTATACAAGGTTGAACGATAATTTTCTTTTAATTATATATTTTAGGTTTGTAATGTCATCTGTACTTGAGTATAAACAACTACGAGCCTTGGTCATTGGTATCAATAACTATCCAAACGATCCATTAACCTACTGCATCAATGATGCTGAAGACCTACGGGACGCACTTGAAGACATTGGCTTCCGTGTGTCATGCACTATAGATTGCAGCTTAATTAAACTCTATAGTGAGATAGATACATTTGCTTCCACACTCCAACCCAACGACTTGGCAATGATTTATTTCGCTGGCCATGGTAAACAGTATAAAAATGAGAATTATATGTTACCTTCTGATTATAGCTGTGGTGGCAATCAATATGAGAATGAGTATATAAACATTAGTGCTGTTAAAGTCAGCTATATAACGGAAAAACCAGCGATTAAGACATGTGCTGCTACTATATATTTACTTGACTGCTGTAGACGTAGAATAAAACCTGCATCATCCAGCGGCAAAGAAAGCTTAGCAAAGATGGATGGATTACGACAAAGCCTTGTTGTATTTGGATGCAGTCCTGGTGGTGCAGTACAAGACGAAACACGAAATGGCAGAAATGGTAGTTTCATGGAAAACCTATTGAAGAACATCAAAAGACCTAATACAGATATCGAAGAAATAATCAAAGATGTAGCACATAGAGTCAGTTTGCAAACAAAGGGCTTTCAAGTACTACATCGAACGAGCTCCATTGTAGGCAAAGTGTTTCTAGTAAAGGATGATCATCGAAGTGAGTAGATTTATTTTCATTTTCTAATACTACTTCTACCCTTGTGTTGATGACTTGAAATAATCGTGGAGCTAAGAGTGACAAAAAAAAGAAGAGGATATTCGTATCTTATTTATTTATTTATTTACATACCCTTACCATTACTGGTGTGGGGTGAGAAACATGATACAAAAAAACTAGTAAAATGAAGAGAAAAAAAAGAGTCAGTTTATTGTCTACTTTTCGACGAACACCACGTTGATTGCCACTAAAAATTGAAAGAGATATTGTCAGACTATTACCCTCCGATGAACAGTTTAGATACTAGTCATCATTGAAAACTCAATTCAATTTTAGTAGTTGAAAATCCATCAATTTGTTAGTTGATTCTGTTACCTTTGCACCATTTTCGTGCTGTCCCGCACGATTTGACATGATTCGTAATTCCTTGTGGTTTAAATCTTAGTTTACAACCAGGACATCTGTACTGTCCATTCTCTCTAACCAATAGTTCTGTGACTTTCCGATTTGTTAGCCCTGACAAAGCAGCTAGATCTGTTTTTCTTCTCTGAGCTGATTGTTTTCTATATTGATGTACAATATCTTTAATATTCGTATCTTGCTAGCCACTGTATTTATTTCGAGCGATGTTTTAGACACTAAAAAGCTGATACCGATTGATAATAGCAACAATGTATTTAGTTTCAAGAATAAACGATCCGATGATCCTGTTGACACTGTCTCTGATGATGAGAACGTGTTTCCAAACAATCAGAAAAAGCAAAATTCGGGTAAAATCGATAAAAATGTACCTTTGTCAACTGTGGATTGCCCAAAGCGTTCGAGCTCTGATAGACAAAATGGTTTGACTAGACGTGATCAACAGCAGACAACTATTTCTTCAGAACCAATAGATTATGATAATCTATCAGATAGCGATGATGGAAAGTCTCCTCAGATAAATACTACGGCAACTTCCCAGACGTCGACTGTACGAAAACCTATTAGACAGACACCGCGTAATTCTAGAGAACCTACCTGGGTGAAGAAAATATACATGAAGCCAAAATCTGATGAAGATACCAGTAGTAGTGACACAGACAGTCTAGAACCACCTCGAAAATCTTTTATCAAAGGTAGAAACCCTCCAAAAACACCCTCTGCTCCTGCTCCTACAACTTCTATACCTGATGGATTCGCAACTGATCGACAAGGTACGATAAATGAACAACCATCTCGAACAACAGTCAATCCATCACCGATTGTTACCAGTACACAGCCGCCAGTAGTTCGTATTCGTACGCTATATAAAACTTATTCTATTCCGATCTTTGACAATGTGCTAATGAAAGATTTTATAAACACAATTTGGGATAAGATAAAATTTGACAAAGAAAAATATTTTCAAAAGGAACACATTCTTCTATTCTTCAACCATCGACTTCACATATTCGCTGGCAGTGATCCAAATGCATTAGTAAAAGATTTTCTGGCACTTTCTCCGCCTGCCAATTCTCTTCCAAGCAAAGCAATTGATTTCTATGTCTACGGATTACCACAAGGATATGCCGAGTTTATGTATCAAGTAGACGAAGATATTGTTTCTATTTCCCGCAACTCAGACTCATGGTGTTCTTTCCACTATGCCGAACACAAGCAATTGGAGCGTGCTCAGAGTGTTTTTCTTAGCAGTTTATTTGCTCTACGACTATATTTTCGGCCTGAAGTACCGGAATTAAAAGCTAGACAGTTGGTCATGGAGGCAGAATTCTTTCGAGAACTGAGAAAATATCTGTTTCCACCTGCAATACTTGCATTGAAGCATGCAATCGACGGCTTCATGTTTAAATTCGAAAAAATTCTCCTGATGGACGCATTAATTCAACTATTAAGGTGTCTATGTGATCCAAACAAGATATTTCTGGAGGAAATCTGTGATTTTATACCGTTGCTTATATGTTGGCTGTTGCACAAATGTGATCCAACATCAACGAGGGAAGAGTATTTCTTGAATGTGGCATTGATCAATGATCAAAAGGAACCTTCTTGTTATTTCCAAAATCCTGTCACAACTTCCAAAAGTAATCGACAGGCGCTATTATTAGAAGAGTTCCAAGATGTCAAAGATCGCACAGAGTTGAAACATCATGTCGATATTCGATCATTGACGTTATATTTATCCAGTCTAGATGAAAACTCTTCAAATCCACGCGGTCGATGCAATGTGTACATTATATACGATCCGAAGGAACAAGACCCATCAAATTTACATTCGTTACAAGTATGGACGGACGCCGAAATTGAAAATTTATACACACTTATGGCTCAAACCAATGATTATCATTCGTTTAGTATAATTACGCGTGGTTTTGTCACCGATCATACTCGAAATCAACTGGTTCTATTAGAAAAAAACCGAACAGTGGCATTATTGATATCATCAAAAAATATCTTGCGTTCCAATGGAGAAACTTCACGAAATGTTGATCATTTCTTTGAAATCTTTGATCCTCTGCAATGTACAAAAGAACGTCCCTATCTCGAGGTAAAATCCGAAGTATTCTTAGACGAGAAACAACAATTACCAGATCCGCGATTACCTGAATATCTTAGTAATGGTTTGGATGTCACAATGGCATGTGCTCATAAATTATCGGATAATACTGCCACTGTACCAGCATATCAAGCCACTATGATTCTTCTCGATCAAAGTCGATCAATGTCGGATTATCGCGTCGTATCTGACGATCCGACAAAGAACTGTTCTCATATTGATATATGCAAAATCATGTTGGGCAGATTAAGTGATAATATACTTTCCACGAATGAAGTCTATGCGTTTGGCCTAATTACATTCGGCGAACACTATAAAACGATCTGTCATCTTACTCGAGCTCGCGAAGAGTTTGATCGAGCGCTTAGTTCGGACCAATGTGACGCCAGTTGGACATGTATGTACGATGCCATTGGCGAAGCAATCCGACAAATTGCAGCATTTACGAGCAGTCCAATCCGAGCGCAAAAAGATTGTAAAAGGTTGATCATTTGTCTTTCTGATGGCATTGATAATCGTAGTAAAACAACGATTAACGATTTGAAAGGTTTGATCAAAAAACATAATGTCGCCATCGACCTTATTTCGTTCGTACACGATAAACAATTGAAAAACCGGCAAGAAGTTGAGAAAGCAACACAAATCCGTAAGTTATGTGCAGAATCTGGCGGTTATGTCTACAATAATCTTCGTACACGATCGAACATCGAGTTGGCGTCGATGTTTGAACAAGAAGCAGCGGTATGGCTTTCAAAACGATCAAAGTCTAAATCTGGCACAGTTGACAAGCCAGAACGGTATGTACCTCTGGCTTTCGAGCTACCAGCAAGTCAACAGGTATCGTCAAATGACACAATTAGCAAATCATCATGTCTTCGTCAAATTATGCGCGAATTCATAAGTATTAAAACACGCCCTATACCAAATGTGATGGTGTTTGCTGTGGACAACAGTATTGCCTTTTGGAAGGTGATTATGAGCGGACCGCCGAATACACCATATGAAGACAGATTTTGGATGCTATATGTTGAATTTAATAACAACTATCCAAACTGTCCACCGGACGTTCGTTTTTTCACGCCTATATTTCATGTGAATATTAATGCTGACGGCAAGATTTGTCATCAGATTTTAAATCGAAATTGGTGCGTTCGAACGACGATGAGTACAGTTTTTGAGAACATTCTTGATCTTTTGAAAAAACCGAACTTCGAGGATGGCCTGGTTCTCGAAATGGCACATCTATACAAAGAAAATGCAAGTGAGTATGAAAGACAAGCAAAATTTCATGCCGATCGATATGCAGCGTCTGATGTTGAAACATTAAAAGGGCAGCATAAATTACAAGACGGTAATTGACATTATACTCTTCGTATCGCTGAATGTTTGATACTTACTGGTGCTCATATAAATCTATACGATTTTCTTCACATAGCCTCTGTCGCTAATTTCATCAGCGTTCGAATAGATGAATTGATCAAAAATAAACATAAGTAATACCCGGGAAAGGGTTCCCTTATTATTCAAATGTTAAATAGAGTTAGATTCAATGGCCCATTGGGATCCGTCGACGGTTTTCCATCATAAAAGTTTCTCGGCGACCCGATTATCTCTACTCACTATATCCAAAAGAATAAAATTCGACAACAATAAGAAAACAAATGCACTTTAATCAGACATCTTGTCGCATGCATATAGACAAGTAATTTATTATAAGTACGTTTTTGACGTCATTTCGATTGCAATGAAAAAATCCAAGTTACTTAAAATCATTGGTACTGAAGTCCAAATCTTAAAAAGCATGAATTAGATGTATTCAGCCATTCTGTCGTATTAGTCAAGAGAATGCAAAAGAATTGTGAGAGTCATCAAAGATACAAGGATGACTATTACCTTGTTTATTAAACGATATTTTAAGTAAAACAAATAAAAGATTAATTTTTGCGTTCTTTGTTATGTATCAGATCATTCAGTGCAGTTTTTACCGTTGTTTTCATGATGACGAGAGGCGTGTTCAGAATTCTAAAAAAAAAAGAAGTTTCCACAAGTTCTCTAACATATAATTCATCATGAATAATAGACAAGAGCGAAGGGTAGGGTGAAGAGACGAAGGAAAATCAAGACATTTCGAGATATTTTCGGTAATTCCAGTGATTTCAGGGATGAGGGTGAGGGTGCAGATTGAGGAACTTGTTACTCACCCTCACCCCTCAATCCAGGTAACGAAGAAAATATTGTTATTCATACTGTCAATACGTTTTTACATTGGGCAGGTACGTGATAATCATTGTCTTTTCCATCAATATGTACCTTTTTATTTAGAAGCATTAAAAAAACGATCGAACAAGCAAAGACTACAGAAACCTAGAGTGCCTAGTAGTGTCACCGAACGTTTATCATTTAAAGTCGATGAAATCTTGGATGTAGTGACCAGAGTATGTACTTTATGTTTCTCTCGTGTTTTAAACTTAGTTCTATTTCAATAATATTTCAGTTACCCATCGATCCATCACGATATTGCTGTGATTTCAAAGTCGCCCGTTGCTACTGATACCTTCTGATCAATAATTCATTCGAAATAAAAAAATAACATCTTTGTTCTACTCTTGAAATGCTTTAATTTGAGTATAGAGAGATGACTGTGCAAGCATCTTTGAACAAAGAAATGTCGGTATTTAATTGAACTGACGTGAAAAAAAATGTCAATGTCAGTCGAGAAGTTCTTCATTATCTAGATGTTCGTGTATTCAACTTCATAAGTCAGCTCCCTAACAAGTAATATTATTTGTTAGTATTCCTTGAAATGTTTATTCAACGTTAGAAACATCGCTTTTTGCAAGTACTTTTCTAAGAAAATTAAATTAGAAAACATTGACAATACAAATAAATATATTATCATTCGTTATCGTAGCATAAAACTCTTAGCTTTGCCAATCGATAAACGATTTATAAGTAAATGAAGCGTAGTACAAAAGGTTAACGTTTCTTAGTGATAACAGTTTTTAAAAGTTGAATATTTTGAAAGAATGAACTAAACTCATATTGTAACAGAACTTACAAAAAAACGTCATAGAAACTATGATGAATAGTAAATGAACACTCTGACAAGAAGATGCACTGTTCTTGACTGACTGTGTTCGCATCATTGATATTGAGTTTGTGATGTTTATATTATGATAGGATGTAACTGTTGCTGCAGTTATACTTGTAAGTACATTAGCACTCAGCGCTGCGTTTCCGGTCATCGACAATATCCAATTTCGAAAATATGTTACGCGTGTGTAAACACCGGCATAATATGGGCTGGCACATTCGTATCCGTATGAGGTTATACCAACGATTACCCATTGTTTACTTGCTGTGAAATACATGAGCGGACCACCTGAATCGCCATTGCATGTATCTAATTTTATCGGAATAAATATGATCCGGTGATGATATAATGATATGCTTACCTTTTGCACCACCTGCAACACCCGCACAAATCTGCACTGTTTTATTCGAGACTATCGACACACATGAAGAACTTTCGTATGGAATACGTTTCAGGGATACTTGTTGAAGTATATCCGATACGTCACCTTCTTCAGACAATTTACCCCATCCAATAGCAACAACCTAACAGAAAATTAGATGTAACAATATGAACAAGCAAAGTATCTGTCTTGAATATGTTCACATACCGTTGATCCAGATGGTGGATAATCACTTGTTGTGACTGGTGGTAAACAGAGAAGCGATATGTGTGAATCCGTCAGATTAAATGGTGAAGATACTTTAATTAAAGCAATATCGTTAACCATGATGTCGTTATTGTATTCTGGATGAATGATCGCTGATGAGGAAAATCTCCATTGTTGAGCACCATACAGCTGATTTGTTGCTGCAGATATGAAAATGCTCGAATTTTCGTTACCATAAATACAATGCGCAGCGGTGATAATCCAAGAACTTGATATTAACGAACCACCACACAGCCACTGATCATCAATCGAAAGAGATACAGCCCACCCCCATGTACTATCCGAGGCATTCTCACCACCAACAATTCTGGAAACTGTAGCAGAATTTGTTGAGCATCCGCATGGAGCAGTCGAATCACAGGAATATGTTGCTTGAAAAGTTGGGTGTATAGTATTCAGTACCAGCAGGAGAAAATGTAACAATAGCATTTTTATAAACAGTAATCTTCAAAAATGAATACTGTTTTCTTCATTTTAGCATCTCGTTATAAAATATTTTTTCTTTTAAATAAAGAAAATATTCATAGAAGAAAGTGAATAGGATACCATGCGCATATAGCTGTCACAGATACAAGCTCTACACTTATTACTTTTTTAATTGTTTTTTCCTTTCTTACTGATACAAATTTAAGCATTTCAATTATGTCAATTTAGTTTCCGACATCACGATATTATTGGATGAGAGTCTCGTTGAAAAGAGAAAACACAGCCGACGAACTGTTCGTATCCATGTTTTGAAGATGTTTGCCATACAGTTGCTTATGGTGAAAACCACCAGTTGTCTATGAGAAACAAATCTGTACGTCTGACAGTGTCTTGCTCTCAGTAATTAAAATGCAAAAGACATTTGGAGACTCTTCTGCAAAATAAGAAAATTACTTTCTTTTCTTCAGGTGCTTGCGTATTCCAAAATAATCGGTCTGGAACGATATACATTCCATTTCATGTGTTAAATCGTATAGAAACACAGTGAAACCGCCTGACGTAACTGTAACTGTGATTATATAAACTTCAATTAATGAGAAAATATATATGAGATGAAGTCGTTCTCTTCTGCCATAGAGAGTGTTATTTTGTTGATTGAAGTATTGTAGAATAAAACAAAACTATAACAGTCGACGGTTTCGTATGGATAGATCCGTAGTCAACGAGTTGTTTTTGTTGTTGTAAACATGACGAATGCCAATTCAACAATCGAAGCGAGATAACGGTGTATTTTAATGTTTTTTTGATAAGGAATACTATTCAATCGAACCAACCGTGCACATAAACATTTCAAGATTCATTTCAAAGTTATATTAAGAATGTTTTTATTGAAGTCTTCAGTAGAATTTTGCAGTTCTTCAACGATTACAGACATCATAATTAGTAATGGATCGATTCCTAGTGTTAGGGATTCACGAATCATGACAGCAAATACGACAAAAAGTCGGTATGAGTGATATGAACTGAATTGAATTTTACACTGTTGATACATCTCAACTTCATACAACCAAACAGCGATGCCTTTCTCATATTGTTACCGGCAATCATATATATCTCTCTAATCGATTTCAATAATGTTTTCGGGTAGTCATGGATCGCTTGAATTTCAAATGCGTGTTCAAAATGTTTCAATGATCGTTGAAGGTCACATTCTCCAAGTTCACCACAAGTAATGACCAGTAAGGAGCTATTGCTCGGACTATATCTCCAAATCGTTCTCCAGTTGCTAACAACAACGGTGACAAACAATCAGAAGTCAATGGGAAATTTTCTGCACCACAGCCTAGTAAAAATTTTACGAGCCGTAGATACTGCGAGATATAATGGTGAATGTTTGTCACTATCACATACATTAACATTACATTTAAGTTCGTCTACAAGGAAGTAGGTCATGTCTAATTGTACACGATGGACACTTTGAAAAGGATTTGCTCCCAAAGCATCTTTATTCATATGTACATCAGCACCGCGTTCGAATATGTCCCATGTTAAAGATATATTGTTATGAAAACGGGCGTATTGTAGCGATGGTGAATTTTCGCTGTCGTTTTTTTTTTGCATACGTACGCAAGTCCATTCTAAGCGATTTGAAGTTGTGCACGATTCAATATTTCCACATTTGGTTTCAAATCATCCAATATCATATTGACAATGTCTTTATTTCGATTTAAACAAGCAATTATCAGTAAAGTGCATTTTTGTCTATATGGTTGATCATAGAGGCTGTTCAAGTAATGTTCAGGATCTGATGTGGATAATAAACATTTCTTCAACGGATATTTAGCGTCTGTAGAAGAGGCGGCAACAAATAAATTCTCCATCTCAATCATTCTATGTTGAAAAAGCGTGTGCACTCAATGTGTTTTGTATACAGTTTGTGAGTCTGAAACATTGTTTTTTTGTCTCTGTTCTCATTCAAAATCTGAATCATCGCAGACAGTATGTGTGTGAAAAAATGTATGCAAATATTCATAACATAGATTGTTTTTCGTTGAGGATAGAAATAAATTTCAGTTGGGATCTTCTTTCTTTATTACACAAATTCGCATTTTACATCTAAATCAACTTTTCCAGTTATTTACATAGATTTTCAAATGTATTTTTGTCTGTTCCAGTCGTTTGAGTTTCTCTTTGCCTAATTCTGACAAACCACATTTAAATATCCATAGTTGTCTCAACGATTGGCTATGTTTGATCATTTGAATCATCGAATCGATGCTGTCATCTGTAATCAATGGATTACTCATAAGCCACAGTATTTCAATTGTTGACCGATGATGTCGAACTGCATCAGCTAACAATCGAATCCCGTCATCACTTATCTGATTGGAACAAAGATCAAGTTGTGTCAATGTGCGATTTGTTTTGATCAATTCTGCCAGATATTTCATACCATGATCGGTTATTTCGTTCTTTGTTAGGCCAAGCTTTTTCAATACTTGATTGTTCGTTGTTAAACTATCAACCAAAGCATATAGACCAGCATCCGATATTTGATTGTGCGAAAGATCAAGGTAGTTCAATGATTGGTTGTTATGCAATCCTTGAGCTAGAATTGTCAAACCTTTCGATGTGATTCGATTTGATTCGAGTAAGAGTTGTTTACATTGCTTTTTAACAATAATTTCATCAACAATAGTTTTCATATCGTCGTCAGTTAAATCTTCCCCAGACAGATTTATATGCGAGTGATCTTGATATTGATCAAGTAAGTTTTGTAATCTAACATTGACTGTTTGATGATGATGACGATGAGAGTCTTAGAACAACGAAAATTTCGATCAATACCGTGGAATAAAATTCTTATATTACCGGATGATAACCATCGCACTGAATACAAGTTATTATCCATTGAAATAGCACATGCATGTTTCACGATGTTTGTACCTTGGTGATGGGTGGCAGTTGACGTCTTCAGATCGTTCAGAAGTGTTTTTGTGGTGCAACGAACAGTGAGCCAGTGCGAGGATCGAATGCAGACCACAAAGATATTCTTTCCAAATGTTTTCCAACGTTCTAACTGAGCCATATAGTGGTTATTATTTGATAATTTATATGCAAGAGACAACTACTTCAATACTTGTCCGCAATTTCCATTACAATATTATTCTGTTATTTAATAAAAACGAGCGCAGTGCAACAACACATATTTTTATGAATTCTTTCGTAGTTTTTTTTTTCTCTTTTTGGCGTTTTTAAATAAGTGTGTGAAGCATGTGAATATAAGAGAGTAAACAAAGTATGACTTCGAAAGATTCGATGTCGTCGTAGAAGAAAGATTTTCTAGGAGTATCATTCGTCGTTACATTAATTTTACTACGATGAAATTATTATGTGCCATTGAACAAATTGAAAAGTTTGATTATATCGATTAAAACTGAGTCAAAACATTTATAACATTTTCATTGGCAACCATCTGCACTTCGCACACCTGGAAACGATCATTAGATTCAACTGATGTCTGAAATTTTATATAACGAAACGATTGAAATCCCGGATTGAATTGACTAGCACTAAATAATATTGTGTACACTTGTTGACCACTTCGGTGATTTGTCATCTTAGTATAAATACCATTGTATGATCGATAAGATAGCCACCAAAGACCATTCGTTGAAATACTTACATCTAGATTCTTCTGTAACTCTGTCTTATGATTAACGTACAGTAGAAATGTAATATTTGTTTGAATGTATAAGAAATCAATCGCATAGAAATCATCTGAACGAATCGTTCGTGTCGAATGCCAACATGTAGTCGGATCACGGTCGACCGCCATTAACGTGCTATGTGATGTGAAGTACTGAACCTGAGATCCATGGGCCAAGTTTTTACGTGTTCCTCGTTCAAAATCACGTGTGATGTTAAATGTTATATTATGTAAATTATACGGAAGGATGTTACTATAAAAGATGAAATCATCGACTGGACTTGGAGATTTTACATAGTACGGAAAGCGGCCCTTTTGTTGACGTGGAAATAGAATACTTCTATTGTTTAATCTTGCTGAACGTAGAGAATGTTCGAGAATACGAATAGCAGTAACAGAACTTTGGTATTGAAGAGCTAGAAAGTTTGGTGTCGAAGAGAATGGAATTGATTTATCAGCAGATGGAAAAGTTTGTTGTACAATTTCGGTATTCATCTGAATCGGAATGTCGTTAAGCCAAATTGAAAAAAACGCATCACCTAATTGAATCAACTCTAGAAGGCAAATAGCAAATATGAATTCCGATATTTTAACTGTCCATACCAGTCTGATTTGAAAGAAATTGGTGGAGAAGTTCTACATGTCGTTGGGCATGCTCACGTAGAAATATACTTCCACAACCGATCCACGAAAATCCAGCGTGTAAATCTATGTTCGTATCAAAATAACTCCATATCAGATTCGTATAGTAAGTATACGGTTCTGTCACAGAATGTAAGACATTCGGATCAGATCGGTAACTAGCGATGAGACTTTTCGTGTAATGAGATATGTCCCAGTCATCGTCTACGTAGAAACAAGCACGCGTTTTCGCTTCGGCGCAAACACGATATTTCGCTTCGTCTTTGAGATTTACCTTGGAATTTATTATACGAATAGTTTTAGTAGAATGATTTGATGCATCAAGATCAGAAATCGAGAGCTTCACATTCGGATTGTTGTTCCATACGAGAATTTCTTTGAACAAACGTGTGCGAAGAGCGAATTTAACAGTTTTTTGTACGCCATTCAATCTATTCCAATGAATTATGGTACATGTCAGATCGTATTCATACTCCAATTGTTTTTCTCGAAGTTTTTCCTCTTCGATATAGAAATCACTGAATCCAAGATTGAGGTCATTGCGATTTCCATTCGTTAAAGAATAGTAAGTGAGAACAAACGCTTGGTTGTTATTAATACGATTGGCACATGCGTATAAAAATATAATAATACATATAGAGATGACGCCGGTAAGAATTCTACGACATTGGCGCGATGATACTAGGAGAAGTGAACACATTGTCTTTTACCAATTGTTTGTTTTAATTTGTAAGGTGTAGCTGGTTCAAAAATTCAGCAAAATTTGTTTCTTTATTGTTGCTGCCTAAAAATAATCTAATTAGATTCAGTGTGCAAAAACTGCATCCAACAATGCGTTCCTATAGTGGGCATTCGAGCAGTTCCTCAGGTCAAGGCACTATATCTTTCACTGATAGACCATACACTGCATCCGATGAGATTATTTCTAGACAGCTTTAGGAAGAGAAGAAAGTAAAAAGGGATCTTTTTCTCAGAAAAACTCATTTTTTGCCTGTGTTTACAAACAAAGATGATATTTTCGAGATTATAGAGCTTAATGAGCACCACAAAATTGTGCAAGAAATTTGAAGAAAAAAATACATCTGGTTTTTAGATAAGTCATACTTTACTTCTGACGACACATTCGAACGGTGCAGGAAGGAAAAATAAAAAGTCATTGAGAGTATTTTTTTTTACTTCGTACCAGATGTGCACTTTTATCGAAACAGATAATATTAAATCTCTAATGTCTTTTTAATGGCTATTATGGCTAACTCATAGACCTAGCAGAGACAGTTTTTTAACATGATAACTTCGATTGAGAAGCGGTTTATGATCTCTAAAAACAGTTAATGTTGCCCTCGAGACATAACGAAACGATAATTGATACTTTGAACTTTTAAGAAAGAAGCACTTTAGAATGCGTATTTCATACAAGCATTTTGTATCGATAGAATTTTATTATCACTCATATTAATATTCAAATTTAATGTATACATGAGCACACATGCAGTATGCATCTACGCATATAGTGTACAAGTAGTATTACATCTTTATGTTGTAGATAGATCCTCCAAATGTCACAAAGAAAACGATTTTCGATTTCGATAATTCGTTATCTCTATACGACATTCATAATCATTGGCTTGATGTATTTCGCCTACAGTTACTTGCATAGACACGAAGCAAATGTTACAGATGATCTTCGCAACTCTACTGATTACATTAGTTTTACGCGAACTAGCAAATGTGTTAAGACGAAATTACTATTGAACAAATACCGTACTACCGTATGTACACATAACGTTGTACGAAATCGTGATATCAGTGGTTCGCTCATGTCAGCAGGCATCTGGGAAGAATATTCAGTGACCCATTTACTTCGTATACTTTCCAAACATCGTCAGTATGCATTTTTCGATATTGGTGCTAATATCGGAGTTTACACATTGTATGCTGCAGTGACAGGTTGCTCAAATGTTATTTCCATTGAATGCTTTTTTCCAAATATCGATTTAATCCGTCAAGCTATCGGACTTGAGCATGTTGAAGAACACGTTGTTCTGGTTCCTCGTGCGCTTTACAATAAATCTGATGTTTATTTATCGCTCCAAGAAAATATTCGTAACAATGTCCTATCGCAATATTTGAATGAAGAAGTAGTCAAAAACGATACAAACCCTTTCCTCGTTCGAACAATCCGTTTCGATGATCTTTTACCTACAGTATACAAAAGAAATATTCGCGAGGCAATTATCAAAATTGACATCGAAAGATCTGAGCATTATCTATGCGAAACAGGTGAACAGATGTTTAATTATCTAAATATTCCGTTCGTTATGATGGAATGGGCGAATATAAAAGCCATACCTGAACGAGCAACTCTGATTCGGTCATTCTTCACCAGTCGTCAATATCTTCCGTATGCTCCTGAAACATGTCAACTACACAACGAAACAGATTATTCCAAATGGAACAGCCAATATATCTACTGGATAAAACATAACTATGCTTACTTATGTAAACTTTGACTATTTTGAGAATGTGAACATGACAGATTCATTTCATCGTGAAAGATTTACTTCGTTTTATCGCATCTATGAATAGTTCTCAATCGAAAAAAGCTTGTTTTTTTGCCACATACTGCCATTCAATCAGCAATAAGTTATTTTTTATCAAGATCATTCACCAAGACTCTGTGTAAGGCGAGATATTGTCAGTTCATCTCATATGACAAGCACTTCTGTAGATATTCTCAATAGATCAATTTTTTAAAATTTTGGAATACCCTTTTGTTTCGTCTATGAAAACGACGAGACTCGGCAGCGATATAAGATATATTTCTTCTTCTCTGTAATCATCAATACACAGTTGTATTGAGTCATAGTGTAGGACGAAAGCTTTTTTATTACATTCCATCCCATCCCATCCTATCCCATTCCATGACGTTATATACAAGTCTGCCCCATTCGTTGGGATGCACGGTAAGGAAATTTTTCCATGGGATAACGTTTCAATTATATAGTGATAATGTGGACATATATATACTATACTGAATGAGTTGATTGTACATTAGTTATTATTGTGCGGGTATGCTTCGATTTTGTATTTTCATCATTTTGATTGGGTGCGTAAGTGGTCACGCCCGCTTGGCACTTCCACCAAGTCGTAGTTCTGCATGGCAGCTTGGCTTTAATACACCAATCAATTATAATGACTACGAATTGAATTGTGGCGGTTATGAGGTTTGACGAGAGTTATTTCTGTAAAATATAGTCTCTAATTTGAAATCTTCTGGCTTTAGCATCATTGGAGAATGGGTGGGAAATGTGGCGTATGCGGCGATCGTATCGATGGTCCTCGACATAATGAAGCACCTTCAGGCAAATATTTTACAGGCATTCCAACACATACTTACAAAGCTGGTTCCATAATTGATGCTCGTGTTGAAATGATGGCTAACCATATGGGTTGGTTCACCTTTAAAATCTGTCCAGTCACTAATGATTTAGCTGAAGTAAGTCAAGCATGTCTTGATCAATATCCTCTGGAGATTATTCGAGCACCTACAAGACGAACTTCGAAATATCGTTGGGATATTCCGGGTACTTATTCGTACAGTGTTGCTCCTGGTTGGGATTATCCATCGTATTCATTCAAGTTAAAGCTACCTGATCATGTAAGATGCGAAAGATGTGTTTTACAATGGGACTGGACATGTGCCAATCGTTGGGGTTCAAGTAATGGAAAAGAAGGTATGGGTCATGGTAAACAAGAAACCTTTCGTGGTTGTGCTGATATCCGTATTGAAGGCTAATCCATTGGAAAACTATCTATTTTAAACGAGCAAACATTTATCAAAATAAAACAATAACGTACATTTCTTAGTAACTCAAGTATATTCAACTCTTTTTGAAATAGATTGCTTTATATTTGTCAAGATATGCATAACATTTTGTAGTATTTCTTTATTGAATTACACCTAAATGTTCATCTGAATACTTTTTACTTAAGTAATGATGCACGATTTGTGTATTAATTTCATTGCTACTTTTTTTGAAAGATTTCTGTGACAGGAATCCAATTGAACTTAAATATGATATTCTTCTTGATATAGAAAATCTCTGATTACTTTTATTCGAAATTAGAAAGTTAATAATATTTGAATATTATCATAATCGTGAAAAAAGTTTCATTTCAATAAAAATGACACAACTATTGAAAAGCTCATCAATATCAAATAGATTCTATTGCAAATCGCACCATCTACCAAAGCTTTCACTTGACTTGACTGCACAAAAGTTATTCCTCGCTGTTTCATTTCTTGCTTTTTCTTATCAATGGTTTCCAAACTAACACCTCGGCACGCATCTTCAACAAGATATGTCGTATATTTCAGGTCAATCGCATCCAACGCTGTTGCTGCTACACAGTAATCTGTAGCCAATCCGGTAACATACACATGTGTCACGTTCCATCTCCGAAGTATGCTATCTAAATCTGTCTTCTGTTGCTTGTTATTATCCCAGAATGCAGAATAACTATCAACATCAGGATTCAGACCTTTTCTCACATGAAAAACATTGCTTTTCGATTCCACGATAAGATCTTTGTGTAACTTCGCACCGTTCGTATTTTGTATACAATGAAGTGGCCATAAAACTTGTTCTGTTTGCACTAATGGACCTTTATACGTAACTGTGTCGAATAAGCTATAGTTCTTATTTTGATCACCTAGTAAATACTGTCTACGTTTGTTAAGATTCTGATAGAAGGATATGTGATCAGTTGGATGCCAATCATGAGTGTAAATGATGACATCGAATGAAACTGTTTGCAAGAGATGGTTGATAATGGGAACGACATCCGCACCCTCTTGCTTAGCAGGACTATCAATCAAAGCAAGATTTCCACTGATAAAACAGTTTTGAACGTCGACAACAATCAATGAACTGATTTCTTGAGTAGAATTTTTATCTTAAAAAGAATATGATCAAAGTCGATCTTTTTTTGCATGATAATTCTTACTTTTTATCTTATGATCATTGCTTGGTTGTACACTCGCTGTCGTCACCATGATCAGTGGTAAATTTACAGTTAGGTATAGAATGAGTAAACGGGTTCTGTCCAAGAACATTTTCGACGATAATCTGAATGAAGAGTACGAATTGAATTTTCGAATTACTCAAGAAATATTTTAAGTAAATCTAAATGTAATTCTTGTTATACAAGTTATCTAAAAGAATAAAAACGAAAGTAAAGATATTTGTGACAATTGATCTTCCGCTTTGGAAATGCAAGGAAGGAAACGTTCTATTGGATTGACGTAGATAAACAATAAAATACAGAACTACCTCGTGAAGCACAATTTCTTGACATTTTCATCCATCATAAATCAATCTGTATACAAATCTGACTTACTCTGAAACTAAATCATCGTTTTTGGTCTTTTGATATGTATGAATAACATCTGTCGACCTTTTTTCGCCATAGAATCTCCTGTCATATGTTTCTCTTCTTCTCGTACAGCAACCAATAAACAGTCACTCTCAGGACAATTAGTAACGCACATAGAACAAGAATTCAGATACCAAAACACTGTCTACCTGATACGTGGAGGTGTGTAACTAAGATTGCTGTTTCGTTTGAAGTAAAACGATATGCGATTGATGATCAAATTCTTTGTCAATATCATTCGGTTTCAGTAAATACTTAAAAAAAAGTCATCCTCGAACATTTCATGTTTTTGTTCTTTGATATCTGATATCTATGTAATAGATACCAGTCGTCTGATAACCCTCTACACAACATTGGTAAAACTGAAATGAGCCAGCTGCTTTTTTTTTCAAGTAGTCTTTTGACGTCGGGAATAATTTGTACTGCTGTTTTGAAAGATTAGTTAGTTCATTGATTTGACTTTGCCCTTTAAATCACAGCTATTGTAAAAGTACGAAGTCCAGTTTTACTACTGTTTAGTATGACGCATCAATTCAAACAGAATTTTTATTGATAGACTCGATATGCTAATTCCGGATAGATATATGATACCATCTACTCATTAAAAAGATACATACTATAGTATCAATATTAAGAGGTCTTGTTTTCGTTCGGATATGTAAATTTAGTAAATAGATCTCTGCAGTATTCAATTGTATTCCTTTCGTCGGGACTTCTGTACTATGAGTTCGAAATCAGTAGCTGACAGAAAAGAGCAAGCATTAAGAAAAGATTCAATGTTTCCCGAGTGCCAGTTGAGTTCTGACAAGTTTCCGATGGTAAATCTTTGTAAGAAGGTAATACTTTGATTTCTTTCGAATGAAATTGTCCGGATCGACCATAAAAACCTCTTCGTGGAGCGTTATTGTAAAATTGTTGCCATTGTTCTTTTAGCTCATGCGTCCATGTGATGTTTTGCAGCCACCGCTGAATCGCGGCGCTACTAGGTGCTCTATCAAACCAAAAAGTACACAAATTATGCATTAAATCAACGGAGACTCACTCCGATACATTCATCTGTTTCTTCCAAGCGGAAGGATGATTCACCGTTGCACACATATACATATCATTCATTCGAGGATAATAAGTGAACATATTTAGGCACATTTCATTTTTCGTTTTCTCTCCACCCTAAAGAAAACATCAACGATATATTACGAAAGTTCATTTCAATATCAGTTTCTACTTGCCCATGTGGCATTTTCCTTGTTCATAGTATTGTAAACACATCGTGTAGCAAAAGCATCGCCCTAGGCAGAAAAGTGTAGATAGGATATTGCTTCATTTTGCTACAGCTAAAGTATCTCACCGGGTAGAGTTTGATGGGTTCTGGTAGCCGATGGTTAAATTGGTAGTTGAAATCGAAAGCATCAGCATTGAAAAGATATTGAACAGCTACACCATTACGAATCAATTTAGACCAAACTGTTTTTCCTAGACAAGATTAAGACTAATCAATCGGCTCTTGTTCTCTCACACAAACAGACGTACCTTGTAAATGTGTATGAGGAAATGCTGCTGTAACTGTAATACCATCCTTTGGAAAATTCTAATAAAACAAAAATAGAATCGTAATTCGATTGTCATATGATAAATATTTCTAAAGAAATGTTTGGTACTTGAGTAGCCTCAGGTAGACAGTATGAATCGATGATGAAATTATTGACTTTGGGTGGAATCGCAAGAGCTTTGACACTTGATGATGTTCCTAATGTCAAGAAGCCGAGTTCTTGTCCACGAAGCTCATTACTAAGATAAAAACGAATGCCAGAACTATCTCGACGACCTGAAATAAACAGAAACAAACAAATCGACATGCCAAAAACAAAATCGATTGACACGATATTTTCATACCTGATTGTAATCTCGGATTATCATAGTGCATTTGGAGTAGATAGTATTTGACTGGGAAATCACCACCGATAGGATATCCAGCTTCTTGCGGAAACTCCAGCAGCTAAAACGATAAATATAGCTACACATATTTGTGGCATAGGATGCTTTTCTTAACTTACGAAATCGCCACCCACAGCCCAACCAGTGGCAATATTGGATGAGCATAACTCTAGTTTCTCAGCAAAATCATCGCATAAACCATCAGGAAGATTTTTCTCATCGAAAACAGCCGCAGGATCGCATTCATACAATAATAAATGATGGACGAGATCAATATTCGCTGGATCGATTATCATTTTGTGCTACAAAATCAATTAAAATCAGCTTAGGTCTAATCAGAATTCTTTCGATAAAACCTACAGCAATGGAATGTCGTCGAGTGGTAAGATGACTTGGTGCTTTATGTACTTTACAATGATAAGTAGTATCGGTGGAAGGAACGAGATACTAACGGATTAAAAAAGAGACATCAATACACTCGGAAGTAAGAAGACAAATACTAACATTGTTCAATCGCCATTCGAATGTTTCAAGATTAGCAAATTTGCCTTCTGATGGTGGATCATTGTATGAGCGAAGGGGAATGCGGCGTGAACCTCGTCGTGTATCATGATATGTAATATCACCATTAGATTGAGTAGAATCAGGATCGACAAGACCGTATGCAAATATCAGATTATTTGTTCCTGACTATTTTAATCATGAAGAAAACCGTCAAGTAATGCTGTAGTATCAAGGATTAATGTATTTACTTTGATAGTATAATCCATCGGATCACACGTGTCAAGTAGACGTTTGAATTGAATGGCTGTCCAGCCATTTTGTTCACGACCTTGCAAAGCAAACCAATCTTGAGTTGTATCGTCAATCATGGGTTTGGATTCGCCCGATGCGTAGCGATCCTATACATCAAAATACAGTTGATTAGATATCTACACACAAATCAGAATAAATCTCTTTTACTTGAAGTACAACTTTTCCTTGAGAATCAACCCACATAATAGCAATATCGGCTCCTTTCATACCTCCAGCTAGAATTCGTTTTTGGCGAATAAACTATGTCATGAATGATCGAAATTTTAACCGTACCTGGGCTAATTCCTAAGGCAATCCAACCAAGACTTCGAATATGCAATTCAAAGGTGATCTCTTGTTGGGTATCATTTACAGACCACCAAAGATCAGCAACATTCGTTTGAAGTTCAGCAGAGTGTGCATATTCAACGAATGGTGGAATTGGACTGGTTATAGCATTATATTGATAAATCAACAGCAATGATGCATAGATTTGGATTATTGAATATGTCCACATCATACAGCGTTACTGATAGTGTACGTTGTTCGTTATGTGTGTATCGATTGTAACCTAAAGATACACTTTTCAGCCTTCTTTTTATATCCTTTGTTTTTATCACAGAGCAAATAGTGTCAGAGCAGAAATCTTCGTTATGAGTAATTCTCTATGATATTGTATTCGCTTTGATGAAACATCGTTGTGAAAACAACTAATGAATCATAGATTATATCGTGCTGAACTATTCGATTGGCATACGCTACATCAGAAAGACATTTTATAGTTTCTGTACAACATAATTATACCTGCAACATTTTGGCTAAAAAATAATTAGCGATGGTAATTTTTGTAAATATTAGTAAGTTATGTTCGATGAACTAATCTTTGTAAACAGATATATACGTAATCGCACAGGAGAAATTCATTTGCAGAGCAAAAGATTGAGGAGCATTGATGTACAATATTCCACGAATTAGATTTTATGATCACTCGCGTCAAGAGGAAATGCCTCGTAACCTAGCAGTACAAAACAGCTTTTATACTACAGATAGTATATAATTGAATTCGAGCAGGAATATAAAAAGAACATTTGTCAAAATTAGTCGAGTTTTTTCTTCTGAGAAGATTGAAATTATTTGGTGAGGTATAGTAGAATAAATGCATAATAGAGTTAAAATACAATGTGGAACTTTTGGTACTTTTTATGCGAAGAACGTTCAATACTATAGTTAAATAAATGAAACTTTCTTCTTCAGTCTTTTCTCGACTTTGCACCAGGAAGAAGACAAAAATAATGTCATCGTAGCGCAAAGTTTAGAAAAGACTAGAAAAAGAAACTTACAATCGTCTAATTAGGATGAAAGACAAAATCTTTTTCATCTACATAACTCATACAAGTCACAATTCTGTCCTAAAAGGTTTTCTTTTTTTATATGTCATCGGCCAACCTGATTCAGTTCGAAAAATTATTTTAAAATACATAAAACGAAAGCAAGAGATCGAAAAATATCATCACGCACACACTGCCAGTGATATAAATTGAATCGTAAATAATCAACACCTCGTGCTCATCTCTTCCTTTTAGTTCGCCGCCATTCTATATAAATATCAAAGTACGGAGAACTACGTATGTCATACGTCACATGCTATCCGTTTAAGTACATTAAAAAGTGAGAGAATAAAAGACTGCTAACTGTAGATAAGCCTTCATAGATCTTAATTCAACCATCAGATTATCACTATAAATGTCCTCAAGTGCCGATTTAGCACGTGCAATCACGATATATTGCGGTATACCAATATTAGTTTGTGGTACTGTCGGGAATTTTCTAAATCTTATTTTACTTTGGCAAAGTCGCCGAAATTCTTGTGCATTTCTCTTTCTATGTTCATCAATATTTAACTGTTTTGCTCTTTTTTTCGGTTTATTTACTCGAATATTAAATGTCGGTTTTGGTCTTGATTGGTCTCAAACGAATCTCATCTGGTGTAAAATTCGCATTGCCTTCTCCGAAGCCAGCTTCCTTCTATCATTAACATGCATCTGTCTCGCAAGTGTTGACCGTTGTCTTGCCAGTTGCCGAAGTGCTACATTAAGAAAATTTAGTCGACTATCAACAGCTCGAATATCAATTCTAGTTTCAATCATATTTTGGGTGTGCCACGCCACACCTAATCTAATCTTTGCAAATCTCTTACCATCACCAACCGCCAGCTCAACCTTCGTCTGTGCAATCACACCCAATCAAATACTTTCGAATTATCAAATATATTTTTCTCTATTAGTCTATCTTGGTGTATTACCAACATCGATTTTAATTATTACAGGTGTACTAACCTATCGAAATACCAGTAAACTACGACTTGATTATCAGCGTGAACTGATTCAGAAACAGTTAACAAATATGATGCTCATTCAAATACCTGTTATACTTATATCAACCGTTCCGTATATTGCATTCAGCGAATATCGAGCATTGACGTCAAAACAAACAAAATCGGCTAGTCGAAGAGATATCGAAAATCTGGCAACGAACATCGTAACGTTGCTGTTCTACGTGGCATTTACATGTCAATTTTTTGTTTTCTTCTTCTCATCACCAAAATTCCGACGGCAGCTTAATCCTTCAGTCTTGTGCCAACGGAGACATCGAGTTAGTCATGACTCTACGAATGCAAAGCAACCAGCGTAACTAACGAACTATTTCCTTCTAAATATAATGCCATATTTGTATTGCATGTTGTCTGTGCTTTTGTGTAGATGAAATAAAACGTGTTATGATACACTAATCATACACACAATAACATGCTTAGAAATCTTTGTAATTTCAAATTTTGCAGGATAGAAATTTATAATGTCGAATAAAGAACAGGATTGATGGTAAATGATATCATATTTGCTTTTTTCTTCCTTTTATGCACGTGATAAGCATAAATAATATTATTTGATAACTGACGAAAATGATATAAAACTTGAAACACACAACAGAAGATTATTATTCTGTGTTTTTTTTTCGTATAACGAGACCACCGAATGGTCTAGTATATGTTGTAGACATGCCATACGTGCAGTTACCTACATCTCATCAGAATATCAAGTTATACTACGAAGTACATGGCTCTGGTGACATCAAAGTGCTCTTTATTATGGGTTTGAGAACTGAAGGTTGTGCTTGGAAATATCAAGTAAAGTCCGAGCACGCATTTTATAAAATGTGCTTTGATATTTTTGCACATATAGACCGATTTTTTTCGTAAACTACCAGAATTTGAAGTAAGCGTAAGAACAGACTAATAGAAATACATTTGGTTGATTAGTGTGTGAGTTATGATAATCGTGGGTGTGGTCGGACGTCGACACCGATGACACTAGAGTATACAACGGTTCAAATGGCAAAAGATGCTCTTGAATTAATTGATCATTTGCGTTGGTCACAATGTCACGTTGTGGGTGTGTCGATGGGTGGGATGATCGCATTAGAATTAGCATTGTTAGCGCCACGTAGAATTATTTCATTGACTTTAATGGCTACACACGCTGGTGGTCTCATTGGGCAAGCACCATTAATGGGTCTGTACGGTGTCTTACGGTCATTAGTATTAAGCAACGAAGAGAAGATTGTCGAAAATGCTCTTGCAATGCTTTATAGTCGGAAAACGTTGAATGATCCGAGCAAACGACAAGTAATTTCGAGATATCTACTCTTATACTAGAGCGTTTACTATCATGCATTTGCTTGAATCGTTGTAGTACTTCTTTGATTATCATCGTGAACGATTTAGAACTCGAGTTCCATTGAAATTGGTCGGCATGTTCGGACAAATGTTTGCCGTTCAACGGCATTATATCAACTACGCTGATTTATTAAAAATTCGCTATGCAAACTTTCCATGTTTAGTTATGGTAGGCACTGAAGATCGCCTGGTGCGTGAAACTAATTCATATATGCTGCAAAGAGTATGCACAAATTCCCTCGTGCTGTTCTTCTGAGAAGTTTGTGTATTCGTTGTTTAGACACTTGGCTGTCGGCTTGTTAAACTCGAACATGCAGGACATGATATAGGAGGTGAATGTGCCGATCAAGTCAATCAAGAATTGCTAGGTAAAGAAGTTATAGATACAGGCGGTTTCGTGGCCAATGATAATCGTTTTCTGCGTAGCTTTGTTTAAATCCATTAACCACAAAGAAAAATCATCGGAGATTCTTTCTGAATATGCAACGGAAATACAGGCAGTCGAGCGAAGCTGTCAACATCGAACGCATTGCTTTATTCATAATTGTGCTGGCTTTATTAAAGTAAGGTGATTTAGCTCCTAATGTTAATTGACGTTTGATCGTTAGGGTGCAATAATTGGTTTAATTCTTTACTACACATTAGTCAACGGTTTATCAAAAACTGAACTTGAAAGCATACATTTACGTACTCGTTGTATCGTACTAATTGGTTGTTTAAGGTAAACTCGTATAATCTATCTATTTCTAATTGTGACTAATTGATTTGGTCACTTTTGTAGCGGTTTTTGTCGGTCGCTAATATGCATTTACAATGCACTCCGAGCGCGATTCTTTGTTCAGAAGCATCGATTAGTCCTTGAACGTGCTGCCAGCCATGGCGGTATTGGCATCAGTTTGTCTGATCGAGTCAAGAATGGTATTCCACACGGATGTGGCTTTGACTTTCCTGTGCTATCAGTTATTTTTACACTGGCTCTCGCTGCTCTTGTTTGGTGGACAAGGCAGTACCACTAAGCCATGAAACCATTTAATAGAGGTTTTCTTTTTCACAAAGAAACGATTTGATACTACGTAATTCGTTGATCAATTTGGTTCACTATCGTTGATAAAAAAATATTTTCCATAAACGCATCCGCGATGTTTAGTTCGTATTAGCGCCCCCAGCTCCGTGTAATTGAAAAGAACTGATTCCAAGCGGAAACCTACTTTCTAAACAAAATTGAAAGCAAAGGAAAGAAAATAATGAGTTACTATACTTAGTCTGAAAAAGAACTTCCTGAGTACGAAATAGATATCCAGTGTCAGAAGTCAATTTATGAAAAGAATATGCGATGGAAAAATTTATATAACACATAAGTCCACGTATTATGAGTATTGACTGTACATGTCTGAGGTTTACTCATGTATGGTTGTGATTGTATGAACTAGATCAATTCGAATGGCTTCATCTATGTTTTTGTCAATGTCAATGATGAGCCAATATTGAACGAATCTTTTCATCAGATTGTCGAGGATCACTAGCACGACTTGCGATATAAGCTGTATCGTGTGCGTATTTCATAGATTCAGCATATAGTGCGTCGCGTTGTCCGATGACAAAGCAATACAAACGCAAAATCAACGTTGCACATATGAAAACAACTATTGGCATAATAGATACTTCGTGATGGTTATCAATGGTAAATCAGTAACCGTGGTTGTAAATTCAATGACCGTACATAATAAAATAACAACAATGGTCGGTCTCTGAGCTAAACTTGTTCGTCGGGCACGATTAATACTCCGTACTGATTTTTCAAATGCATACAGATCTATAATTCTTGCTAGCCGTAGAGGAGATTGAGTCCAATATCGTACGTTCCTACACAATCCTATAAAACCAACTCGAAAGCGATAAAATCAACAGAAGTATTACCCGTTTTCTTCTTTCTGTATGCTATATAATACTATCTTGAACAAAAAATGGTATAAATATCTAAATCCTATCTAGATTCTAGAATGCATACGAGCACGAGCTGAACACGTCGTTCAAATTTTGAATATGTTCTCATGGTACAAAATATTCTGATGGGCGTATCTTTTTCGTCAAACATAAATGTGATATGCATTAGCCCTGAAATCGATGACAACATGCAAAGTATGCATTGGTACAGTGATCATATAAATTATTTTTATTTATACACGTATACTTTCGCGTTGGTTTTACTTGAAAAGCGAAATAGCCAAGATAAAAATACAGATTTGATTTGGCTATTGACGTCGTTTCTTTTTCATCGAGAATGTAATTAAATGATAATGATCACTCATGACATTTTACCCATGAATAAGAACTAATTTATGTTTGAGCGAGCCCGCTCATTCGAACAAGTCCAATCGTCAACTTGTATACAGTCGAAAAAGTAAAAACTGTCAGTAAAGCGACATCGCTATCATCAAACGGTTTAATAGACTAAAGAAAGATGCGATTGTTGCCCAAGATAGGATGTTGGTTCATAAATCTTTCGAACTTCCCGATCCATTTTTTTACCAATGTCAATAGCCAGCTAGAATTGATTATTTTAAACAATGACGAATCGTATTAAATAAGATACTACTCACAGAATAATATATATTAGAGCCTCTCACGAAAGGATTGTATTGATAGCTTTGATTCGCAATGCTATCTATCTGTAATCGCCATTTCATTGGTATCGGTCGTCTAGTTATGTATTTCATCGATTCAGAGCCTATTGCTTCCACCAATCGATTCGAGTGTGGTGAACAAATGCCAAGTGCTAAACAACTAGAAACTACAATCGAAATAACTGATACAACAGCTCCAATCACAATCAGAACAATCCATAAGGTTCGATCTGTATTGTTAATCAATGCGAAACCAACAATTGTTATTGCAATTCCAATGATGAAACATATTATGAGTATCAAATTGGCAAATATTTGAAGGAGACTTGACCGACGAGCACGATTAATGTTTTTTATTGATTCATGAAACTCATACGGATGTACAATACCATTCAATTCGGAAGGAAAATCCTCGCGAAATCGTACACTTCTACAAAATCCTTAGTTAAGGAAAAACATCAGAAGCACATTTTCGAAAGTCAACAATCAAAACTTACTCTTTTCCTCTCCTATACGGATACTTTTTTGCACGCTGAATGGTTCGAACATATGTGCTTCTATCTAAAACAACATTCGAACAAACTTTTTCACCCTACCAATACTACAAGTTTTCCGCGTAGCTTTCAGTTCGCAACGAGGAAGTAAACATACTCATCATAGTTTTTCACATGTTTCTCGCTCATACGCGATACGTTCGTCTAACATAAGGAAAAATATGTATAAATAAATTAACCGTAAAATATTTTGAGGGCGTGGGAAAGATAGGAAAAAGTGACAATTTCACCTGAAAATTTGAGAAATAGAAGAAGAGAGAGTGAACGTCATTGACAGAATGAGCAATCGTGGAAATATCTCACACTGATTTCAAGACTACAGGCACTCTTCAACGATCACTTTCGAATTATATTGTTTAGCAATTAGAAGAAAGACAGCATTGATTTATTTAGAAGTAATTGCACGTTTTTGGTTTGAATATATCAAATATTACATTTAGAAGAAAAAACAAAATATTACACTGTTTTTATAATTCTGCATATGGCTTTTTTCCGCCGAGTTTTGCAACGAAACTTAACACTTCCTCTTCGATTTCTTTGTCCATTTGATCATAATCTGTTCGTTCGAAGTATTGTTCATCTTCTGGTACAATTCGTCGTTTTTCATTCCATTGTTCACAGCCACTGAATGAAAAATCATAACCAGAACGATATTTAGGCCAACTTCGGTAGTGATTGATTCCTTGTACAGCCGCTCCACTCATCATCATCACTGGTTGTGTTTTATCGATACATTCAGTCGTAGGCGCCATGTATCTAAAGCGAATCGCATGAAACAAATGATTTTCTAGGCGATTTTGTTTACTTCAACGTACCTAATTGTCAATCCACATCGTCTCCGATCACTTGTATTCGCGTCAGAACCATGAACGATGTTAGGATGGTGAATACTAATATCTATGAGAAAGAAAACTTGGCTAACCGAAAGAAATACATTAGATTTTGCTTACCACCGGGTTCCAAAATCATATCGACAACATCGTTTTGATTAATATCCTCATCACGATGTGTATAACTACCCAGAACATTAGTAACCGACACATCTTCTTTCAAGTCAGTCAGTCCTTGCTTATGACTACCACGAATCACGCGTAGACAACCGTTTTCTCGATCACTTCGATCGACAGCTAACCACATTGTCAAGACATTCATTGGTTTCAACGGCCAATATGCGCCTATTAGTTCTCGATATTATTCTAAAAATCTCTTCTGAATAATGCGAAGCTCACCGTCTTGATGCCAAAGAACAGCCATGCCTGTTTTAGGTGGTTTGGAAAAGTAGTGCGACGAGAACAGAGCAATTCCCTTATCTGGTTCAATGAAAGGTTTTCCAAAAATAGCGGCTAAATCTAATAAGCGTTGATCACTGACGAGTCGAATCCAAAATGGATCATTTCGCATGATTGGATGATGTAGATGTTCGCCTGGAATGGTTGGATATTTCTTTTGTAGGAAATCGACATGCTGTTGGCATTCTTTGACTAATTGAGCATCAATGACATTTCGTATGATCGCATACCCATCACGTTCGTATTGCTCCACTAATTCAGAATATTGATTAGTCATAGAAAAGAAGAAAACTTATCTGGAATGAGAGAATGATTCATGTATCTATTTATTTAACTTTTGGATTTAGAAGCAATACGTCTAAGTGACATAATGTAATGCGTGATGATAGTGTCAAAAGATTATTATGAGAGAAACATGTAGATTTCAGGGAGGCATTCGAAACAAGAGGTACTATGTATAGTGATGGTATACAGAAGAACCAAACAAGGCGGTTGTCCCTCGTCGGTAGACGGAGAATTTGAAATAGTGAAAAAGAGAATACAAAGGTTTTATCTCTAGTCATATTCTTTTGAGTGTTGCAAGCAAAATGTAAATGAAAATGCTACAATCATTAGAATACGTATCTCTAAAGATAGAGCTTATCTATTAGTTTGTGTGCCTTATGCACACAAATGACTAAACGAAGCGCATATAAATTAAGAAACTCTCGATAATACGACAATGCTATCAGATCTAGGTTAAATTGAGATTATGGCTTTCCATTTTATGTAACTAGCGCTTATATTCAAACGATTGCCGACATTGAGGTAAAGATAAGTGCCAACAAAGAATTCATTTCACACATTATGCCATTCATAAAAAAGTTAAGAATACGATTAGTAGTCTTGATTCGTTTCAAATTAAATTTATCGAAAACTCGATTTAATCTATAGTCAGTAGATAGAGAAATCAAAGCACCCATAGTCAGACATCGTATCACACATGTCCAATGTCTTTTTCATCAAATAAGTTTATACTGAGAAGTCACTTATTTGCGATGTGTGCGACGATAGAGACCCCACTGTTTTCTCTTAATTGGTAAATGAAATTGGCTTATGTATTCTCGATAAATGATTTGGTACATCACTAGTAATTTGTTTGTTATGTGTTTTCACTATGTAAATGACACAGTAAATCAAAGCTATTACTGAGCGAACAATTTTGGTACTTCGAACTAATGTCAAACACTTGACATATAGAAACCAGTATAATTTGAACAAACAAACCTGCGTCATCCTCATTCAGGAAATGATAGCTAAATGATCTTATTTATAACAAATATCAATTATGATAGTCGCACCGAACGCTGATATGAAACTTCGCGCGTAGATGATGAAGAAAACCTTATATACTATTTGTCTTCGTAGTAAATTCCATGTGTTGATGGCCTTCGATTAGATTTTATTTGAATGAATATAACGAAAAATAGCTTATTCTTCATCTTCGTCCTTCTTTTTTTCCAATTGTGTCTTCAATTCATACGATCCTGTTTTGTCGTTGAGTTCCAACACACAATATTCACAGTTCTTAAAATTTCTCCATTGCTGATGTTCTTCTACTGTCCACTTGAAATATCTCATAAGAAAGAGTCTCATAAAAAGTCCGTGACTAACAATTAAAATATTATTAGCTCTGGGAGTTAGTCCGTTCATATTCTTCCGAAATAATGTGTCGAGAAAGAGTGTACAACGATCATATACATCTGCTCCACTTTCACCATTAGTAAATCGAAAGTAAAAATCGCCGACTTTCTTACGTTCTATTATTTCATTTCGACGAATGTCAGGATGAAGAAAATTACCCCATTCTTGCTCACGTAGTCGAGGATCTTCACGAACTTTGATGATTTGAGATGGTGAGAAAGATCTGCAAACAAAACGTGTACGAATAGATTCATTGTATGATAATCTAGAGCTTTTGCCACAAATCATTATGTCATTCAGTCTTACTTTGAAATACCTTCATAGGTCTGTTTACTGCGTAAGTAAGGACTCAAATAAACGTAAATGTTCTCATTCGGATCATTGATCACTTCTTGCTTCAACTTTTTTCCAACTTCAACTGCTTGCTGCGTTCCTAGTTGTGTTAGACTAATGTGTGCATCTGGAGTTCGAGTATAGACACTTTCATCAACATTGCTTTCTGATTCGCCATGACGCACGAGAACAATACGATGTGGACGCATGTAGATCTTCTTGTAATGATAAGTTAGAGCATTTAGATAAATAATCAATTGACCGAAGAAAAAACTACGTTTAACAGTGAGACATGTAACGATGAAAATGACCAGAATCGCCAGGAAAATTCCGATAGCAGTCATCTAAATAATAGACCGTACTAGTCGTGATTTCTTCAGAATTAAAATGAGATTCAAATCCAGTTAATTTCTCTGATAATTGATAGAAACGTGTGGTGATACATTTAGGCGCGTAGTGTATGTAAAGACTATACTTGACTGTGTATACACTGTGATGTCTATAGGTGAAGTATCACTTCTATAAATGCTATAACCACATGTTTTTATCCAATACTGTCACACATCAGTGAGTACGCGTTCTTTTTCCTCTTGTCTTTTTACATATGCAGATTCTCTCTTATTTCTTCTCTTCGTTTCTAATCTGTATATGTACTTTTATTTAATAGTAGTCTCTTCAATTATTTTTTGCTTCGAAAAACACTCAACTTCATGTGATCGATAGTTAATATAGTCAATGAAAAGGAAAAGATCCATAATTAACCATGAAAATGTCCATATGAAGTTGCTTTGTTGAGCAAATAAGTCTGTACTGGAGAGTCATTGATCTGGCTTTGCAAGTCATAATATTCTTAAGACTAATGCAGATAATAAAAAGATCCAATTTGCCGATAAGTTATCAGTTACTGTCCGACTAGTAGAAGTGTTAGGAAGAAAACTTCGATATGAACAGATATACTAACTTACCAAGTGAATCGTGTGATAACCTTCTCCTTCTATAAAATAGTTTCAAACAATATCTTTCTACACTCGTCATCTCGTTTGTATAGGTGTTCGCGTTATGTATGTCAAAGATTCAGCATAGCAGCTAATCAGAATCGTTCTGTACCTGATGGAATCTGGAGACGCATTGCCTATAAGCCGAAATATATGCATAGAAAATAGACATGCGGCTGCAGTAACGATGGGTACGATTTCCGCTGCAGGACTTACAAAGACGATTGAGAACCCTTCACTAATTTGTAGTGGTATTCCAGTTGTTTCGATCACTATCAGAATGATACTTCCTTCTACCACAATGCGCAGTAATCGATAAGCTTCATTGATATCTTCTATCGAACTTCAAAACTCATATGGATCAATAATTTCCCTTAATTCCACTGGAAGATCTGTTGAATAGCGTAAACCTCTCCAAAAACCTTCGAAGGCAACAGAAAACTCAATCACTATATCCATGAGATATTATGGAACCGACATTCTACACTTACCTCGTATTTCTTTTATACAACACTTCTATCGATGTTGAGCGTTGAGAAAGCAAAACAAAGTTCAGAGGTGAAACGATCAAAGTATATTAGCATAATAATAGATACTTAATGTGGACGATATCTAATGATCAATATTAATAATGAAGTCTTATGATATTTGTTTGAAATAGAAGGCAAAAAATTCACTTCGAAGACTGTTCGTAGCGTTAAAATAAAAGTGAGCTATATAATTAGTTAAGATTCAACCACGTCCCGACCGATAATACACAAAAGAGAATGATGATTCTAAATATATAAATGTTGTCGAGTGACAGAAAAGAATTTTTACAGTTGCATATGCTCACTTGAACATTGGAAAATTAGCTAGAAATATAGCAAGAGTTATATGATCCGTGTGAATCCAACAAAAGAGGTGTTTTCAGCTTACCTGTTGATGCGGATTTGCATGATGGACTTTCAAGTAGTTTGAATCGTTGAATGCGATGATTTGTGCTGTCACACACATAAAGATTTCCATCACGGTCGAATGCCAAATCAGTTGGATAACGAAGTTGCTCGGCGCCATCGCCCTCACCTATTATACTCAGTTTGTCAAATTAAGTCTATCGACCACTCGTTTGTATGAAATATACATACCGCGTCCTCCAACAAGCGTATCACCGGCTAATGCAGCGGGAAGCCACCGTTGAATTCGATGATTTCTTTTATCAGCTATGTAGAGAATTTTTGTTACTTCATCCACTTGTATGTTCATCGGTTCGTAGAGAAGATCAGCAGAGCTTCCATCCTGACCGGCACGCGAACCTGCCACAGTTGGACCTTCGTTAGCGCCCATACTCCATTTTTGAACGTGATTCTTCTTCAAATCAGCTACATACACCGTTTGTTTTATTTCATCAACATAAATTCCACGTGGCTCATCAAGATTTCCATCAGTAAGTCCCGGTTGCTGTTCATGACCAGCAACAACGATGGTCGTATTTGTTTGTGGCGACCATTGATATACACAAGCATCCGACGCAGATGATAAATAAACGTTCTTATTTTTATCCAATGAAATACTAGAACATGAACGGCATTTATGTGCAAGTTTTTCACCATGAGTTGCGCCTTCAATCCATTTTTCAGCATAATAAGATGTGAATGTTACTATGTAAATAATGGGCTTGTTACTACTGTCGTCTGTATCAACATAAATATCGACTGGCATCCACCAACTACCAGATGCTACAGTCACACCTTCACCGCTGGAAGAAGCATCCAATGAAAATTTCTGAACACGTTGATTACTAAAATCGGCTACATATAATGTATTTGTTAATTTGTGAATAAAAATGCTTTGTGGAGTATAAAGTTGATGGGATGAATTACCAGCTACCCCAGTTCCAGCTATAGTAACGCCTGTAGTACTCCATTTCGTACATGCAGTAGTTTGAGATCGTACAATTGGTGCACAAATCACTGGAATAAACAATATAAGAGAAATTTTGGCTCTGTTGCTCTATTAACTCACGAATATAGAAAAGCAAAAATTGCATGATCAACACAAGTTGTTGAAATTTTCTTGAACTGTTATATAATGATGAAGTGTGCGTAAGAAAAATGTAATAATAACGAAACGCATTTCAAAAGACATATTTAAGAGATAAGATTACCATGTGTGTAAAAATGCGTTTATTTGCATTACACATAAAGTACATAAGAAAATAAAAGAAAACATCAGTTAATGCGGTATGAATTAGACTTCTTTTATGAGTATACCATAGGCTCGAATATTTTCTGGATGTTTAACAACCCATATGTTAGCATCACTAGTGAATTTTACATCATCAGGATTGACAGCGACTTGTAACATCATCTTGAATTTTTTCGATCCATCTGTAGTATCTAGTTTCACTTCCCCAGCATATCCATTTTCTACAAAATTCGGAATGGGTGAACAGTACACACCAGGCCCATGAAGAGCATTTGTTGCTTTGGTGAATCCGCTTTTATGAATAATAGAAGTAACATCAACAGCTGCTGAGTTTGGATCACCGCCATCGATAGGTTTTGCATTTTTCGTTCCATGAAAAGCTCTGTACCAGTTTTGCGGACTTCCAAATGGATGTAACCATTGATCGTCCGCATATTTACCTAAAACCTTCAATCCATACCTTGTATAACCAACTGGAGAAGTGTATTCCTTAGTACGACCAACTGGCCCAACTTGATGTTTTTCTGGACTAGTAAAAGCTCTATCACCACATTCATCAAATTGAGCTATATCAAATGATGGTCGAAATAGTAGTGGATGAATTTTCGCAGCAACAAAATCTTTGAATTGTTCTTTTAGTTTTTTAGAGAGATCTGCCAACTTTTTAATAGCTTTCTGTGCCAAATGCTTGACAGTATAGACAATATTAAACGATCCGACATAAACAGCACTCAGAGTAATATCATTTTTCTGGATACCATGAGCGTTTGCCAATTTGCTAACTATATCATCAAGAATAGGGTGCGAATCGTTGTGTTCGATTGCTTGTTCCAATGTTTTGATTACTCTCAGATCAAAATGCTCATCCTTTGAATCTCTGTAGTCAATGAATTGCTTGTTACTATTCAACTTCAAAATTAATGGTTTGTCTTCAGTGCCAAGGTCAGCTAAATTAGCGGATGCATCGTGTAGTTTGACATCGTCTCGCGAATCAAAAAAGACACATTGTTGATTATTGCTCTCCATTAAATTACTTAAAGCATGATAGAGTGTATGCTTGTCTGCTGGATTACCCGATGGTTGCTTATTTAACAACGAATCTGTGAGTTCATCAGCTTTTTGCATGTCGGGTGTATTTCGATTGATAACATCATCAAGATTCGGATAGTTATCGTAACAGTCTCGCTGTTCTTCTTGTTTTTTCAAGAGAGCCGGTATTTCACTGTCGTCCAAATCAGCCCATTCTGAAAAATTCAAACGACAACGGTTATACCGTGGATACAAGAGAACTTCATACTCATAATTAGTAAACACTTACTTTGACGTTCAACTTCGTTTAGACAAATATCGTCGTGCCGACGCAATCCGTTGAGCACTAATGGTCGCTGTTTATTATTACTCTCTTTCTCTACATCTTTGGTAATTTGACGAAAAAGATCACGAATACTGACATTTTCTTCTTGAACATTATTAAGTAAATGCTTGGTGAATAGATTGTTCCGAGTTGATTCATTCGTGCCGCAGGCACACTGTATGAATAAACCATCTATTTTTGTCAGTCGGGGAAGATTCTCAGATCCATTCGCAGCTAAAAACATTTAAAAAAGATATCATAGTTCTCTGAACCTAAATCTAGAGATGGTACTTGCCGCCCAACGTCGCACTACTTTGCAATGAATAAGTTCCGCACGAATCCAAAATGAAGATATTCACAAAAGATGTGTTCTTTTCGACAAAACGCTCGAGATTTCGTTCGAGATCGACAGAAAAATCGGCGACATCCGTTCTCTGTTCAATCATACCATCGCTAGCAGGTATAAGGTAGTGTTTGTCCTTGACCCGATAGCAATGGCCGAAATAATAGAATAAAACCAAATCGCCATCTTGAATCGTGTTAGCGAAATCGATAATCGCCGTAGCCATGTCATGTTTCCCTTTGTTACAGACAGTCGTCACTTGAAAGCCAATCTGTTTAAGTACATTGCTGAAGCTATTCGCGTCCGCTCCAACATTCTGAAGTCGATCCTCTGGTCGACTATAATCGCCATTACTTAAAATTAACGCAATTTTTCGGAACTGCTGTTTACCAGTCGAGTATGTCATGTTCGTGTTATATTTAAAAGAAATGCATTCTCCGTCGCTCTTATTTATAATCGCTGACGTTGACGATCTTATTATTTTCTCCAATTGTTATGATCCCGAAAATAAACATGAGCAAATGCATGTATGTTGGAAAAAAGTATAACTTTTAAGTATTCTTTCAAGCATAAAAAAAACAAATATCAGAAAGACGCAGAATAGAAGCTGCATAAATTATTTTTTCTTTTGTGTAGATGTTTTCAGGCAATACAAAAACTGAAAGAGAACGCATGTACACAACAAAAAAATATTTGTTAAGTAGGTGATTTTAATCACTATGTCTTTTTTTAGAACTTGGGGAAAATATTCCCCTCATTATTTAAGATTTCGACACCTATGGCACTTCTTCACAATGAATCGACTATCAATCGACGATTAGCATTACTTATTGCTAACAGCAAATATGAACAACAAGAGAATAGACTTGATGGTTCTATCGCCAAAGCAACAGAACTAAATGTATTACTCACAGATATGAATTTTGAAGTTACATTTCTTGAAAATGTTGAAAAAAGCGAAAAACTTTTGGAATGTGTGATCAGATTCTGCGAAACCATTCAGAACGACGATTTTGTCCTAATCTTTATTTCTGGCCATGGCTGTCAAGTTGATGGCACAAATTATTTAATACCTACAATGGATAGATGTGTATCCAATGACAGAGATATACAATGTCTTGGTACACCCATTGCAACGCTGTTCAAATGGCTCAAGCGTAAAAATATATTCCGTATGTGTGCTATGATTCTAGACTGTTGCAGACCATATAATCTATCGAGCGACCAGTCTCCTTTCTGTAAGAAACACGTCATCGGTTTTTATTAATGTAATTACCGAATTGATTCGATAATTTAGGGAAAAAAGAAGGTTTAACCCAACTGAAAGCACCACCAAATATGTTGATTCAATTTGCATGCGCTGCTAATAAAACAACTACTAGTAATCTATATATGGAATATTTATTAAGAAATATCGTTGAACCCGATGTTAAAATTATCGATATCTTCAAAAATGTTCGAGATGATGTCTATCGAGCATCATATAAAACACAAAAACCGTTCACCATGTACACTTGGGATGAAGATGAAGAAGTCTTTCTGCGAGAATCGATACATTGTATGTATACCAGAATAAAAGTTCCGATTGAGTTTTTCCATTTTATTGCAGCTAGAAGCAATATACCAAGACATGCTCGATGGAATACAAAAGGCCGTTGCCTAGTTGGTAATCATAATAACTGTTGCAGCTCTGGTTCACTGTTAGATCAACTGAATTGTCCTCGTGGTATATTTCTAACACCTAGTAAAGCTTTACTCGTTGCTGACTCACTGAATCATCGTATTATGAGATTCAAAAATGGTATAAAGGAAGGGCAAAGAGTAGCTGGTAGAAGTATTGCCGGTTATGGATATAACATGTTATGGGAACCTAAACACGTCATTTTCTATCAGCAGCAACGCAAGAAAAGCTATATCATCTGTGATACACATAACCGACGAGTTGTTCAAATGACGCTTGGCAAGAATAATAAAAGCTTCAAAACAATTATTAATGATATTGTATGTTCTGGCATCGCCGTGGACGAGGATGGATTTCTCTACATTTCTGATAGTGAATATCATGAAGTGAAACGATATTCGCCTACAGGACGCAGCCATAGCATCACGGTGGCTGGCGGTCATGGACAAGGTTCCCGTCCTAATCAACTCAATCATCCCACTTATCTTTTTATTGGCCTAGATAAATCGATATACGTTTCCGATTCGTGGAACAATCGCGTTGTGAAGTGGAAAAAAGGAGCGAAAGAAGGTATTGTTGTTGCTGGTGGCAATGGAAAAGGAAAAAATCTTAATCAATTGGATTGTCCTGCAGGAATAGCGGTTGACAGTTTTGGAACAGTGTATGTTGCTGATCACTGGAATCATCGCGTGATGCGCTGGCAAAAAAGTACTTCTCAGGGAGATCTGATCATTGGCAATCCATTTAGGTCAGGAGACGGACCTAAGCAACTCAACAGCCCCGAAGGTTTAGTTTTCGATGACGGTGGTGCGCTCTATATAGCTGACTCGTATAATCATCGGATTCAAAAGTACGACATCCGTTCGCATTGATAAGTGTTTTGTATGAGCTCTCGCTCTGTATATCAATAAAAAAAACTCACTTTCATCTAGTACATCTGCCTAAACAGGTTCAGTTCGGTATTGCGCATATTTTTCCATACGATCGAATCTTTTCTCTGGCTATACGAGTAAATATCAGTATACGTATCTGATTCCTGCAATAATCATGTTGCAAAACGGGAAAACGGAGCAAAAGAAGGTGCCGTGGTAGCTGGTGGTAATGGGAAAGGAAAGAATCTCAATCAATTAGATTGTCCTGCCGGAATAGTAGTCGATCGATTTGGAACAGTGTATGTTGCTGGCCACTGGAATCACCGAGTGATGCGCTGGTGCAAAGGAGCTTCCGCAGGTGACACCGCTAGCCATCCGAATGGCCCCCATTGTCAAGGATTTGATGAGAATGGTAATCTATATGTAGCCGATTCTGACAACCATTGAATCCAATTATTTACTATCGAGCAAAACTGCTAGAATGAAATATATAGGCCCGGTCTATTGTTGAACATGAAGAAGTTGAAAGCGTATTCTATGAGCTGCCCGATGAGCATTTTTTCTAGTGACCTGTCTTTCCCTTTTATTCACTGTTTACTTTGCTTAAGAGTGATTTGCTCAAGTGTGACGTTTACTCATACCGTACAGCCTTTTGCTGTTCTCACACAATAAAACAAAGATAAATGCACCCAATCAAAACAGTGAAGACTTCTATCGTTGGTGAAGATCTCAAAGATATTCTTCGCTATGATGATCCAGTTATTGAACATGTCGAAAATGATGAAGAAGAAAAAACTTAGTAATATCATTGCGAGTTTCTGATCAATGCAAGAGAAGAGTTATGAAAAGCACAATCGTGGATTGTGCGGCAACTCAAGCATTTGTCAAAGGTATATTAACTGTACCAGCCAATTCACCGCCTGATCTAAGTCAAGAGCTGTTTATGTATACAGGAACATATTCGGTTATCCTTAGATATGCAAGCGAACTAACTCAAATCGAATATATTCGATTATCAGCATCGTGAGAAATAGCTATGAAATTTTCAATGCCACGGGAACATAATTACGAGAAGACGAAAATACTTTTTCTTCAATAATACTTCTGTACTTGAATTAACCAATGCTACAGTTTGCTGTGATACCCAACGGTCGCATAATTAATATTCTGATGATCCGGAATGGTTAAAAAAAAGCGTTGAAAGAAAGAGATGATTCACATACAAATAATTAGAACGAACCAAACTACTCAATACAAATATTATGGAACAAGAGGTGTATTCACAAGCAGCGTATCGTTGTGGTTATTGGATCGTCAAATATGCCCTCTTTCCAGTTACTAAAGAGCAGTTGGCGACAAAATTTCAAAAAGTCAAACAAGCTAATCCGTCAACAATTCTCAGCGATTGGATACGACAATATTTTCATGCACATGCAGCTAAATACGATTTTCGTGTTCAGTTTTTGCAGCGATATCAAGCTACAACTAGTTGAAGATGCAAGTGTCGTCGAATGGTCGCGACTTTGGATATTCCCGAACAAGATGCGTTCGATCGTCAATTTTCTCAATGGTAGGAAGATGCTGTTCGACTATTCGCATGGGGTGATCTCCATGAACAGTGTCCACTGGGATCAATAAATCGTATTCGTGTACGATTATATGATGCAAGCAGCTATTTTCGAGCAGAAAAGAATTAAGAGCCAGTTACATTTACCGCAAAGTATCAGTGCAATATCTGGCTCGAAACATAAACCATAAAACACATGGGAGCTCTACCAAACTTTGTAATAAAGTCGGAGAATCCAATCTGTGAAAACCGTTAAATGACATATCATTTACATAGAAATACGTAATTATATGGTATTTTACAGTGGCTCGCATAACCGCATATAGAAATATTTCTTCATACATTTTATGCAATGTAAATAAAAGAGAGTATTTCGAGTGTGCGTGTGCTCATACTGAAACGACAAAGTACAAACTTCTGTTGACAAGAATGAAACATACAATAAAAAAATACTATCGAAGACGCCGTCTTTTCCCCTCACCATAATATTAACACAACTATTTTTTCTGTGACACACTGCGTAGTCGCATTGCGACTAAAATAACAATTATTTCATTTCCCATAGATCCCGTGTGTGTCTTGCCTCCTTCAATTAGCTGAATTTATAAGCTCTTCGATAAGCTGTAGATAAAGATACAATATGGCAGCTACGGATGCATCTGTTACTCAACGTCGAAAACTAGCATTAATCATCAGCAATGGTAATTATAAAAGAAAGAAAAATAGAATCGATGATTCTATGATGAATGGCAGAGAACTTATGGACTTGCTCAACACGATTGGTTTCGAAGTCACTCTAAAAGAAAATCTTTCTACAAGCACAGATATAATGGTTGAAGTTAAAAATTTTGCAGAAAAACTCAAGGAAAATGATATAGTTCTGTTCTATTATTGTGGTCATGGTTGGCAAGTCGATCAACAAAACTATCTCATTCCCACTGATGATACTCGGTTGGACATGAACACTATTCTGAGTTTGGGTGTTCCTGTTAATCGAATACTCACTCGCTTGGTAAACGAAATAGGAGCTGATGAAACACCGCCGCATTTGGTTATCTTCATTCTTGATTGTGGTAGACCCTATAGACTGGAAAACAGAGAAAGATCTATCGGTATTTAATATTTTGTTTCCCTAAAGTTATGAGTAACTTTTCCTTTAGATCAAATTGTACAACCACAAGATTTCCATGATATGGATGCACCTCGCGGAGTACTGATTCTATTTACGCGTGAACCGAATAGAACAATTGGCAATAATCTATTTGCGGAACGTTTACTTGGAAGTATTACGCAAAAAAACGTGACCGTTGTCGATCTGTTCCAACGCATAGCAGACGACGTGTATTGCATCAGTGAAGGAAAGCTCCAACCGTTTCTTAGGTACCAATTAGAAGGTTACGAAAATATATATTTAAATAGAACAATCTATTGTGCGTACAAAATGAAATGAATTCTTGAGGATTTTAAATGCAAATATTTTTCTTGCTTTTTATTTTATTGTTTTTTTAAGTGAGGAAATGGAAATCTAAAGGTCGTACTATTGCTGGTGGTGCTGAAGATTGCAGCGGTCCTGGTTCTGCATTGAACCGACTTAATTGTCCTCGAGGTCTGACATTCACTCCTAAACAAGCGATTATCATCGCTGATACTTCAAATCATCGTATTCTCAAATACAATCCCAATGATATTGTCGGTCAGAGAATCGTCGGTCAAAATATACCGGCTCATCATGACCGTGCGTTATGTGCGCCTACGAACGCTATTTTTCATGAGCAATTGAAGAGTTATATCATTTGTGATTATCAAAATCGCCGTGTTTTGCAATGGATACGTAAGAGACATGCTCGTTCAAAAGTGTTGATTGAAAATATTGCTTGCTATGGCATAGCCATTGATCACGAAGGACATGTCTACATTTCTGACACTGAAAAACATGAAGTTAGACGCTACAGTGATTTTTCAAAACGAGGTGTCCGTGTTGCCGGTGGCGATGGGCCAGAAGACAGCCTTCATCAACTAAATCATCCAACATATTTGTGTGTTGACTCGGAGAAATCTGTGTATATATCAGATTCGTGGAACAACCGTGTAATGAAATGGAAAAAAGGTGCAAGATCAGGTATAGTCGTAGCTGGTGGAAATGGTCGGGGAGACAGTTGTACGCAATTGGATTATCCCACCGGATTGGCTATCGATCAATGGTGTAATCTTTATGTAGCTGACCACTGGAATCATCGGATCATGCGCTTTCGTGATGGAGCATTAACAGGTGATATTATCATTGGCAATAAACATCTTCCAAGAGATGACCCACGCCAATTAAACGGTCCTGAAGGTTTACTAATTGATAATGATGGAAATATCTATGTCGCTGACACTTATAACCATCGCGTTCAGAGGTTCGATATCAAAATAGACTAATGTTTTCTAATTCGGCATCCATAACATTAAGCTAACTGGTACAAAATTTTTATTTTGAAGAAAAAAAACTAATAAAAACCGATAAAGTTTGTTTTGCTTTTTTTCAATTGAATTGAATAACAATTCCAATGTGTCTCGGTAATATAGTTAATTTCTGAACGTATCCACCGCTATTCACCTCTTGTCCGCCATCGACAAATGTCACCTGTTGTAACATACGAGCTACTATCACTTTGAGTTCAAATCGCGCTAAATCTTGTCCTAAGCACTGTCGATGTCCACCACCAAAGGGCGAGAACGCGTATGGATTATGATCTTTATCTTCATTGAGAAACCGCTCTGGATAAAATAAATCCGGATCAATTTTCCAGTAGCGTTTATCTCGACTAAGAGCCGATGTGGGAAGAAGAATTTGATCACCCTTGTATAATTGCACACCAGTTTTAGGTAGACGATCATCGACCATTACAGCTCGACTGGTTCCATCGATCGTTGGGGAATAACGAAACACTTCGTTGATGAAACAATCCAAATAACTCAATGAATCGATGTGTTCTAAGGTTATATATTGACCATTTGTTTTCGACATGATTTCTATCTTAAGTTTTTCTTGAATTTTCGGGTATTTACTCAATTGATAAATACACCAAGAAAGTGCTGTTGACGTCGTTTCATAACCAGCAATTAGAAATAGAAGCATCTCATCAAAGACTTCGCTACGCGATAAACCTAGGTAGAACAGAAAAATGGAAAGAGTATGATCCGTTGGAAGCGATTTACCTTTTTTATCTTCTTCTTGTTTTTGTGCTTCTATTTTTTCATCCATTTGTAACGAATGAACGAGCGAGGCGATTAATGATGTCTTCTTTCTTTCCTCTCTCCATTGTGGATTTTCATTTAGTTCTTGTTCCATCATATTTGAAAGGTATCGTTCCACAATTTGACGTGCTCGTCGATATTTCGAATTCCATTTCATATACGTTGTAGATACAAGCCTTGGACTATAAATAATAACTCTGAATATACTCATAACGTCTTGTAATGCTTGTGTCAATTCATTTGCCTTGTCTGAATGTTGCTCATCGATAGTTTCCAAGTTATAATCGAAGGCGATTAAGCCGAAAATTTCTAGCAGAAGATTTTGAGATTGTTCGACAATGTCTTTATGGATAAATTCAGATGGTTTAGCACGCCATCTATCCAAAATTTTATCGGTGGCATCGACTATAAGATTTAGATTTGCAGTGATCTTATTTCGACGAAATAACGGCATTGTTATTGCGCCATGCCGTTTGAACTTCGCTCCTAAGAGCAGAAGCATTTATGTAAGATAAATAAGTATAGAGAAAAAAAAATAAACGCTTACCGATATTGCAAATGATACTTTCGGGAATGAGAACACTAAATTTCTCGATAAATACTTGCCCTTGATCATAGATACTTCGATGAGTAAAAATATACTGGACATCGTCGATATCATGGACGACAATAAGCCGTACGAAACCTATCCAGTATTGATAAATGTCGCCGAATTTTTCTTTGAGTGATATATAGACTTCGGACGCTGCCTTTGTACCGAATAATAAACCGACTTGTATTAAATTGCCGAAAAATAAATGTGGTGATAGGCCAGGTAAATCATTACGAAGTGTAAAATACTTTATTTTGATATAGATTAGAATCAAGAGAAGAAGAGAACTCAGTAATAGAAGAAGCAACATAATTCTATTGTATTCAAAAGATATTTTTAAAATGTGATCAAGAATCAAAAACAAGTGCAGATATACACATATTTTCTTTTTCTTTCTTTCTTTCTTTCTTTTCTTGTTTTTACTCTTTCGGATCTATACAACGTGCGAAATAATCAGATCAGTTGTGAATAATATTCAATAAGAAGGTATATCGTTTCTTAACTTATATTTGAACGATCACAAATAACTATTCAGCAAAAAAATATCATTCATAATTCTCAAGCACTGAGTAAAAAGTCACCACTGCTTGACGATCCACTACCAGCATAAACATAATAAAAGCTGAATGTGTAACTGTTCCCGATAATACTTGAGAATGTTTGTGTAAGATACTCAGTTTTGATTGTTGCTCCGCCTAAGTAGTAGAATGACCCAGCGAATGCAGTAAAATTATAACTGCCATACGAAATGCCACTCGATGTTGATTCAACTGAGCCACTGCTCGTTGCACCACTTTGAACACAAAGTGTCCAAGATGAGAAGGTGCCAGTTTCGAAACCGCCATTTGTAAGCAGTTCTACACTTGGTGCTGAGGTATCACGAATAGACACCCCATCGATACCGAAATAACCTAAATCCCTTCTTAGTGCAAAAATAATTCGCGTCACATTTGCAATGGCTACGTAAATAAACGACAGTTGTTGCCATGATAACTGTTGATTACAGTTATCACAGTGATATATCATCGTGATACCGGTCCAGGCTGATGTACACAGGTTGGACGTAATTGCTGTAAGCATGTTTAATTTATATTCAAATATTCATATTCTTTCAAAACTAGACTTACTAACAGTTGCTGCCGTAGTTGTGCTGGTAGTAGCTAGAGATACATGTTTTCATATTAACGTCTTTTCGATAATAACAGAAAACTCACTTGTAGTACTTCCTATGATGGATGACAAGACAGAAAAAAACATGTAAATATATAAATTCAACATCTTTTCAGTAGATCACGCTGAATAATCCACATGGAAATACATAAATGTCGGATAGCTAATTCCCAATACTTACCAGTGGTTAGTATTGTTACCGTTGTTGTTGTTGTTGTTGTTGTTGTTGTTATTGTTGACGATGTATCTTAAGTGAAAAAGAGATTCTTAAAAGCCGTAATACCACTATTATTGAAAGTTTGAGAATCCTGATAAATTGGAATTAGACTTACTTTGTGTCTGAGTCGTTGGCCGATTTGTAGCAACTATTGTGAGTGGTACTGCAATAGCAACACCACAAATTAAAAGTATTGCTAAGCCAATAGCAAGAAAATATCGAACTGAATAGTTCTTAAAACATGATAATCTTTCATTTTTGTGCCGTTTTGTCTTTCCAATGGTATAAATACTTCGATAGTCATCGATGAGACATGATGGTGAAGTAGACTCCGATCCTGTAATTGGTGATTTCGAAAAATATGGTGAAGGATTTGATATAAAGCGTGATTGTTGAGTGTGTGGCGAAGAGGAACAGTTACTTCTGTTATCCTACACATGGAATTGTAAGATAATAATGTAAATAATAAATGTTCAGATCGTTTTGCCTTTACTTGTAGGGATAGGGTAGCATGCGGTACATTTGACGATTGAACACGAGAGATATGTGTTATCGAGGATGTTGTCGGCGATCTTTCGATACTTTTGTTCAATCTTACTGAAGAAACTTTTTTCGGTGCTGTTGAAAGTCCACCCACATTTTCTACGACCAAAGTTTGATTTTCTTTCTGTGTCGAGTTGAAATCAGTAACAACGGAGTGCACCCGATTCACACTGATATGCCCGTTATGAGTAGTACTTTTCGCCTATGTGAGAGAATTAATAGTTAACACACAGACTATTTTTGATTGAACAATTACATTACGATAGCTAGTTGATCGATATCTTCGTATTTTCGTTACTTTAACTGATGGAAAACGCTTCATGGTACGGATGCTACAAATCACGAGCAGTGATTTCTAGTAGATTTATGTCAGAATGGAAGCAAAACAAAGAAACTTTATACAATTATTATCGAACGCAGTAGCTAATTAATATAATTTTTAATGCTTCTTTCTTTGTTATTGTCAGCAGTGCTTCGGCAACGTGCGTCATCAAGTGGATGAAGCGAATTTGACAGATGAATATGTATATTGTGAAGCATCTCTTTCTTGTTTTTATTTGAATCGGTTTAAAAAATACTAAGAAAAACAACTGTATCAGTATCACATGAATGTTAGCTTTCTTCAGCAGTTGCCGAATTAGATATGCGATCCCGAATTTGATCAATAGATTCCAACAATATGGCCAAGAGAAGTGAAGTCCTACAAAAACAAACAAAAAAACAACCTATGTTGAAGCCGACAAAAGAAAACATACTCGATATGATCATTATTAATTAGATATTCGAATAAGCTTTGACTTTGTTGCGCTTTGATCATCATAGTTATATGCTCCAACATATGTTTCTCTTTGTTTTCTGCCATCCATTCGAATGTTCGGTCATATAATGACTGAGTCTCATGGGTACTATTCAGAATTGCCATCCAAAAGAAAAGGTCAAGAGACGATACCGGATCTGCTTGACATAATCCGTTGGAAAGTTGTGTATATTCACCTGACCAATACAACATATGATAAATAACTTTGCTCATTTCTAATACAAAACACAAAGACAGTAGACAAAAAGATTATTCACAAACAAATCGACGTACTTTGCTGTTTTATTCGTTCAATTAAACATGCCTTCTCTGGTAATGATGATAAATCTAGAGAATATAAATGTCTATTCAAGCAATCAATCTCATTTTGAATGAAATATACCTGAAATTGATTGACGATCTACTTCAGACGGCCACAACAAACGGTACGCTAACGAATTTACTAAAATCAAGACAGAACTAAATTGATCCTTGTAACAAATCACTTACATTCATTCATGATATCATTTGTAGATGAAATAGGACGACCATTTTGATCACCATTTATCTCACTTGTTGTTGTCTAAATGACCAAGTGTCGTGAAACAGCGCCTCTTTATTAAAACAAAGAAAGTTCTATTACCTTTGCTGCTCGTTTCTTTTCACGTTCCGCACGATTTGGTCTTGATTTATTATGTCTTTTCTTGTGGTCATTATTACTATTTGTCTCAAGTTCGTCGTCTTCAATCATGTTGCAAGGTAAGGGTTGATCAGCGGGCTGTGTATGATGTTCAATATGCCAGATATGTAATGATTGATCACGTGAGCCAGATATGATATAGTTTGCATCTGATGATGAAAAAATTAACGAAAGAACAGCATCGGAATGTTCAACATAAACTTTTAATGGACAACCAATCTCTACATTCCACAACTAAAGTTAACAAGACTAGAATAGATTCAGAAGTCACGGGAAAGGACAACATACGCGAACAGTTTTATCCTGAGAACTTGATGCAAGAAGATGATCGATTGATGGGCTCCATGCTAAACATTCAATGTCGCCAGTGTGACCTCGAAGATCTTTGAGAATACATGAGTTTGAATCTATCGAACAAAATAAACAATTGTACAATCAGGTGACGAAAAACTTAACATTGATTACCTAGCGTATCGATTAATCGAATATTGTGCTTGTCATTGACAGCAAGCCAGTATTGTTTCGATGATACATCTACTGATGAAAGTAGATATCGAGGGTGATAGTAAAGAATAGTTGGTAAACAGTTAATAGGAAGACGATGAACTGCTGATAATGATGGACATGAACGGATAAGTAAAGTACTAAAAGCACAATTTTTCATGCTAAATTCTGTCAAAAATGGGGTTTTTACCTGTCAGAACAGATGACACATAAATATTTCTGATCATCACTAAACGCTGCGTTCAATACTGAACTGGCACTCGACTAGAAGATTTTGCAGAAAAAGTTATTATCCATAGTTCTCACAATCCTTACTTCATTCACTAATGCTGTTAAATCCGTCGGTAAACAATTCTTCTCGGGACTGTCCCATCGATGAATTTTTCCATCTCCAACTGAATAAAGAATAGCCAATGTTCGATCCTCTGTAAAACTAGGTATTAGAGGACCCCATAGAACCTTCGCCGGCGATCCTGGTTGACCATATTTCCAATCGTAAACCACACGTGAACGTCCTGTAAGGGTATCATACAACGCCACATGACCCATACGTGTTGAATAAGCAATTCGTCCTTCACGAACGATATGCCAAGCTAAATGGCACACATCAGCAGGAATTGCTTGCCAAAGAAACGAGAGCGATGGTGAACTCGGCAAAGATAAATCCAATACACCGATATTTCCTGTGTCAACACCTACTGCGATACAACCTGAAAATTATTCAAGCTTTTTTATGGAACCCGACACAGAAAACTAATTCTCACTTGTTTGTAATGGACATGCTTGGATGGCATTTATTGCACCGGGAATGGATACCAGAGAACTGATCATTGTCGATGATGAAAGATCGTAAAGACACAACTAGAGACATATACATAATCACCAAAAATAAGCATTCCAATTCATGTAGCCTTACTTTTCGGTTGAATGAATAAGTGAATAAAGTTTTTTCATCCTTGATTGCTAAGGAAAACACTGGCTTACCACCAGATACTGGTGGATTCACATTCAATTGAGATTTTTCTAAATGTGATGAATGACGAACATCAATTTTGATCAAATAACCACTAGAATAGATTCAATTCGAGTCAATAGGAAATGGAACCTGCATCATTGTTCTTACTCAAGATTTCCAGCTAGCAAAGTATCTGCATCCATCCATGCTAATGGATAATACGTTTTTGTTCTCAAATCATTCATATTTGTATTTTTCGGCTGTCTAACCAGCATTAACTGACCAAGCATTTTGCCATTTGTATAATCGCAAACTTTGATACAACCGTGTCCATAACTGATGTAAAAAAGTGTACTTCGTTCTAAATCAAAGCATGATTTTACGTTCGATTTGACAATAAAGAAAAGTACGATCATACCCAACGGACAATCAACATGAGAAAATTGAATTGAACAACAAGCCGTACTCGCTGTGTCTGGTGGTAATTTGTGTAACGGGTTGAGAAGATTTTGTTCGAGATCAACGTGGCAGATGCAAATGTAACCTGATTTGAATCTAAATTGAGAAAGATGTTTAATAAATAATCGAAGCGAGGTTCGTTTACGCAATTGCCATAATAAACTTCTGTTTATTTGCGAGAGCAAACAGTTGAACTTCATCGTTTGATTTGTCGGATACAGATTGATTTTGGAGTTTAATTGACTTTTGATTCTTTTCATTCCATCGATAAATATTTCCATGTTCGTCTCCGATAATTAATTCTTCATCTGTTAACCAGACTAAGGCATTTGGTCTCTGAAATGAAAAGAGACAAAATTCATTTTATTCTCCATCGTCTATTCCATTTAACCTACCTCAGGAAAATAAACTCATCTTTACTTACTCTTTGTAGGTTAAATGCGGCTCGTTTCTGGATTGTTTTTTCATGAATTGACCAAAGAATAACTCGAGAATTTGGTGCACCACCGGTTACTAATAGACCATAGATAGTCGGATGAAAAACCATACATGATAAAGATTTGGAATGCGGAGAATATTTCGTTAGAAATGATAGAGCTTGATTGGAAAACGAATAAAGATATACTAAGGATGATGAAGTTGCTAAAGCCACGTGATCTGAACATGGAGAAATACAAATTGTCTGTCGACAAAATGGATTCAAAACACCGGGAAAACATATCGAAGTCATTCTGTTCTTGTGTTTTTCGATGAAAATGTGCAATTCTAATTCTTTCAACACATTGACAACATTTTTATTGGTTATTCTCGTTTGGCCAATCACTGTTAATCGGTTTTAAAATGCATTAACACGTCATCTTGGATAGAGTGCGTCAATATTCACCTTTTTAAACGTCATTTCGATAGTAAAATGAATTTCAAATCTATCGTCAAGAACCTGATTCCATAAAGTGAGAAAACGCCTATATAATGAAATCTCTTCATACAAAGAACTAAACTACTCACCCAATATTTCTTATGGCATCGAACGCGAATTCACTTGGAATCGAACATTTGGAAAGCATGCGAAGGTCGTGCACGATGTGCTTCCATCATGCAATCGATTATACCAAATCATCAATTAACACCAGGCGTCTTTCTTTGGTATGACGGACTGCAATGCCTATACAGCACGACACACCTCGAACCACAAGTTAAACTCCAGCCAGATGGTCAATATCGATTAAATATCAAATTATGCGTTAATCGATGGTCGACAAAAGATATAAATGATTTCGTAAATGGCAAAACACGAATATATCCACACGATGCTGTACGTGTCATTGAAATCCTTTTGAAACGTGCCATTCAAGTCGTGAAAAACAAATGTTATTTTCTTGCTAAACCGCGAGTTGAACTTCATAATGGTTTTGAACAACGTCATGGATTTATTCAAACGCCCAATATTTCCTCTGACAGAATCACATTGAATATTCAAGCATCTCCCTCTTAGATTTTATCCAGCGACAATTAGGCTCGGATCGAATACCGACAAATCTTGATTTTCCTAGATTGAATAATCTGCTACGAAATTGTATCATTCTTACTAAACAATCCGATTGGAAAACAGAATATGAATTTGATAGTTTCGATTCTCGGCGTCCTCATGAAATTATCTTCGATTCAGGTGAAGCAATGACCGACTACTATGGACGATTGAAAATTCAGCTAACAAAACTCGATCATCCTTGCATACAAGTCTATCGAAGAAATTACGAACGCCCATGCCATTTACCCTTGGAGCTTCGTAAAATCAAAGAGTGGACTATTTACAATAAACCAGTAGGTAGCCATATATCTGGAAATAGCGAATATTTTATGAACTTTTAGTTACAGCGTAAACATGAACATGGAACGCATATTGTTATTATGATATCAAAGACACATTGCAAGAGTGTGATTATAATTCCAACGCATTTTGTCAAACAATGCTCGACTTTTACGTCCACCAAGTATTCGATCAGGTCCTGATTATCATGCTCGTGTTATTAAAAATCGGATATATTGCTTGACAAACATTTATTCGAGTCTAAACCAGTCGAAAAATTAGCGATCACCTATTTTGGCACAAATTTTGATGACCATAAAGCTAGCTTCAATAGATTTGCAGATATATTAAAAGAAGTATGCTCACCTGCGATGTTCAAATTATCAGACTTTTTTTACTTCATATGTCGGATGAAAAATCTTTGCGAATTTATTGTGAAAGTTTAGTTCGCAAAATCAATCATAAGAATGGTGGAATCAATACAGTTGTTGACTTGAGCATTGCCTTAAAAACTCGAAGCAATTCGAACGATTCGTATGTTTCTTGGCGCGGATGTGATACATCCGACGAATGTAACTCGTCAACATCCATTCATTGCCGGTAGGAGAGTTCGATGGATTGTTTTGAGAACGGCGAGCAAGCTTGCTTGATTTCAGCCATGGTTGGTTCGGGAAATTCTTCATGTTCAACAACAGCAGTTCGCGTTTGTAAACAATATCCCAAGAAAGGAAAGTGTTCGATTGAAACTATTCTTGGTGTATGACAGATGGCACAAGAATTATTAGAATACTATTACGAAATGAACAAATATTTTTCAAATGAAGTGGTCTTCTATCGAGATGGTAGAAAAAGAAATCTTTCTAGATGAGTTCCTCGACAAATTACTCTTTTAGGTGTTGATGATGGACAGTTTTCCAAAGTTTGTCACTACGAAATTCCAGCTATCTACCAAGCATTCGATCGTAAGTTCTTCAGACATGATTCTTGTCATATTCACTACAGTTTGCTTTATAGAAATATATGGTACTGAATCAAATCATCCATCTTTGGCATTTGTTATTGTCCAAAAACATCATAATACACGTTTTTTCACGTATCATCCCAATAGAAAGCTCCACAAGACAATATCAAAGAAATCACCCGAAGATACAGACAATATATCGATTGGTTGTGTCGTCGACACGACAATTGTTCCTCCGTATCAGAATACTTTTATTTAAATTCGCACAATGCATAACAAGAAGTGAATAATCCACCACCTTATCATGTTCTCGAGGATCAAACTGGTCTCACGCCGAATGAATTACAATTATTAATCTATCATGTATGTTTTACTGATCCTCGGTCATCGTCATCGGAAGTAGTTCCATCTGTCGTCCATCAAACTGATTTAGCAGCATTGAACGCTCGAGATTCGTTTTGTACCGACGAAGAGTAAGAATTCTAAAAGGCGATATATTTTATTGACTGATTTATAATTTAGATCATCAACAATGCATGTGTCCAATCGAAATCCAGTGTTGCAAAATCCAACTGCTGATGCATTGCATTATGAAATTTTACAAGTTCATCACAACTTGAAGAACAAACCTGTTCTTGGTTGAGCGCTTTTTATTTTCCAATATAAATATTCGCAATACATTGTTATTCTATTTTTTCCTTAAAACTAAGAGAGTCGCATAAGTTTTCAAATCTCTTTCGTCAATAGTCTCTTTGACTTTTTCCTCATATAACTGCCAGAATTGGATCGATATATCTTCGATATCTTGACTTGATCGTCCATTACTTTGCAAGGCTTGTTTGAATGCTAATTCCGTTCCTGGTCGCATCAGCATTGTTAATGATCTAGCGTATTGATCACGCGTTAGATGCCCATGTTGATATTGATTGCAAACCGCTGATTTCAAGCAAACAAATTCAACTTTGACTAATTTCAACGAATGCCGATGGAATAATTCGAAATCAACACATTCCGACAGAGAACGTAAATAAAACGGGATAGTAAAATGTAATAATTCATCGGATGTCAACAATGAGAGTAATTGAGCACATTGGTATATGAGATCAAAATGTGCATCAAAGTCCATGTCACCATTGTCGCCTACACATGGAATATTCAATAGAAGAATCCCACCGGAGATCAATTCTCGCGAACGACAGGCAAGAAATGCATCCAGATCAAATTTCGATTGCTTTTGAAAGATTTTACGTTCAGTAGGAGTGGCAAATCGAAAATAGCAGTGCTTAGCCAAATGACAAGGCTTTCGTGAAAGATAATGTAATGCAGCCGATGAAAAACCAATCGAAATACTCTTGTCAGGAAAGCATTGTTCGTAGAAGGAACGACCCATAGCATAACCATAATAAGGATTCTCGTTGATAAGAAGCTGAAACATCTTTGACCAATTATTTGTTGGTACATCTATATGAACGACGAAAGGTGTTCCGACGAATTTATTTGTTTGACGAAGATATTCAAGAATCGATTTCATCGTCTGAATAGAAGTTCTTCCATGAGAAGAACCGAAATCAGCAATAATAAAACTAGCAGCAGAACGTGAACTATGCAGCGCACTAATACCAGCATGAATCAACGATTGAATTGGATCGTCGGATTTTGAATGAGCAATGACTTTTGTTCGTCGAAAGTTACAGCAAGCATACAAATAATGACGGAAATCTATGAAGATACATTAAAATATGTACTTGTATGAAGAGATTCGATATTCATACCCATTCACGCTACGCGTCGCCTGATGTAGAAATGTTGTGCGACAATCTCTGTAGGACATTGCAAATTGACATGTCTTATTCCGGAAATGAGCAAACAAAGATAATAATTTCTTCTACACGAACGTATGAAAAAGAATTACATAAACAAATTCTAATTTATGCCACAGAGAAAACCAAAGAAGACAAATGGCGAAAGCGTGCCATTCTCCTTTCGCCTGTTGACTAATTGATTTACTCTTACTAGCAGACATGTCAAAGAAAAGGAATCGAGCAAGACGACAGATAACTCCTAGCAGTTTGATTCGTCTTCTTGCGTTTTGAATGTCTGTGTCTTTTTGCTTCATATCGTGCTGATATTCATTCTCTAATTGGTATACGTATAAATTAGCCTTCAACTATCGTTAGAGTTCACTCTTTCCTTTTGTTAATTTTAAAATCTTCGATTGTGCTTTTTTTTATTCTCTTCCGTAAATAAAAATCACATAACAATATCTTTTGTTTTCTTTCAACTATTAACTCAATTGTAACGGACGATCTAATCGTGGCCAGCTGAGTGCTTCGGCTTTCTTTAGATTAATTTCTATTTTCGTCTGTAGTAATTCCACAGTTGAACGATCAACATCAACTAATCCGAATAATTCCCATTCGTTGCAAAAACGTTTGGTTCTCGTATCGGTTCCAAATCGGGCATCGACTTTTAAACGACCCGCATTTAATTCGACTTGAGTTTGATCTGGACGTGGCATTTTTGCATAAATACTAAGTACGACCGATGAGCCTTGCTGATGAAAATCGTAACGGCATGATTTTTTCAATGTCTCAGGATCCTCTTCATCGGTCGATTCAGGTTTTTCACTTTGCCATAAATGTTCGCCTTCAGAACAACCAGGTTGAGCAGTAAACGATTCGAAATCGGTAGTTTTTTTTTGACAGCACGACCAGAATTTCATACCTGGTACGAATGTTTTATGTTAACTATTACAGTTCAACAAGAGCAATCCTTACCTTCATGGAAAATTGGCACACCTGGATGAAATCTGCATGGTGTCGCTTGTTCTTCTTCAACGGTGGTATATCGAGCACCACATGCAGCATGCTTGCACGGCGTTCCAGGTTTAATTTCATCGTTAATTTGTTCTATTTCATTTGTATTGGTCTTCGCTGTATTGGATAATTTGTCGAGTGCGGTTCGTAGGCTTGCTCCGACAGTTAATTTCATTGGTATCAGTGGAGCATCTATCGGCGGTCGCTGAACATCAGGTGTTTGAGGTTTGGGCATTTCTTGCCGAGGAACAGGTTTGGATGTCGTCACCTGTGGCTGTTCATTAGATTGAGGAGCTACTGGCTCTTTAGGTTTATTGGGTTGATGAGGACCACGTGTACAACCTGGCAGAGACAGAAATGTATTAAAATCGTGAGATTTCTTTTGACAACAAGACCAAATCTTATAAGCGTCATGAAAGTAAGGTAAACCAGGATGATACTGGCAAGCTGTATCATCTACAGATGGATCGTTTACTGAAGTAAAATTCTTTTGACAACCGCGATTATAGCAAAATTGTGTCATATCTGTCTATGTATCTGAAATATTTTTCGAAAAGCAAACAAAGATCAAAATCAACACGATTATATTCGATCTTGCCGTGTCTGTCTTTTGTATACACACGTAAAAGAAACTATGAATCACAATGTGATACTATTGGAAGAATAGAAGACAGAAAAAACGAACGAAGAGACCCCTTAGTAACATCAGATGTCGCTGTTCACTAGCATCTAGTAAAAAACTCGAAGCGAACTGATCAAGTTTGCACACTATTCTATATCATATGTACATGGTTCAATTCACTTTCTCGGCCAATTAATGCAAATCTGAGCCGCTTATAAATTCTTATAATAACTATTGTCGATCACTAGCCGAACGCGATTTTTCTCTCCACAGCACGTGTATTTACGTGACGGAAAGGTTGTATCTATCGATGACTCGAAAGTATAGTTGGAGCTTCCCAAGAGAAAATTTCACTGCCTTTCTTGCGTTACGTACTCTTGTCATCCAAATATTTTCAAAGAACAAGCAATCGATGTTCATCTATCTCGGTTTATTTAAATGTGAATAACAATACTCACAGGATTTCTATTAAACATGAAGAAAAAAATTCTAAATAATAATATTTAACTGCTCAGCAATTAACAATGTCTGCTTCGAAATTTAGATTTATCAAAAATCGCAAAGAATAACCGGTTATCGATGAAGCGGATTTATAATATGTGGATTTTGTGGCATCTGCATGTGATAACCAAACTGATGAGACGGAAGTATTGAATTGTATCTTCTATGAGAAAAAGTGGGTTGATGATGTGAATACATGGAGTCACGTCGTACATGTTGTAGATGCTGACGAAAGTAATTATTATGCATAAAATTATTTGGTTGGAAAAAACCAAGTTGTCGATAATAGTTTCTGTCTTGTGTTCCACTTTTCAGCTTGCTCTGAAAATGAGAAACAGATAAATGACATACTATTCATATGAATGTATCTTGAATACGTACTGCAGGTGTATTATTAGGTCTAACTGGAATAGGAAGTCTAGCAGCACCAGTTAAATTAGCATTTGGTTGTACTGACGGTGCTAGTTGGACAGGTACTCCTAACGTCCGCACTGGCACTGGCACTGGCACTGTTGCTCGCACTGGCGTTGGTACTGCAGGCGATCCTGTAACTGGTGCTAGTGGTAATACCGGGGCGGGCACTTGCGTTGAACGTGCACTTATCTATGTATAGACCAAGTTATCTTCGCACTCGCTGTAGAAAGATATTATAAACTGTCAACTTACGATTTGATTGATTTCTACTTGATCTAATTGAGCATCTCTCTTGTCTTCCGGCGTAAGTGTATTGAATATATTGATTTGCAAGCCAAGAGAAAAATCGTTAACATACCGATCAAGATCGATATTTAGCTGATGAAATTTGTCAGCATGATTTTTATTCGCATATATGCGTGAGAACCATTTTTTACCGCCAAATTTGCCAATAAAAGTATCACAACCTTGCAAAAAGCTGTGAAAGCTTTCAAGTTGTGGTCGCATTGGCGAGTTCGCCATTTTGACAGCTGCCTGCCCAGTAAGAAATCCTGCAACGGTGTCCACGCGTTCAGCCAATCGTTTCGATTGTAGTTTATTTGCTTTTACTGTCAAAGCCGTGGTTTTCACTTTTTTCGCTGTCGTACCAATGGCAGAGAGAAGTTTATCGGAAACATCAACAGCAATGTTCGCCATTTGAACTGATCACAGATCTTATTCTGTTTACAATGATAAGTTAACTGATCTAAAAGTATACTATTTATACAGCAAGAGGTATAAGGGAGAAAACCAACATTGATATATGCTGTCATCGCTGACATAATTGCATATTTATACGATACTGTTTGTTCGAGAGAAATTGATTATTGACTCAATCGCTTGAAAATTTCACCGATATCAGGTGACAATTAGATGTCGTACTGATTAGCGTGACGTGTTTTTAATGAGAAAGCAGTTGTTCACCTGACAACCTGTTGGAAATAGAATTTCAAAAGAATGCGATGATATTTCCGCGTCGATATCAAATAGAGCATACGAAATGAACTGACAATATGTAACTATATCATACGTATATATGCGAACAAGCCAGTCAAATATTACTTGGAAAAATCACGTTTTTCTTTCTTTCACCTTATGTGTATGACTGTTTTCTTGTTTCAAAATCACACATATGATGCGAACAAAATATAGATTCAATCTCACACGTTTTATACGCTGATTCAGCCTTTATCATAGGTATTTTTAATAAAAAGAGAATCACAAGGAAAAATCATGAACTGTTTACAAGGGAAAACAAGACAGGGAGCTAGAGGAAGTGAAATCTATTAGTAATAGAGCAATTATTACATTGCAACGTGCATTGCGCTCTCTAAACCAGTTGATATAAGTGTATTCATTCTTTTTGTAAATCAACTTATCAGAATGGATATGCATTGGAATTGATGGATGAGATTGTCTAGATAACCAATCGTCATCCTTTGAATTAGTGCGTTCTTTTTTAGTGTAGCCGATGCATCAGATAGAATAAATCCCTCAGTATGCTTGGCGAATATTTCTCTGAGATTCAATTGCGTACACTTTACTGTAGCAAAAAGTGGAAAATTGTCGACGGTGAAATCGTTTTTAGAGATCGTCGCAAACGAAAAAACGATTTGAATTTAATATGTGTAAAAGCTTCTTTTACAACTTTATTTGACGAGATCATAATTCATTTTTATACCAGTGATTTCGAGGTAATAATGTGGTTGAGCACAAAGTGAATTCTGTCGTATTGTATTCCACTAGATCGTTCACCAGTTCAACAAATACGTTTTGTAGACTAGTTCAAATGAAATCTTTAACAAAGCTGATTTAATTTTAATTCCATTCGATTCGATAGAAAAATTCAGTATAAACTGAGATCGATTACGGACTATAACGAAAATGTTTTTCTTGTCATACACATATGCATCAGGCGCTGGAAAACGTTTCAATGCAGTCTTTGAGATACCGGAAAAAGATTTCTATTTATTTCGATGTCTATAGTAACAAACTGATCTCGACTGGGGCAAAATAACAGTGCACCAAAACCCTTAATAGCAGCTGAAATACGATGAAACAGAGTCGAAGTATTGCTTTTTTTCTCAGGATGCTTAGAATTTTAGAACTGTTCCCAAAACATATTCTTTAAGCTTGGTCAAAAACAATGCACTCGAAAAGATTAGAGGTTACTCTAAGAAAATTATTTATACGTGTTTTGTAGATATCCTGATTTGAAAAACACCAATTTGAGCGCATTGTAATCTTAGTCCAATATAGTACATATTATTTATCTAGAGAAATTCTTGGCCTGTCTTTTGAAAAATGCAACTATGCACGAGTGAACCTCAAAAATATCTGCAAAATACTGAGAGGCCCATTTCACCTGATAAACTCATAATTACTAAAAAGAGTCAAATAAAAAATCTATAGAGCGCCGCCCGTCAGATCCTTATTTCGCCACTGATCAATGGTAATAGTATGTAAATATTAAATTGCTTTCGAACGACATCGCATTCTATGAGATACCAATTGAAATGAAATGTTATAAAACGGATGATAAACTCTGGATGCCTAGCTGTACTAAAGATACTGTACATATTATCTTTGGAAGGAATTTTGAGCAGCAGAGGATTTTCGCAATCCGATATTTTGTAATTATAAAGGTGTGTTTTGATAATATACACACGTTTTATGGTGTCTGTCGAACGCGAAAGGTAGATACATCCGTTTGATATTGATTTGTTTACTTCTTTTTTCTCTTTTCAATCAGTTGCTAACAAAGCTAGATCAAGTACTAAAATAATATCATTCGCTACATTATCGCACTGGTGGTAATCTATAAAATGTCAAAAAGTTTAATTTATCGTTAACCTCGTATTCATTTGTATAAAAACTGCTACGCCTGTCACAATATCGCCCATTCTTTCGTGAATTCTGCCTTTACCGGTATTTTGTTAGTGAGAATACCCTCAAGATATTGGTTTCGCTTATTAAACTTCGAAAATTTCTGACTAGATGACTTCCTCTTTTACAACAATTACTATTTCTATTGTGATCGTATGCCTGCACTATAACATCGCCATTGCAGCGAATGTGCAAGATCGTTCAAGTGTACGTTCACAGAAATCTTCTCGATTTTGATCTGTGAACTCAACACGCGGACGATAATTGAAAGTATACAAATATGTTACCATACTTCAAACGAGTTGAAACATTATCTTGATATGCGAGAAATCCAGATTACCATGGCAACGCAAGTTCTCTACATATCGGACCGGGAAGTTACGAACTCGTAGAAGATAACTTTCTTGTTCGAGCTTGCGAAGCTCTGAGTATCAACTTTCTGGATAATTCAAACTGTGCTGAACAGATTGAATCAAACAAATGTGTAGGTGTAAGGTTCAAGTTTTGTTACGAAACTGAATTTCGATCGTAACAAACGAGCCAACAGTATGACTTGGTAGGATTTCCAAACGAATGAAACATTGACAACATTTGCTATGAAAGAAGTTATCATTTCCATGTGCGCCCTTATGATCACCTCAGCTCCTTCTATTATCAGGTATTTAGGCAATGCAACCGAACTGAATGCACTGGGTATTCTATTAGTTCACAATGTACCGTTGTGAATAATGGTGCATCGGATTTGTATAATGAGTAGCGTACTTGCATCGATTACCTCGGGTAATACCCAAGCTCCTCTTTATATGATTAGAGAGAAAACTGCTCCGATGATATGAGATAATGCTGTGAATAGTTCGAGTACGCTGTACATAATGCCTCCAAAACATCGCATTATTCTGTTAATTATTTGCCTCGTTTTTATTCATGATATTCAGCAAGATACTGATGGATCGAAAGTTTACCATCTTCTTGATCGGTATCACAAATATTGTGTGAGAATAAATATTTAGACCTTCTTTTATATTAGTATACGTAAAATCTATTTCATCACATATACGAATATTCGAAAACAAAAAGAACGAAATCTTCCCTTACGTGAACTTTACTACATGAGTATCGATATAAAGATAACATTTTGCTATTGGCTAGTACAATATATGATCACATTGTTCAGATGCACTTGACCGATTTTACGTTCGATTATCTTACAGTTCATTGTTATTCTTATTTTTATGCATACCTATACATTCATTCAATACTGTTCGCTTCAGCAAGAGACAGTAAACCATCTGTCATCCGACTAAACATTTGTTTATATTATATGTTTGTTTTGGAAAGTTCGTCGTAGTCTGAAGGTATATTTGTACTACCAAGTATAAAATAAACAGCAGTCAAGTCTGCGGTATATAAAGATATTTGAAAGTTCACTGTAAAAATATATATATCGATTTCTAGCTTTATCAATGCATATGTCCGAACTGCGAATCTATGCATCATACAAGCACAGATATTCGATAGAAAAGAAACTTTTTAGCTTACTTTCAATGTTGACAAGGCTATTTTACGATTAACTGTTTTTATTTTCGTTTTATAGGTGATCAAAACCGAGTCCTTAAGTACTCTCAGCACAGCGCCATCGTGTCAAAAAACTGATCCATTGAAATTGTAATCTGTTTTCATTCCATACTTGGCATTGCCAGCGCATACCGTATGCCAATTGTTACAGTATTTACTCTATGCACACTGTAACGATTCATAGTTAGAATCCAGTTTTGTACTCACTCTTTTTGCACTTAGTTTCTACACCTCGAGCATATCAAGCTATATGCTCGGTACTAACCTTTTTCTCACAGCTGATGATCAGTTGATTTTATATGGCGTGATACTATGCATTCCAAGGACTATATAAGGACTGAAGATTGTACAGTAGAGTGTGGTTGATTTTGGATAAGAAATAAACTCATTTCTCATCAGCACCTTCTCTCGGATTAGTGAGCGAAGAAATTCGTCACACACACACATCTTTGTGTGAGTTTTCCGTCTATTAATGGAATTTAACACAAAAATAAATTGAGCGATATGATTGAAATCTATCACCATCTTGAGGCGCGCTGGGTTTCTATAGTGCTGATTTTTATTAACAGGCTTATTTATAATAAAGATTGCATCGATTCGAAAAGAGCGTGAAGTATGTTGAACTGATAGCCTGTTTATTCGCTTCAGTCTGCTTCAATATGATGATTCCAATTACAAAACAAGGAATTCTCTCTTTTTTAAGAAATATCCCAATCGACATTTTTTGCTTGTTGCTTTTCCTAATTGCATGAAGGTTGTAAAAGGAATAAAAGTAGATCGGATTGTTTTCAATGTCTCAACTGACTAACTCAAGCATCAGTTTGCATACAAAAAGGGAAAACATGTATCTTTCATCTCACTAAGACAGTCCGTATCAAACTAATTTCTATCGTTTATATACATTACAGTGAAATTCTTAATCAGTCGTGTTAGTAGATTGTTTTCCTTGTTAGTAAATATGTTTGGCAACACTAAAATCACAGTCAGTATGTTATTGTATAAATGAATTTACTTTTAAAAAAGCAAGTTTTATTCGCACGTTCTATTTGTTCACACTTTCCATCGACATTTTCTCTTATAGTCGATAAACTGAAGATATAAAGAAAATATTACCTCGATTTCAAAATTGTTTTGAAATTCATAAAAATCACACAGATATCACGTTCTGGACAAGATTCCGAGCTGCGACGTGAGAGTAGTATGTCATAGCTATTGATAAAAATGACGTAAATCGTGTGTTCTGTTTCAAATCAAAATACTTCGTGATGTACGAGATAGTTATAGATTCATTGTCAATATTATACGACAGATGATTGTAGCAGTTTCTACAACTTATAACGAGAGAGAACAGATTCACTTCTTTCACAGCTATCACGCGCTCGGCCTCCATTCATCCTGAAAACTAAGCAATTAGCTCCACAGAAGGAACTACTGATTCAAAAAACAAATCAAGTGTAAGTTTATTGTAAAAAAGGTGACATTGTTTGTACAAGACCGCCAAATACGTGAATTTCGATGATTTTGTCTAGAAACCAAAGAGAGAATTCAATGACGTCAAAACGACATATTCGCTTTGTATCGATATTACTGGGTGCGCTAGTTTTGATAGTGCTTATTATTACTATCCCAGTGGTACTTACTCGCAATCGTGCGACCAGCCAATCCAAAGAAAAGACGATGACTACTGTCAATATTTCATGTAAGATATAACTTTTGTCCTTCTTTTTCCTAGTCTAGAAAACTGAATTTGTACGAAAATATCTTCAATACATCTCTTTACGAACTATTTAGCTGCTTCAATGACGACAGAGATTACCAAAACTCACAGTACAAATGATGTTGCATCCACTAGCCTATCATCAACTACCAATACTGACTCTAATCCAGTACCAACGTTGATGATGGAAAGTACTGATTATGCTAGCGTCGAAAAATAACCTCCCGATACGGCTATGTTGGCAGTAGTGACGTAATCAGAAATTCGTGGGTGGGTAGACGACGCCGCATTGACTTTGAAAATACTATATAATACAGGCATTGTAATGCAGCGTGTATCTTTGTCACATTGTCAAGAGATGATAGCCTATTTACCATTAAGACTACGCTTTGTAAGTTACCTTTCTTTTTATTAAGTGCAAAAATATTCAAAAATGAAAAATTTTACTTCAACTGAATTCTAATATTCTTATGTAAATTAGCAAAGTCAATATCAAAGTCGCGCTCCAGTGCTAAAACACAAAGATCAAAACAGTGATTATTTGAAATTGTGTTGCGCGTAGTTGATTTTATCAATCTCATCTTACTAAATACTCTCTTCCACGTAGTAGATGAAAATGGAATAGCCACAGCAGCAATGATAAGTGATATTATTACAGAAAATGCTTGTTTCAATGATAATAAATAACAATAAAAATCAATAATACTTTCTAATTTCATATTTGAACCTGCCATCTTTGACTTAATTACTTGAATTTCACTGAATAATGAAGAAAGATCTGCTTTCATTTATAATGCAAATGGTTTTAATATCTCAATTTGTAAAAAATGATCATCATCTAGACTAAATGCTGATATATCAATCTAAATTGCTATATTATTATTAACGGAAAATCGATCATTCAAAAGGCATCACTCTGATGCTAAAACAAAAACAATGCATGTTTTCCTTCGAAAATATCAATAAGCACGTAATCCTCAACCAAAATAAACGCATCTGCACGTAATATATTTCATAAAGTGATTAATTTTACATACTCGATTCAATAAGTTACATCCACCACCAAAATGTCGGCAATAATAACAGTACACAAGATTCTCTTTCACCAAGTATTCCGAACAAGCAAATGTTGAATACCAAGTTGAGCGAAATAATCGATTTTGTTTATCTGTTGCATGTGAAGATAATTTTGGTTGAATAGGAGATTCTGCTGAAGAACGACTGCTATCTGCTAGAGTTAAAGTCTTTTCCATACTCATTGAAGGTTTTGTTGGTGATAATGATGGTGTTGATTTGGTGAAGATGATAATGGTAATGATTCTGAAGTCTTATGAGATGTAAAGTTGGATGTTTCATCTAACCGATTAGTTTCAGAAGGCTGCGATCGATCATAGAAGTAGAACTATTAACTTTTTTGTTCTTGAAAGATGAACAAAAAGATGATTGAATAGAACCATACGATTCGGTTCTGTACTATCTGACGACGGTAAAAGAAATCATATGTGACATAAAGTCCACCAGTTAGTATTGTCTTAAAGACGTCTCTCTTTTTCAGGTGATCTTTTAATTTTCAGAATGCGTGTAACTCGTATATGAATTGAGTATTGGATAGAAAAAATTAGCTTGCTCACAAATCTCGGGTAGACACGCGCAGTCAATCCATGCTCCACCCTAGTTACGTCATTAGTTGGCAGTGATAGCCATCAGTGTTCATACGCGTAGAGTTCGCACTGGTCAGATACAGATACAGTAACTGGGTAATTCTGCCAGTTTCAGCAGTCGAAGGTCTTTTTGTCCTTACTTTATGATAAAAAGATACGGCGCGATCTATGTTTTTCATCGCAGAATACTGATCTTATAGTTGAGTTGTCTACGCTCATACCTTCTTGTTCATGTGTTTTCTTATTAATCTCAATAAAATACAGACAAAAAAATTAACATACAAAAGGATTTGATTCATTGCGGTGATGTTTTGCCGACATACTTGCCTTTTTTCCAGTATCCTAGTTTTCTACGGCCATCTGCAAAAGTTAACCGACCATAACCATGCATTTTTCCATTCAAAAACGCACCATCATATTGACTACCACTGATCCAGACGAACACTCCATCACCACTCATTTTGTCATTGAACCAAGCACCAGCATATATGCTGCCACTTTTGTAGGTATAAGTGCCGTAGCCATGTTTTCTGTCATTGTCAAATTTCCCATCATAGAAATCACCATTTTTCCACCTTCGTTTTCCCCAACCTTGTGCTTTTCCATCTACGTAATCACCTTTGTACTCATCACCGTCGTTAGAGTAAAATCTGCCAACAGCGTTTGGTTTTCCGTTTTCATGAAATCCTTCATAGCAAGTTCCGTTCGACCACATACTTTTTCCATGACCGTAAGGTCTCCCAAGCAACCAGTTGCCTTCATAAACATAACCGCCACTACGGTAGAAAATGCCAAATTTCTGCATTCTACCACGCTCAAAATTTCCTTCATATCGATCACCATTGGAACATATCCAAACGCCCTTCCCTGTAGCTCGACTTTCAGCTTCATAGCCTTTGTACACCATTCCATCAACACTGGTATATTTGGCAAATCCATCTCTCTTACCATTTACCTGACTAACTTCATATATACCACCAGTCATAAATTTGATAGTCGAGATCACTCTGTTGTCTTCGTGTTTATTGTCTCTGTCGACTAATAATAAAAGAGATCGTAACATTTCAAAAGGAAATCCATGAATACCTGAGAAAGAAGACTTGCTTCTTGCAGTATTTTCTGACGGTCGATATAAAACTGTACCATTATGCAAACCTTGATAAATTAATCAGTTTATTTGGTATAGTCGTAGAGGTAAGAAAAAATCTGGCTGTGTAACGACCGATATCAACAGTCGACAATTGAATTCATCGATAGTCCTGCTCATGTCTTCAACATAGTTTTAATACTCACTTATATCGTTTCTCGGCAACAATCTTTGCGGTGAAATAGATTTATCAACTGACTGCGATGTTTCAGAGATGTCGGGGCAGATTTCTTTTAAAGATAACCGGGAAACGCTGTTTGTGTAAGAATCGATAATGACGGTTTTAATTAATAGCCGTGTGCCTGGACATAGTAGTACTTCGTCCTCACCCGTATTAGCTGTAAAATTGCGTACATTCTTGCCGTTCAAAACTTCTATTGAACAAAGGCATAGGTTTTCATCGATTAGCTGTCTGATAAAACTGCTTGAGTATGAGCATGAACTAAAGTTCCACCAACTTATCTCTCTATTCTTGTAGATTTTATTGGCAATATCTTTACGCATAGCACGGAAAAACACACCTTTAACAGACGGAAGTTTTTCCAAAGCAGTATTCAGTAATTTAAGAAAACCAAACCAAGGCGCAATCGAACCATATCTATCTGACGTTATTGTCTGATTTAACAGGTTATGTAAACTTTGTTCGCCCCATTCACTTGTGTAAAGATATATAGCAGCGGATTCATCACCTGTGAGCTTGTATTGTGAGAAATGGTGACGTTTGGTTTCGGCCGTTTTCATGTGTTGGTGTAATCCTTCGACGGAAAGAACCAAAGACTCGAGAGCTATTCCAAGCGGCAGAAGAGGTTGCTTCCTATAATACTGATAAAACAATGGTTCTCGTTCATTGTAGTATTCTTGAATAAACCGGCTCATATATTTCTTACGACAAAAATAGTGTATGTTTGTTGCTAGAGAGAATGAATTTTAAACAGTGGAGTTTTGTTAAATAGTCACATTTTTTTATTGACTCACTCACAACAGAAAGGATAAAAGTGTTCTGTGCACGAAGTCAAATAACGACGGCAACGGTGAAAACCGTCTTGGTAGGAAGAAGGACAAAACATGTTGGTTTCATTTAACATCGAGCTCTCCACTATCAGCGTTACCAATAAGAGCGTATAATTCACACAAGCTCGATATGAAAAGCGCCAATTTTTTTCCCAAGAAATCAATATTTCTTTTACTGGCCAATCGCATCTAGTGAAAGAAATGCCATATATTGCTTTGAATAGTAATGATGACAGCGTATTACTTCACCCTCCGATTGTACAGTTGATGCATAGATGTGAATGCAGAAGGATTGATTGTGACGATACTTTCGTGTAAAATCTGAATTAGGGAAGGAGATTGAGATACAACGAGTTATCACTTATATAGCCTGTATATTCTTCAAGATTAAACACACAACCGTGTTTTTTCAAATTTTGTACGAAAACGTCAAACAAGACTGCGTTCGCAAGGCAGATAGGGAACATAGGGCAAATGCTGATACGGTTTTAAAGAATTGGTTGCAAGAGGTTGACATATGTACAAATGCAATATTATATTAAATAATGATTTCGTTGATTCATTCGTATCAAGAACAGTAACATTTACGAGAATATTCTCTTTTTCCAAGGACTGTTCTCGACGATTTTCAACATCGAGCGATGTTGTGGGCTTTTAACCCAAGAACTTGAAGGTCAATTGTTTGATTTCCTGTCGAAACGCTTTTGACACACAGAGAAATACGAAAAAATTGTTGCAGTAAAATATATAATAGAAGAAACTGAGAAAATTATTTTCAAAATGACCCAAAGCTTGTTCGGAGAGTGTTGTCGTTTTATCCACCATGATTACTGCATATAGCAATGCCTCAAGGTCGACATAAACGATATCTTGACCAAATAAGCATCGAAGTAATTGAAAGTCTTTTTCATGCATTGCTCGAATTTGTTTTCGTTGTTGATGAGAAACGGAGCGAATTTGTCGGACATTTAAAAATGCCAAAACAGATAGAATAGTCATCGAAAGACAAATAAGAGTATTGATGATCATTACAGAAATGGCAATAAAAGACAAATAATATTCTGAAAGATTGTGATAACAGATAGAGTAGAAAGGGTAGATCTGTTGCATATTTGTTTTTATGATTATGTTAAAATGAAATATAAATCAAAATCTTATACTTATGCTAACTGAAAAGTATGCTAAACGTTTCGAGCTACATATAAAACATGTATCAATATTTTGCGAGGAAATTAACAAACGATCAATTGTTGCCAGAATTAACACAGAAACTATGAGTATAGCGAGAACATGTGAAGAGTAGAAGAGAATTTTACACGATATAATATTCAGATTGGATACATTTATACGATATCCAGTGAGTAAAATGCTCGCAAGAATTGTTATATTGATGTACAATAAACTTAGGAAAAGACAAACTTTAAAATATAGTACACACATATTTGTACTCGAAGCTTGTTTCAGAAATACAAATGCACTCATGATAAAGAATATAGAAAGTAAATATTTATACGTAAACGTAGTAGTATCACTAAAAGTCTTGATGCAATAAGAATCGCAGATATCCATGATGTCTGTCACATGTTGAGGAAGACACTTTTTCGACTTCTTTACAGCTTTAGACGTCCTCTCATGTGACTTGTTATTTATATCTGAGTACTCAATTTACCTTTCGTGTTTATACTTTAATATAAAAAATGGCTGGTCGATCCTATGATCAACTAAAGTTATGCGCATGTTATAATTCATCTTTGTTGTTTATATAAACGAAAAATTTATATAGTACAAGAACTTAACCAGAGGTTATTCGTTTTTCCTTTGTAAAATAATCCTTGCTTGCGGTGATCTTTTGCTGGAAACGATTTTCATGGAACTATGTCGCTTCTAACGTCTAATCTCTTGAGGTGACACTAATCTAATCCAATCCTTTTGAATTTTGCGTATCGAAAACGTAGCATTTTATGTTATATCGAAGATTATGAAAATAAGCATCTGAATAGTTTGCACCACGCAATCTAAAGTTTTTATAGCTATGAATAAATGCAGAATATGTGCACGTGATAACACGCGTGGTCTATTACTTTAATAGAAAAAAAATGAGATAATTTCATCATTATATAGAGTCAAGCTTGACAATCAATTATACTTATGGGCGCTTGAAGTTCTACCGTATTTCTTTTTGCTACCAATCGCTCGTTATGATTTTCTAAACGATATCTTGGTAAGTCCTTCTTAATGATCTTATAGATCAATCGTTTGACTTCCATTCGAAATGCTTTCGAAAGAGTAAGAAAAATAAAGAAGCCAGCGCAAAATGGTATATGGTGCGAAAGCACAGTGCATTGTACGAAAAAACTGTCGATTGCTAATTCTATAGGTGTATATACTAATGTATTCTTTACAAGTCCATATATAGCAGTTACAGTAGTTGCAAATGTGAAGATAATGTAAATAATATCATGAGCAAGTAGGCAACGAAGCAGTTCGAAGTCTTTCTTAGTCATTGAGCGAATTTCTCGATGATTAGTTCGATGAATTAACCGGATGTGTCGTACGTTCCTAAATGATACGATTGATAGTGCTATCATAAGAACCGAAAAGAGAGTATGATAAATGACATATGAGTATGAAACGAAGGCTGTATAAACTCTCGCTGAGTAATCGAAATAGCACACGAAACGGTTCGGATAAATTTCTAGAATAATGCCCTTGACAAGTAAGTGCAAACTGAACAATATCCAGAAAGCTGTGCCTAATCCAATAGAAAAATAGGCCAAACGTTTCGAACTATACAGGCGCATGTCGATATTTTGCGAAGAAATTAGTAAACGGTCTACTGAAGAAAGAATAAGTATAGTTGGAAAAATATTTGCGAATACAAGTGATACATAGAGAAACAATTTACAAAGAACAGCATGATAAGATTGTATGCTAATTCCAAAACCATTCGAAAGTATTGAGAAAAGTAGTGTTGTATTGATATAACCTGTATTGCAGAGAAGGCAAAGATTAAAATAAAGAACGCAGACGTTTTTCTTCCAAGATCTTTTTGAAAAAATCAATGCATTTATAATATTGACTATGTTACTAGTAACGTACAATATAGGAACAAAGTACCGGTAAGTGTATACGGGAATCTGTTCCAATAAATTTATATAGAAAAGATCATCTGAAGATATCGTAGCCATGATGATGAACAGACGGTTTCTTGAAATGTAAATTTTAGAGTATGAAATCTTCTCTTCTCTCAAGCTTCTTTTTTTGAGATTCTGTTGTCATGATTTTAGGATAAGAAGATTATTCCTTGAGATAGGATTTTGAACATAGAAAATTACCGGTATTTATGCGAAGAAGCAAACTGAGTCTGTCCTTTGAAAAAAGTTAGCTGAAAACAAATTGGTGATTCGATATTGCTTTACTTTTGTCCATCAATTACAATTGACGGACTTGCTCCGATGATGTCAACGATTCTACTCAACATGAATAAACTGTCTTGTTCTTCGTTCTCTTCTCTTATATGAAAAAGCTATATGTATTACTAATGTTAATTATTAGATTAAATCTTCTGAGAGCTTAATTTCAGTATTTGAAAAAATTTTAATCCAAACTCTAATCCTGAATATTAATTGTAAAAGTAAGAAGACGCTCGCTACACATCCTTAAAACAAGTACATAGGTCGTGCTCCAAACACGTAAATCTTATGTAGAGAACTTGTCCCGATGACCCGTAAATCTTTAGGGCAAGTGGATATCTCATTTCGTCGTCTTATCTGATGTAATTAACTGTTACAGTGCGCTTTTCTCTATACACATCTTATGTTCACAAATCTGTTTTCATCAAGGGTGAAAACTTATCACATTCCCAGCAAACGCTAGAAGAGCATTACGGAAGAAATTCTAAAGTCCAAACAAGTTTCACTTTAAAAGATTATAATAGGATCAATCTAGGAGTAAGATCTCTTAAAAGTATCCAATAGCTTTTCAACTTGTGTGAGAATAGATGCTCTTACAAAAAAATGGATAGAAATTGATGATCTAATAAACTATCTCATATGCCATGGCAACTTGAAGTTAGACATATCATTAGAAATGATGTAGAAAATAATGTAAAGTACAAAGTACAAATATTTAAGGATGCCATAGGGGTGCGAACTGCTTGGGCTTATACGAAGATAAGGCTTGAACAGTAGAAGAAAACGTTCTGAAAAACATCCGGCACGTTTTCCTCTCACTATTGTATACCACTTTGTGAAACGTACTAAAACATTATTCATCATAGTATAGATCACAGTACCCTAAATGTAATGATAATCGCTGGAAAGCCATGTAAACTTTGTTGAATCATCGAATGAATCAAATACAGTCTTGGTGCTTATTTTGCTTGGCATTGTCAAACAGCTCTGCACTATTCAATTTCTTGTGTCACATTGCTCAGGCACCTCTACTATTCAGCGTTTGCGAAATCAATAGTCAGCAATATAATCTCGCGAAAAATCTCGATATAGTCGATGCTTTTTCGAGTACAACAAGGTTACTTCAAAGTGAATCATTTCGGTATAGCTTCGTACTCTTGAATACATTTTACGTTACAATAATTGACTAACCGTGTGTAAACATTCCTTGTTAAATCCACTCTATAATGGATAGCACGAGCATAGCTGATTACCGATATCTTGTTGTCGAGTTGAACGATGAAAAAATCGGATGGACCATATAACTCATATCGAGTACTTCTGGACGCGATGAGAAGTGTGAAAAAATAATTGCTTCGGACGATACTATTTGACCGTTCTCTGATATATTACATTTTGTTTCTAAAAGTTTTATCACAAAACGTTTCGCTTATTTATTGACTTCTATCAATGCTTTCATAAGTTTGATTTATTCGTTGCATGTAGTAGTGACGCTTTAACTGTATCTTACTCTGAAAAAGTCAAGTCAAGTAATATATCGCAGCTCAAATTTGAAGAATGAACTGAATAGAGCACGCCAAATGATATCGTTCATGAATAAACAAAAAATTGTACATATTTCAGCTTTATCAATTTTATTTTAATTACTTTGATATCGGGTTCACATGACACTATATAAATTCTGATGAGTTGCGGGATTATCTATACGTGTTACTAACCTAACGAAATATGAACAAATTAAAAATATTCCACTGCATTTCTTTAAAATTTGCTTTGCTTTACCGAGAACAGTAAAGATAAAGTGCCGTCTCTACTTGCATGCGTTGATTTAAACTAATATTGAAATTATCTTAGATTATGATTGCTTTATCACACTTTAGACTGCATGTTTCTTTATTTATATATACATTCAATACCAAGCTGAAGAATTTTTTCGCAAACTTCTTTGTAGAAGTTTAATGGCATCGATCGATGACGATTATTCATTCACGTCAGACGTCAGCACGAATTCAAAATGGTGTGATCAGAATGAGTTTATTCACGAGATACTTAAATATTATATTCATACAAAAAGCTAGTGTCATTTATAGGCACGTTGTTGTTCGTTTTTCTCAATTAGGAAGTTCGTTAGACAGCGACAAACTTAACGTATGTTTTTTGATTTTGTGAAATTATACAAGGTACGTACGCGCCGCCTACAGATTCGGTTTTCGCTTCAATACTCGTCAATACTATTTTGCGAAGAGAGAAAAAAAGCAAAGTTTGAATTACAGTTCAAACCAATGCATCTATGTGAGTTTTTATGGCTGATCACAGTTAATTCATGGTTCATAACTTCATATCTTCTATAATTAAAGTATTCTGTCTGCATGAGAAACTCCAGACATGAGACAAAAAATGCAGGTGCTTTAAGGATTTACATTATAATTTCAAAATGGCTTATTCCGATGGTTACGTCGTTCAACTTCTTATGAATATACCTATTTACCTTCATCAATATGTAGCTCCTATCTTGTATGTTATCGGCAATTTAGGAAATTGTTTAACGGTTTTTATATTTCTGAAAAGATCGTGGAGAAAAAATGTTTGTGTTCTCTATTTTCTTGTTTGTCTCCTTTCAAATTCCATTTTTATCAATGCATCTTTATTGGGAACGATCTTTACTACTGGATTTCAAATCGATTTGACAGATTCGAATGAATTTCTATGTAAATTTTTTTATTACATTACTTTTCTTACATCTATCTACTATCCGGTAACACTTATTCTTGCTTCAATTGATCGTCTCTTGGTTTCATCACAAAATGTTAGCGTACGCTTGTATAGTTCTAAACGTTTAGCTTATCTTAATATTAGTATCAATACGGCTCTATGTATTGTGTTTTCTTTACATCTATTCATCAAAGTTCATATTCAACGAATACGTCCAACAGTATACAAATGTTATTACGATCAATCTTCTTCATATCTGAATTTTTTCATTTATTCAACATTATTAATCAGTGTTCTTCTACCGCTGATTATGATTCTCTTATCAGTTCTTGCTTTTAAGAACGTTCGCCGCATTCAAGCAATTGCTCGTCAGCGGCGTCAGGGCATCCGATCTATGAATAAGAAAGATTTTCAACTGCTCCGATGTCTTTATGTTCATAATATTATCTATATTATTTGCAGTGCATTAATTGTCATTGCCATCGGCTATGGCTTAAGATTAAAATATGAGACATCAACAGCTGTGGAACTAGCCATTCAGAATTTCTTGATGGGTTCTGGTACTTTTATTCATTATTTGCCTTACATATCGAATATTTTCGTTTTTATCTGTGTGTCAAAGGCGTTTCGAACGGAGGTGAAACGTGTGATCCTCAAAATTTGCCATAGAGACTTGAATACAGTGCGAGATATAGAAGAAAACAACCAGCCTGAGGTAATTAGGAACAATATCGGATTAAATGCTATGATAAGTACCATCAATTTGAACACTCATCGAGAATTTTAATAAAAAGAAAGCCTTCTGATTGATAAATGTATACGATCTATTTCTTTATTAACAAATCAGAGACTCCTCTACAAAATGAAACAGTGGAGATCACGATTTGGTAGATGAATGCTACCCGATCATGATATTGTGATTAGTATATCGCTGACACGAAGATGCTTTCATAATTTTCGCAACGATTTACTCTTATGCAACATGTCGACCTTTACAGCAAGGTAGAACTGAGTATCTTTAAGGTGCTTTTTATCTGCTCTTATTCTTAAGAATGGGAAAGCGATAAAAGGAGGAGACATGTGCCTGTTTCTACTGTTTCACCTGAAAGTAAATTATACGATATTCTTCTTCTTCTTAAAGACGGATGGCAATTACGGACAAGTTAGAAGACTTCGTGGAACAAAGTATCGTCCGTATAACAGGCCAGAAGAATGAGGAAGTTACTGATATTCAACTTTCCGCCCAAAGTCAACGTGGTCTCGATTGGTTTTGTTTTTTCCTCTCTGATATTCTCAACGGTGTTGATTCTTTTTTAACTGTCTACCTTGCAGGCAAAAATTGGCAGCCACAACAGATTGGCTTTGCCTTGAGTGCTTCCAGTTTTACAACTATGATATCTCAAATACCAATCGGTGCCATAGTCGATAGTGTGCGTAATAAACAAGCGCTAATCACTCTAGGAGTTGTTGTCATACCCATCACTGCAATTATTTTCGCATTCTGGCCTTTGTTTTGGCTCGTTGTCTTAGGTCAAATTATGTTAGGTATTGTCGAGCCGATGTTTTGCCCTGCAATATCAGCCATTTCTTTGGGATTGGTCGGACAAACTCACCTGGGGACGCGTATCGGTCGTAATCAAGCTTATGGAGCAGCAGGAAATGTAGTCTCAGCTGTGGTCATGGGACTTCTTGGTTACTATGTATCTACTCAATCTATTTTCTTCTTTGTCGTTGGTATTTCCGTTCCAGCATTGATATCGCTTTCATGCATTCGCCGCCATGAAATCAACTATGAACGTAGTCGTGCTGCTAAACAGTGTGTAAATGGTATGACAGTATTCACTTATCGACAATTACTGGTTCACATTTTTCATGATCGACGTCTTCTAATATTTTTCAGTTGTGTCATATTGTTTCACTTTGGTAATGCATCAATGCTTCCCAATATGGTTCAAGCGGTTGCTCGTGACCATTCACCTGGAGCGTCTTCGGTGTTTCTATCTGCATGTGTTGCTGTTACTCAATTCGTGAGTGCATCTTTGGCTGCATGGGTTGGACGTCGTGCAGATGTCTGGGGTCGTAAGCCACTATTACTGGTTGGGTGGGCTGCAGTACCTATACGTGGTTTTGCATGTATCTTAACTCGCAATCCTATACTTTTAGCTAGTGTTGAAATTCTCGATGGGATTGCAGCTGCTGTCTACGCCGTGGTCATAGTTCTTGTAGTTGCTGATTTAGCTCATAACACAGGCCGATTTAATCTTTTACTTGGCGTGCTTAGTGTGTCATCCGGACTCGGTTACACGTTGAGTAATTCAATTACGGGAATAATTGTTCAACGCTTCGGTTTCAATTATGGATACATGGTTCTATCAACGTTCGGTACAGCTGGATTTATTCTATTACGATTTGCAATGCCGGAAACATTATTAGTATCAAATACTATCATCTGAGAGAATAGCACACAAACTGTTCTTAGTGTACTCTTTCAAGACTGTATCTTGCTTTACATCAGAAACTTGCACACACTAATTTTTAGACGTCATATACATTCCTGTGAACATCTTTAAGGGAAAAGTTCAAGAACTATTGCGCTACCGTCAAGTATTTTAGATAAAATGTGACAAAGCATTGACTTTTCGATAGTTTGCAAATACAACAGAAGCTTTAGCGACGTCAAAAGTTACTATATGCGTTTGTAGCAATTGTATTTGGACTCTTCTAGTAGTGGATAGATTTAGCGAACGTAATGATCTGTGTGTCAGATAGTTTGCTTTTTATTCATGTTAATCTAAACGAAAAGTATCCGTAGATGTCATTCTGGTTGTTTTTCATGAAATAAACTGATTCTTACTCATTTTATCAAGCACTTCAATGAGCTGATCCACTTTGTCTGGAAAGTTTTCTATCGGATCATGATATTCAGATCGCATCTGTTTGTCTTTCTTTTCGTATAATTCCCATCTAGATGGTTTTCTCCACCCTAAACAAAAAGTACACATATCATGAGAGACCAAATCACAGCTTATTTCAAATTACCCAATTGTCGAAGAAGTCTATCCCACATGAATTCGAACATTTCGAAATCAGTCTTGAAATCCACTCGGTTTCTCTCTCGAATCGAACGAAATCCATCACTAATAATCGAAACGAACATCGTCATGCCAATAAACACGATTAGAAAGATGAACAGTGTAAAGCATATTGGGCCAAGAACGTCGTCAGCTGCACGAATTTCACTTGCGTCAAACTTCATCAGGATCATTTCAAAGATCATCTGAGTCGTGCTGAACAGACTGGAACAAGTCAAAATTTTCGATGTAAAGAGAAGGTAAAATAGAGCAATAAAGGCCGTAACCATAATTGCGAATGATGCAGTGAAAAAGAAAAGATCTTTGCCGACATATCGAAGTGTATCACCAAGGAGTGAAAGATGACGATGATATCGGCAAAAACGGAGCAATTTTATTGTGCCGAAAAAACAACAAAAGCCAAGCAAAAACGTTAATATATCATCCATATGTGTTGCGAATTGTAGATTTACATATTCGTATCCTTTACTTCTATGAAACACACTGCCAATTCGTTTCATTTCATAGTATCGCCGTACATATATACCAATGCTTGCCCACGAACAGCAAATCATACCCCATTCGATATAGCACCAGAATTGTTGAAGATACTTCCATTTCATTTCACATACGGATTGAATTTCGATGATCATAAAGTAGACGATGAATGCCATGTATATAATGCCAACAATCAAATCAAACATGGATGTGAAATCTATCAAAGCAAAAGAAGGATATACAGATATATAGAAGTTAGTTCGAATAATCAAAGATAATAACCTTCGAAGTGGATTGAATGAGAACAGCTCGTGTTTTCGCATCAATCCATTCCAAATGATGTAGTGTAGAAAGATTACTTCGAATGTCCGAAAGGCGACCACGAATTTCATAAACATATCCGCCACTGCCATATGTTGCATGTGTTCCCATGTACAAATATGTATCAGGCTGTTTGCCTTTTGTGTACACAAATGCGTTACGAATAGCTAAACTGTATTCGATTGCCGTAAGATTGCTATTAGTCCATCCCGGCTGATATGTTCATTGCTCTTCATTAAATAAACTGTAATCACTCTCACATGTTAGGTTCGATCTTAGCCCAGATGAATGGACTTTGCATGATTCTACTCATTTACACGAGAGCAGGGTAATAATCAGTCAAGAAAAACATAGCAAACCTGAAGTAACACGAAGTTGTCTCATCGTTACCCAACCGACCAGTCAGTTCGACGTATCATTGGTAAAGCCTCTTAAATCTGTAGATACTTTGTTGTTGTACCATTTGTGAGCTCGAATATTTTCGAGGAAACTATTCTCTAACCATAACCAATAGTCGTCAATTGTCGTAATCTATTTTGTTCACATTTTTTAGTTCAATTACAAACGACAAATTAGAAAATGTTTACTTTCGTATAGTCATTCTGTGTGCGTCCAATATTCAAGAAAAACCGACGTAAATGATTAGCTTGTAGGAAAGCATTAACATTTCGATTTGAACATGTTAAAATATATTCGTTCTTACCTGTCAATGAGGGGTTCGAAGTCGTAAGCAGAAGCCAATAAATTAGAACTTTCATTGTGTATATTGGACAAAACGACTCATTAAGCTTATTAGACATATGTACTCGTCAAATACCTACGGCATCTTGAGATATTATCTAAAATAATAGCATATGCTGAAGTCATGGATGAACGTAAACCAATCATTGAAAAATCTGTCTTGAGCTCAATTAACAACAGCAGCACTAAATTTCTTCCTCTATTAACATTAAATTATGTAGTATGACTTACAGAATGGTACTGCAACAAGAAAAGCGCTGTCGTTTTATAGACCAAAAGTAAAATACAAAATATTTTTGAGTCAATCTGGAAACACATTAATTTATCATGGAAATATCAATTACCGTGTCACAGATTATGTTCTTTATGTGACTTTTTTGTTATTATGAAGTCAAATAGCATGTTCCGACCAAAACTGATATTTTTTTGTTGCATAACTTGATGACCCGTATCAATTTACAATAGACATGTCGAATGAAACTCTGTTTCTTTTGCTTCCAAAATCATGAATCAAAACTAAACATTTCAATAAAAAACTTGCAAATAGTTCTGTCGTCCACTAAAACTAACGGCGACGTTACAAGCGACAGATGAAAACTGTTTTATATTGATAAGATGTGCCCTATAATCATAACACTCTCAAGGATAGTTTTGTATTATTAAAGAATTACAAAACTCCATACGTCTGTGTTTGGATCACACATCGTTGATTCGTCCGAAATATTGAAGAATAACTTTCTTTCTTTTTTCATTCATTCTATGTGCTCTTCTTGCAGAACGAAAGAGCACGTGTTTCTACCTTGTCATAACAACATAATATAGTAATTTCACCACAGTATGTACTCATTTTATCATCTATTTCACATACTATTTCGAACCACCAAAAGTATTTTCTTGTCATAAATATGAAAATCAGTATTATTGGTGCTGGATATGCAGGTTTATCATCTGCATTACTTCTTTCTCGTCATCACGTAAATCGAATCACAGTCTACGATCGTTTCGATCGTGTTCAAACTATAGGCGCTGGTATTCTCATTCAACCGTCCGCAATCGAAATATTAAAAAGATTAGGTTTATATGAGCAGCTGATAGATCGCGGTGAAAAAGTTTATCATCTCGAGGGAATTAATCATCGTCGTCGACAAGTTTTTTTAACATCATATGATGATTATTCACCTAATTCTTTTGGTATCGGTATCCATCGTTCTCTACTCTTTCAATCCTTGTATGATAAATGTAAAATTCAATCAAATATTACATTTGAATTGTCAAGAGAAATCACATCTCTAGCTGATCTACAATTAACCAATGATCTTGTCATTATCGCTAGCGGTTCACATTCAAAACTTCGAGATCAAGTACCTATCAAACAGACATATCAACCATATCCGTATGGCTGTTTGTGGACAACAATTGAAGATAATGAAATCTCACGTCACCGACTATGTCAATATCTACGGTATTCACAGGAAATGTTTGGGATTCTTCCATCCGGTCTTAATCATAATTCGAAACGGATTGTCAGTGTCTTCTGGAGTTTGCCTACTCGATTGAAAGCAACGTATTCTTTGGAAAATGTTCTCGAAAGAATGAAATACTATTTGGATGATACACATTCCGATTTTTTTGAAAAACTCAAACGAGCAAATTATTCATTCGCGGTTTACGGCGATGTTTACATGCAACGATACGATCATGAAAATTTAGTTTTTATTGGAGATGCTGCACATGCAATGAGTCCACAATTAGGACAAGGTGCCAACATGGCGTTAATTGATAGTTACTTTTTAGATAAGTCTCTCCGAGAACATAATGACGACGTACGAATAGCTTTACAAATGTACACACACGTGCGAAGACGGCATTTGCGATTTTATAGTCAAGCAAGTAAGTTTTTAACACCGTTGTATCAGAGTGATCGGCAAATATATGGACGCTTTCGCGATCTACTGTTTACAATTTCCAAACAAATTAAATTTTCACGGCGAATGTCAAGTGAAATTCTGTGTGGAAAAAGAATTAGCTGGATAAGAAATAAAGAAATTCAATATTAGTCGATCTTTCTATGTTTTCGTTTATTGCAACTGTCATTAAAGTATCAAAATCAGAAAAAATACATTCTATATTCTTTCCATAGAAACTCATTCAAAATAATACTTGAAATACCAAGACCGGGCGGAGAATATTTTATTATTATCCTTTACACATCGACGATAATGTCTTAAACTTATGGATCAATTGATCGTTTGTTAATCTCTTGTCGAAAAAGTAATCCTACTTTCCTATCAATACCCAAAACCGACTGCTCGTAGATGACATATCGCATTGCATAATTTTATCGAATTCAGAGCGGAAAGATTAACGATAATTAATGGAAAAAACTTAATTAAGAGCCGATTTTAGCGAAAAACAATTAAAATCGAGAGATTAACTGGAAAGGAACCCCAAATTCTTGATTTCACTTGCAGTCGACTATGATCATGAACCGGTTAATTTTTACGTGATATTTGATTACATGCATTTACACTGTTGATACAACACAAATTTCACAATTGTAATATTCAAGTTCGTCAATGACTGAGGTTCAACCATCGAATTGAAAACTCATAATAAACAAATTGCCAAGCTTTGCCTTATTTCTTTTCTATTTTTGTAATAAAAAATGTTGCTCTGGCAGACTAGTTTTGCAACCGGCCTGCACGTTTTCGTCATCGCAACATGTATTTGATCTAGTAAGATCATTTACCTCTTGGTATAAGTTGTAATAAGCAACTTTCCTCGGTGAGGGCGAGAGCACGACATCTCTCGAGTCTCTACACATTACCCTTCCGTTCGGTCTCCCCCCAGCGCTATGTGACAAGACAAGAACGACGTTGTTCATTCGACATCACCGAGGAAAGTTGCTTATTACAACTTATACCAAGAGGTAAATGATCTTACCAGATCAAATACATGTTGCGATGACGAAAACGTGCAGGCCGGTTGCAAAACTAGTCTGCCAGAGCAACACTTTTCATCAAAATAAAGAAAAAAAATATTATCATCATTCATGCAAAACTTATTCGTATTTCATTCCATTGCATTGCCGTTGAGTATGGTCCATCTCCATTCTTTAATAAACATCAAAATGATAATTTCAATCTCTTTTCTCCATGATGACGTTTGTATTGTTGAACTGTTCTCATGAATTATACGCACCGTATGGCATAAGTGATATAATTTCTGTTAATACCTTTTCCCCTTTCAGTTTGATAAAAAGTGTTGCTCTGGCAGGCTAGTTTTGAAACCAGCCCGCACGTTCTCGTCATCGCAACATGTATTTGATCTAGTAAGATCATTTACCTCTTGGTATAAGTTGTAATAAGCAACTTTCCTCGGTGATGTCGAATGCACAACGTCGTTCATGTCTTTTCACATGGAGCCTGTTCGCGTATTATCCAATCACATCACATCTGCTTCTCCTTCTGTTCTTCTCTTTTTTTCTCTTCAATCAATTAATTAATTGATCGGTTGATTAATCCATTTGTGTATGCTTCTGATTGCGTCCAATGCGATGATATTCTTTCTATTTGAAAGTAAGGAAACTTGACGAGAAACTTACAGGTCGATGATGAGATTTGCGAAAAGTTCAGCAAGTTTTATGGAAGGCCAGAAGAAAGGGCGATGTGTAGAGACTCGAGAGATGTCGTGCTCTCGCCCTCACCGAGGAAAGTTGCTTATTACAACTTATACCAAGAGGTAAATGATCTTACTAGATCAAATACATGTTGCGATGACGAAAACGTGCGGGCCGGTTGCAAAACTAGTCTGCCAGAGCAACACTTTTCTTAAGTAACAGACAATAATGAAATAAAAATTTCTTGTCCCATATAACACAAGAGATGTCTTCTCAAATCGACTATAATCTCGAACTAGTTGGTTTTTATGTAGTACGTGTTTGTAGTGCATTGATAAAAGCTGCTTCAGAGACATTGTTAGAACAAACAAAACATGCTTATATCGGTTCATGTCTTGTTATGCGTATTTCATGAATAATTTTTAGTCAATTGAAATGACGTCAAGTTATAGTCCTTCAAAGTACATGATGCTAAGAAGGCCGTTTCACATCACTTCTCTCTGTTCAGAATGTCAATAATCCAAGCCTTGTCTTTTTTTATTATCGTCTACATGACTCATGTCGGAGTATTTATACTCTAGCTCTACGAACAGAAAATCATCGTAGAAACGAAATCGATTCTAATGCCTGAGAAGCAATACATTGTTGACCCTGTGACTGGTGATCGTTATCGTGTAGGAGGATGCATTATTAGCAGTCAACCGTCGGATCTTCCAAAATTTGGTGTTACACGAACACTTTCGAACAAACATCTTCCATCATCGGTTGATTTACGGCAACTTATGACACCTGTTGAATCCCAAGGTGAACTCAACTCATGGTATGCATTGTCTCTGGATTCTCTTCACAGAATTATAATTTTTTTTCTTTTATTTTTATTTCAGTGTCGGAAACGCGGTTGCTGGTAAGTTATTTCTCTTTGACGTCTCACTTCGTATGCCTACGTCTTCTTTCAGGTGCCTATGAATTTCTAATGATGAAGAATTTGAAAAAACACATCGATATGAGTCGGCTGTTTATCTATTATGTTAGCCGTAAGAAAGACACACCATCATGTAATCACTTAGTTGATGAAGGTACTACTATTCGAAGTGCGATTGCTGCATTAACTGAATACGGCTGTTGTAAAGAAGAATCGTTGCCTTATAATCCTGCATATGTGAATCGTCAACCACCAGCTCATTGTTATATCGAAGCGAAAAATTATCGTATATCCGAAGCCATGAATGTTCAATTAGATTTAAACGAAATGAAAGCTTGCTTAGCGGAAGGATTTCCATTTGTATTCGGCCTTCAAATATTCAATTCTTTTGCAACAGCAGGATCTAATGGTGGACGCGTGTCGATACCTGAACCTTACTATGAATCACAAGCTGTTCAACACGGTTGGCATGCAATGTTAGCCGTTGGATACAGTGATCCTTCCCAATGTTTTCTAGTACGAAATTCTTGGGGCGAAGATTGGGTGAGTACATGATAACTTGACTCGATAGACGAAATTTTATGATGCAGTTCTCTTTTATTCTAGGGCGATAAAGGTTATTGTTACATTCCCTATACGTATATGTGTACTCCAGCGCACTGTCAAGATTTACATGCGATTAAAATTGTAGAAAACGGTCAACACAAACACAATGATATCGATATATCAAATCCATATCACTGGAGCATTGATAGTGATAAGAAATTCTTTATTCCAACTGACTATCTTCATCATGATATTGGATATAAATTCTTTTGGAAATTCAATGATACATTCGATTATTTCAATTCCGTTTGGAATAATAGTCAGCTCGAAAATTTCAATTCCCTTTGGAATAATAGTCACCTCGAAAATTTCCAATTGGACAAAATCTTCTCGAAAAAGTATTTTCCACAGGAGAAACGCGCAACACAAAATGCTCAAACCACATCGTTTGTTCTTTGGATCGATAGAAAAACTCACGATCAAGCGCTAATCGAACAAAAAATGGTCAATGAACATATTCACTTTGACTTCTGTGAAACTATGTCAAAAGCCGAACACCATCTATTAACACATGCCAAGAAAATCAAAGCATCATCATCATTTCAAATCATCTGCCGTGGATACTATAAAGACGAAAATAAGAATCCGTTGGATTTATTAAAATTTTTACATCATCATCACTTACATCGTGTACCTGTTACTGTGTTTACCCAAGATGTAGACGGTTTAAAAATGCATTTACAACATGGGGCATTATCTATGGATATTCACGATTGGAAACAACGGCTATTCATCACGAATAGTTCCCAAGAATTAATTAATCACATGAAACAGAATATCATCGAGGTAGATGCGTCGAATAAATGAGTTCTTTTCGAATATTTGTAATAAATATTGAATTCAAATACGATGTTTCCTTCCTTGGTTCTCAAATCGTCTTTTTTTTACATGCATTACACAAGTAAAAATGCATAACATATGCAGTATAAAATATAATATTCAGGTGGATTGGAATCCGAGTAAAGATTTTACGAGTAGGAAGCTAAAACATGCCTATCAGGAAAACGTCAATCCACTGTTTGCTACAGGTGTTAGAAAAATTCAGTTGCTAAACATATTGGCGTAGGCTAAAAAACGAACGCGTTCAAATGAGAAAACAACTTCATTAATTGACATCGTCGTTTCTAAAGTATTTTGATACAAAAGCATCATCCAGTACGTACTTTTATATATAAATTAGAATGATTGTGCGTTCATTCTTTTTTATCTAGTGTCGAATAGTATTCGACGTATTGCTGAATTTTCAAGAAAATCAGCGAGAAGCGTGAAGAACATCAATCTATTTCCTTCAGTGCCTCCATCGGTAGATGCACATGATCTTCAAAACGAACGAATTGCAACAGTATTGTTTCTCTCACTATTCCTACTTTCGATTATAGTACTTTTTCAATACAATTCTCATCTGACTGTCCTACAAACGAATACTTTTGCCACACCAACATTTGAACAATACGAACAACTCAATTCGACTCATTCACAAACACTCACCTGTCCCTGCAAACATACATCCATCGACTATCACCATTTCCTTCGTATCGAATACACATTACATCAAGTATGCACCAGTGTGTACGTGTCATCACAATGGATCGAATATCTCTATCATTCACATGATAACAAGAACATCTTCGTGGAAGATTTTCGTAAGTCAGGTGTTCACAGTTTCCAAGCGTTGAGTATGTTGTGTGAACTGATCAATCGAACGATATCGGAAAGCCTGGTCCAACTAAGATCTAACAAATATATTAGCACAAGTGCAACATCTTCTAACCTATTTGATTCACAAATCCGAACACTTATCGATCAATTCAGATCATCGGTAACAAACAACTTTCTTCATTCGTTGAATATCATTCGTAGCACAACACAATCCAATAGATTGTATTCAACGATGAAAACTAATCACAACTTCGATCTATCGATAAGTTCAGTACAAATAGGTAATTGTAGTTGTGCCAACACATCGACTTGCATTCAACCATTCGGAATATATAACTATCCAAATACTGAACCATTAGTTTTGATAGATAATTTCTATCGCGGTTGCTATACGATGGAAGCACTTCTACAATCGACCCTCGAGTGCTGGTATAATCAAACATGTCTGGATCTTCTTCAATCAAATATTCAATCTTCTTCTTCACAATGGAATTTAACAGCCCTCCACTCATCAAAATCAATCCATTACTTTAGTAATTCGACAGTACAAGATTTACTCGATGAGCTAATGATTGAAATATGGAAAGCATCGATCGTGTACGAAAAATATTACATGCAATGTCAACCACAAGAATGCACTTATGTCTATAAACAGAAATATGGATTGTTTCGAAGTATTACCGTTTTTCTTGGATTGCTTGGCGGACTTACCGTTGTTTTAGCAGGCGTCATACCATTAACAGTTAAATTGGTCAGGAGAAAACGACGAGTAGCAGCAGCAGCAGCCGTTGAAAATGGTGAGTAGATCGATTTTAACAACGATTATGCAGGATTTCTTTTCGAATTCTAGGAACGTCTATTGTTCGATCAAATCCTTGCTATTTTCAAAGATTAATAATACACCTCAGAGCATTAAACTTTTTCCCGTCAACACCTCCGTCTACCGATGAATATGATCTTCAAAATGAACGGATATCAACGAGATTATTTATTCTATTAGTTATACTCTCATTCACCATACTTTGCATATGTAACTCGTTGAGTGCTACTATTGAAACAAATACGATCGAAGCACCAACTCGAAAACGCTATGAACATTTGTATGCAATCTATGCTCAAACTCTTTCATGTACGTGCAAACAGATATGCATAGATTACCGCAAATTCATCTATGTCAACCATACATCTCATCAGATATGCGCAAGTCGGTTCGTTACTCCAGAATGGATTGATCATATCAATATGTTTGAAAATGATACGATAGCTGTAGAAGATGTTGAATATTCAGGCACATACATTTTTCAAGCACTACGCATGATATGCCAATTGGTAAATCGAACTATCTCGGATAGTTTGAGTCAGTTCTTTTCGCAACAATATATTAGTACAAGTGTAACGCCGTCTCATTTATTACAATCACAGATTCAAACAAATTTTAAGCAAGTCCGCTTATCGACAACAAATAATTTTCTTCTTGCACTTGATACTGTTCAAAGTACGACACAAGCAAACGCTTTATTGTCAGCATTATTAACAAATTATCATTCACCGATTACGACGGATAATGCAACAGTTGAATTTAATCCAAGATATTATGGCAACTGTAGTTGTGCTATTAGAACGACATGTGTCACCGAATTTTCAACATATGTCAATACCAATAAAACGTCAGTTACCACAATACCTGGTTTATATAGAGGTTGTTATGTGTTCGAAGCACTTCGTCAATCAACGCTCGAATGTTTATTTAATGAAAAGTGTGTTCGGCAATTTCATTCGATCAATGCTACAGCTCTTCATTTATCATTACCAACCAAATACCGTATCAATTCGACAGTTGAGCAGCTACTCGAAGAGCTGATGATTGAACACTGGAATTTATCTGTTATATATGAGTATTATTATGATAGTTGCCAACCGATTCGGTGCAGTTATATTTATACTGCAACTCATGGTGTGGTTTACCTTATAACTACATTGATGGCATTGATAGGCGGTCTAGCTGTTGTTTGGAAGGCAATAGTTCCAGTTGTGATCAAGTTAATAAGAAGACGAAGACCAGTGCCAAACGAAGGAGTTGGTAAAGGAAGACGACTATTCTCTCAGAAGAAAATGTAAAGCTTGATTCCTTTTTAGATATTCATCAGAGAACGCAAGTAGCGATCTTACGACAAGAAGTAATTAATTTCCTCCGAATATTCCATTTATTTCCGCCAACAACACGGCTCGATAACCGGCAACGAAATCGAAATGAACAAAAATTTGTCAAAGTTTTAGTTTATCTTCTAGTTCTACTACTGACGGTACTTCTCTTATACAATTCTCTTTCTACAATCGTGGAACCAGTCAGCGTCACCACACCAACATTTGAACAATACGAACAACTCAATTCGACTCATCCACAAACACTCACCTGTCCCTGCAAACATACATCCATCGACTATCACCATTTCCTTCGTATCGAATACACATTACATCAAGTATGCACCAGCGTGTATGTGTCATCACAATGGATCGAATATCTCTATCATTCACATGATAACAAGAACATCTTCGTGGAAGATTTTCGTAAGTCAGGTATTCATAGTTTTCAAGCGTTGAGTATGTTGTGTGAACTGATCAATCGAACGATATCGGAAAGCCTGGTCCAACTAAGATCTAACAAATATATTAGCACAAGCATGACGCCATTCAGCTTATTTCAATCCCAAATTGATTCGTTTGTTAGTCAGTACAGATTATCTGCGACACAAAGTTTTCTTCTTTCATTCGATTTAATACGAAACACCACTCAATCAAATACGTTACTATCCGCTTCGTCAACGAATTATGCACTTCATTATCTAAGTACATCCAGTTTTTCAATTCTACATTCAAAATCCTATTCAAATTGTACATGTGAAATCAATCCGACCTGTGTCCAATCATCTTCAGTTTACAATTCATCTGGTCAGTTCTCGATTCCCGGCTTTTACTACGGATGTTATACCATTGAAGCGCTTCTTCAATCGACGCTCGAATGTTTCTTTAATGAAGCCTGTATAAATAAACTCCTGTCATCTATTAATTCGGTTTCATCGATCAGAATCGCGACTCTCAACTCAGCATTGCTAAGTCGATATTCTACGAATACAACGATACAACAATTGCTGAACTCCTTAATGATCGAACAGTGGCAACTCGTTACGAAATATAAAGATTATTACGCACAATGTCAACCATCTGAATGTATTTATACCTATTCACGAACGAGCAACGCGATTTACATCGCGACTACATTACTAGCGCTGTTCGGTGGTTTGATCACATTTTTGAAGATCGTCATCCCAGTCTTAGTCAAACTTATCGAATGGATCAATCGAAGATCTAGAAGACGACAGAGAATACAGCGAGTTGCTATTATTTCCAACGAATAAATTAAATATTTATCAATTAAACTATGTTGCTAGAAGAAAACTAATTGAAACTTGCTTCGTAGGTGTTCTTTTGCATATTGTGTGTTGGAAAATACTTAATCAAACCATGACAAAACTATACTCGTTGCCGATGCTCTTTTCTAAATTAAATTTGATCTTCTCCGTGAATTATTAAACAAGTCATGAACAAAAACCATCTGCTTACACGTTTTCACCTCTTCCTTTCGGAAAACTCTTTTCCTGTGAGAGCAAACTAAAAAATAAAAATAAACTCAATAACCATTCATTTTTTAGCATACTGAATGTTGACTTCACAGACGTTACACATTATCATCGTTTTTCTCTACCGTTACGCTAATCCATTGATTCTTGTTCTTGGTAATCTAGGAAATACTTTGAGCATAATCATATTCTCCCAAAAATATTGGAATAGATATGTTTGTGTATTCTACTTCAAAGTTTATCTCATCCTCAGTTCGCTCTATTTGAATTCAACTATTCTCAGTTTTACCTTCCTTATTGGTTTTGACATCAACATATCGGATTCCAATATATTCTTATGTAAATTTTTCTACTATTTGCCTTGCTTTGTCCTAACGTTTTTGCCAACGATGCTGATTTTTGGGTCAATCGATCGTTTGATAATCTCTTCGCAAAACATCCACCGACGAACTTATCATTCGAAATGTTTAGCGTATATTTTCATTAGTTTGAGTGCACTATTCTGGCTCCCGTTTACTACTCACATATTCGTGAAAATCAATCTTCGGAAAAGGGAATCTTCTGTTGAACACTGTTCTTATGAACCAAATCAATTTCATTTCGCTTATGTTTATTACTCATTATTGATTAGTGATCTCTTCTTCGTGACAATTCTGTGTATTCTATGTTTAGTTTCTTTCAAAACAATCCATCGGATTCAAAAACATTCCGATACTCAACAAAGATCGGTGACGAAAAGAGATTATCAATTACTTCGTTGTTTATTCGTTTACAATGTAGTTTATATCTTAACGAATATTTCTTCAACAATTTATGCAGCTTACAATGAAATCACCCGGAAAGAAAGCCGAACGGAATCACAACAAGTTTTTCAAAACTTCTTTGGTGACTTGTTCACTTTCATTGGTTTCATGTTTTATGCTAGTAGCTTTTTCATCTTCTTCGTCATATCAAAATCATTTCGACGGAAAATCAAACAATTCTTCGATAAACCACTGGAAAATAACAACCAAATTATCCTTGGGAAGAAGCCTAATGACTATAGACAAAAGACAGTTATTGCATCGAATATTACTCATGTGTAACATATCTTAAAAATAAATAATTTTACCTAAATTACCTATTCTATGTTCTAATAACAAGGATAGTTTTTGTCATGAATCATCAAAGCAAAGCGATCACCCGTCCATATTATTTCTTGTTTGATAATTAAGTAATTTAAAAGCATTTTCATCTTTCGTAGGGCCGTCCGCGACTCGATTAGTCATGGAAAACACAGTTCGTGTTTATCATGTAATTCGTGGTGTGCATATGCAGATCGTTATTTGTAAAGAATTCCTCTGCCATGTGATTATGCGGTATAGACCATGTGAAGTCATGCCTCTAGTCGAATAAAATGCCGCTGGGTTGAAAAATACGCCCTCTAAAACATATCTACACGAATTTCTTTGATTTTTCAACGAATAACCTTTCAGTCAACAAATGATTTTGAGTTTCGTTTAGTCATTCTCTTGAAAACAAAATTTGAAACAACACAGAAGTAATACTTTGTTTGCTTATATATATGTCAATCGTGCACATGTTACACACTTTTTCTTCCTTCTATACTCGAGTGATGACATCATCGCCGGCGCGAAAATCACGCATTGTACTCTCACATAAATACCTGTGCACATCTAAAACATGCGTCTTTTCGTTTTTCGAACTATATTTGTTAATTGACGTGTTGGTAATCAAATTATGACTCGGAAGTAAGGTCCAATATAGTTCTTCATGCTCTTGAACTCTTCTGATGATCTCTAGTTCATCGGTTCGTTGTATCGAAGACTTATCCAACGAAATTTTCTACAATGAAATATTCGAGTATCTCGAAGATTATGATATCTATCAGTCGTTTTCGAATCTTAATCTTCGTTTTCAAAATCTACTCTCTGGTTTACGTTTACGACTTAAAATTAATATATTTGATTTATCCAAACAAGAGAAATCCATTGAGAAGTCAAACGGTAATCTCAATGCAATCGAAAAGTAAACTTGTTTTTCTTAATCGATTCACAATTTTCGCTGTTGTACTTTGCAGCCAAGTATTGAACGATTTCTCCTTTCATTACTATATCGAATCTCTGTGTTCTATCGATGTCAAATCCAATGATATCGAAGAGCAGTTATTAATATTACGGACGATTCTACAAATTTGCTCTCTGAAAATTTCGATCAAAGGCGAATTCAAATGTCTGACTTCCCTCTACAAATCGATATTTCAAATGTCATCTTTGAAGTACGTGAAAATCTCCTACGACCAATACAATCCGTACATTCCGTTACCGTTCGCTCAGAAGAATCAATCGAGTGCAATTGAACATCTCGATATTGATCATTCATGTCGAGTGCTCAATCTAATGGCTATGCTTTCCTATACACCACATCTATCTCGCTTAACGTGCAGAGGATTAGTCGATTATGATCCATGTCTCGACAGAATGATCGTAGCAGTTCCGAAATTAACATATATTTCTATCCGAACGTATCTGACGTGCTTTGATGAATTTGAAATATTGATGAAAACGATTGCAAACAAAGTACAACTATTACGAGTGAATATCCCCATCGGGAAAGGTTACCTCAATGCTCGACGATGGGAACGATTGATCACTCGCTCGATGCCAAACTTGAATCGATTTTATTTGCAGTATTACGAAGCATGTGACGAATATTTTCGAGATCAAAACTATTGCCCTTTAGTTCGAGATTTTCGTAGTGCCTTCTGGATTGATCGAGGATGGATTTGTAGATTATCGTTTATTATTGCTGGTACATTTTCCAGACAAATGCTATTTCGCATCACACCGCTGAGGTAGATATGAGTTTGTTTCCTATTCGATGAAGACTATTCTTTGAATACGTTTAGAAAAATGTCGAATGAGCTGATGATTTTGAATGACTTCTCACCAGATACATTAGCCAGAGAATTATGCTTATCCGCGAGAATCGTTATCAAAGAAAATGCTTTCGATTGTTGCCCACGTTTGGTTCTACACGATATTATCCCTTCATTCTCTTTCATTCAATTCACTCATTTAAGTCTACAACGTGATGGTTTTCATGTAAAAGACTTTCTCAAGCTACTGTCTTTGTTGACTCATCTGGAATCAATCGAATTAAAAAGTTTATTATTAATGAGACAAACCAATTTTTCTCCCGAAGAAGAAAACCTGCTCAATACATTACCAAGAATTAATAAAATTATTCGAGTCACGATCTTATCAGCTACAGAATTGATACAAGTTCAGTTCCTCATCAATTTATGTCCACGAGTGCAACAATTAGAAATTCACTGTACAGATGCGATCGATATCACAATGTTGGCTCAACTTGTACTAACCAAAAATTGTCGAGCAATACCACATTTGACTAGTTTGCGTCTATGGACTCCGAACATCAGTGCTAGACGAGTTGATAGGTTACTAAAGATGGTCGCTTCTAAAAAAGAAAGTTCGGGTTATACAATTAAGCATCTGGTCGATCAAGTTTGGATTACCTGGAAATGAGAAGTTAAACTAATGATTGATTGTAATGAATGTGAAAACTTGTGTGGTGCGGTCCCATTGTACGTCGTTTTGGTGAATTCATAGAAATAATTTAGTTTATCCAGAAAATAAAAATAAATTACGTTCATCTACGATTTATTTCTATGAGTTTCATATTTCTATGAACTACTTTGACTATCGTAATGTCCGTTTTCAAATCTAATTGATCTCTCATCAGAACTACGTTCGGTAACTGTTTCAATAGAAAATACTTTCATAAATTAAGTTTTTGGGTTAATCTTTCGTGTTCATATTGAGCGGATACAGCGAGAAAATAGCAGATCGAGTGACAAACCTTACGAGGTGCTATCTATCTCACTGGATCGCACACAATAACCACCTGACGAGAATGACTAATCGCACAGTATGTCTCATACGTAGAAATTATATTTTCAATACCGTGCGTGCATCACTACAACGGATGAATATCAGCAAGCACAAACTAAACATATACATCATTCTTCATTTTCGATGTTTTGAGGGGTACACACTTTCTCTTGTGTTCGTTCAACTCAAAATTAAACTCCGAACATGTGAAAAGAACTTCTCGATCACTGTAATGGTCTATCATCCAAAGTACAAAATTCCTGCGTTTATACTAGTATTTTTTTGATTGGCATTCGTATGACTGAAATTATCAGTAGGACTTGGTTAGAAATCAGTTATGAAAGAAATACGTTCAATGTATAGAACTCCGTTTATATTTATTCGATCATTTTTATAAAAGATATTGTCATTATTGTAAATCTTAGTCCAGACTATTTTCATTAAAAAAAAACATGTCTAAGAAAAGCATCGATACAAAAATTTGATCAATAAAAGAATCGAATTGCAAAAAATGCTGCTACCATTCCCGTCAAAAGTTTAACATTGAACATAGCTGATGTTGATCCGTTGCATAAATCACCTTTGCAACAGAGATATGTCGAGCCGACAGGATTGCAATCTCTACCAGCACTACCTTTTACTATTGTACCAACGATGGGTACTATTGATTTCTAGAAGAATATCAGATGGAAATTATTATTGTGGAATAGCATATTAGAAAATCCTTCTACATACGAAGCAATAATCATAATCGCCAACATCGACTTTGGTCACACCTGCTTCATTTCCTTTGAAAGGTTTTGGACACGCAGCACACTGATAACATTGTCGAGCAGCAGCTCCGCTGACAACTAGAATGAATTATAAGTTATACAAAAGATACCTATTGGAATAAAATACTAACCAAGTAATAGCACGCAGAGAGTCACAAGTTTAGTGTTCATATTTTTATACTGTGTGTAAACGAATTTCTTGATATTATGGAAAGAGGCGGTGTGTCTTGGTCTTTTATAGGTAACTTGACAAAGATAAACTCCCACAATCAACTCTTACAACATCTACGAGCGATACGATGAAATTTCGAATTTATTTCGTTGATTTAGTTGCAGATAACGAAGTGGAAAAAGAAAGTGCGTCATTTTTCAAGGAGTGAAAAGTGATAAGAAATGAATAAATGTAAGTAGGTCGACAAGTATAAATCATAGTTGTGTTGTTCTCATGTTGATATAAAGGAAAATCAAAAGATAACAGTATTTAATTTCGTTCCTCAGTGTATTCATGTGGATTCTTCTCGATATTCTACCAAAACTTCTTTTTCAAATGTGATGTCAACGATGCATCTAGAGAATCGTTCTTTTTATTGTTGACTATCAGGATTATAAGTAGAATAAAATAGCTAAGACATAAATCGAGGAGTAAAAAATAACGTGACCATCGCTGCCAATAATTTCACACTGATTATAGCTGATTCGGCTCCATTACACAAGTCATCTTTACAGCAAAATGTTGTTAAACCGACCGGTCGACAACTAGGGCCACCATTACGTTTCACCACAACGTCGTTTCGTATTATTTTCTAAAACAATAATGCAACGAATTGGAAAAATATATCTACTCAAATGCTTCAGCATACCACACAATAATCCCGATCTGCAACAGAAATCTTTCGGACGCCCTGTCCATTTTCATTGAATGGTTCAGGACACTGTGAACATTCAAAGCATTGCTTAGTCAAGGTTCCTGTGACAACTTTGCAAAACAAGATGATGAGAAAAAAACCCGGATAGTGAACAAAATACTGACCGAATAAGAATACGAAGCCAGTGAGTATTCGACTTTTCATATCTACGATGAACTTAAACCACACGATTGCAAATGAAATAATGAGAATGTCATGAATTATATAGTGTATCCATATGCATATATATATATGTATGTATCAGTACGTATCTTATTAATATGAAAACGAAGGAAGTTTGCATATATTTGACAAAATTATGCAAAAGTTTTTACTTTGATTCGTTTATCATGATCTAGATAAAGCAATCTCGACTTTTCAATGAACATATAGAATTACTGATTAAATAAAGCTTTTTTATCAATAGACATCTCCAATGAAAAATCTGCATAACGATTGAGAGGAGAATATTTGTTGTTGACAAAGACATATCATCAACTAAACAACAGCGGGATACTTCGAACGAAAAATACGAGAGAAGATCTAACATGCGTGCATATACACGTGTTTAGCGTTCTTTACGGAATCACGAAGAGAGAAAATAAATTCTTTATTTCACTTTTCTAGTTTATATTGTTTACATTCGATCATGTATGTAGTTTTGGCTTTGGCAGTTTTCTTTTATATCGCCTATCGTCTATATTTACACTTTTTCCCACCACCTGACATCAATCCATCTGGTAAATATGTCCTAATTAGTGGATGTGACAGTGGATTTGGTCATGAATTAGCGATCCAACTTGATCGAAAAGGTATTCATGTATTAGCTGGCGTTTATCTTTCGGAAAATAAATCAAAACTTCAGAATGAATTATCGGCAAATGCAACAGTCTTCCATCTTGATATTACCAAACAACAGGATATTGATGCCACTTATGATTTAGTACGAAAGAAAACCAATACACTTCATGCGATTGTTAATAACGCTGGTATCGGAATACCCGGTTACATCGATTGGACCTCGTTGGAACTGATGCGGCAAACAATGGATGTGAACTTTTTCGGACACGTGGCTATGACGAAAGCATTTTTACCGTTGTTGATTAGTAAACGTTATTCACGCGTGGTAAATATCACTTCAATTGCTGGTATAGTAGCAGCGGGAAACATGGCGGCTTATTCGGCGTCCAAATTTGCATTAGAAGCATTTTCTGACTGTCTTCGTCGAGAAATGACACCATGGGGTTTACATGTTAGTATTATCGAACCAGGCTTTATGCGAACACCTATCGTTCAAGATCTCAATAAAACATTTGATGATTTTTGTAACAAATTATCCACCGATGCTCAAGAACGATGGGGAAAAGATTATCTTAAAGAACATTTTCAAGGTAGAGCTGTTAATCTGTTCATTAAATATGCAGAAGATCCAATGAAAGTTGTACGAGCTCTCGAACACGCTGTTACGAGTACAAAACCATCTATTCGCTATCGACCGGGCTGGCAAGCTACTTTCATCTTCTTTCCGTTGTCATGCGTACCGGCATGTGTGCTCGATGGTATTTTAAATTATATGAACAAATCACGGCTTCTTCCTGCATTTGTCGATAAACAGCTGAAAGATTAAAAGTTGCCTTTTTTATTGGCGAATAAAAGAGAATTTTGTGAGAGACGTGCGTATTTGTCCGTTTTTCGAAATAGATTTGTGTGTGTACGCATTTTCATTAACTTGTTTGAAGGGAGCATGCTGGGACTAGCAAATGAACTCTGTCAATGACCGTACCATCACGACTCTTGTCTCATAAAAATGTAAAAATTCAATGGATAAAAACAGAATCAACGTCAAAAAGGTGATGCCGTATGTGTTAAGAATTAGTTGTAGATGATACACTGTTACTTCTTGTTAACCAAATTGTTAGTATAACCGCTAAAACTATTCCCATTGCAAGTGTCCCTATTATCAGACCATACAGACACGGTAATAATTTCATAATCCATTCGGGTGTTTTTCTATAGTGAATCGATGTAGATAATGGTGTTTCTGGTGAAATGATTTTCGATTAGTTACCTCTTTGGTTTTTGATTGTTTATACGAGCTTGATGCGGATTGTCGAAAGCAGAAAAATTCGTTGTTTTTGTAATGGAAGTTTGATACGAACCAGTATTATTTGACGCCATGATAATACAAAGACAAGCACGAACTAAGTCTATTGTTTTATTTTATGTATAGGCGAAGAATTCTTTACTCCTTATGTTCTTTTATGTTGAACCAATAGGATATTTATAGAGCATCTGTTTGATTTATTATAAGCAATCGATCGAGATTTGCATGAAGAAATTGATTAAACTATCGAGAGAAAAGCAATGAATCTTCACAGCATATAGATCTATTCTTGCTACTTCATAAATAACGAAGACGAAGCAACTGAAACGCTATCTACTTGAGATGTAATACCATTTGGAATGAATGTTTCTTTTCTCGAAAGATTATAACAACATATAGAAAAGCAACTGTTAATACCCCAAGATAAAACTAATTTTGCTTTGTTTATTTTATATGAAATTTATATTCAAATGAATATATATTTATGGAGCTTCTTTGACTTCTTCAATGCGTAGCATATGCGATATACTCAAATATAGTTTGACAGTTGTGGTAGTATGCGCTAAAAAAGTACAAGAAAGTCAGAGTGTCATCACAGATTTCAGTCTTTATAGATCATCCATTTTACTTGTTAATGTAGAATGATAACAAAAAACTAAAGAAGATCAGTTCAGTCGAAAATTCAAACCATGCTGCACGGCTTGATGTTGTTAATTCTGAGGTCGACTTTATTGTTGTTAATTCTGAAGTCGACTTTATTGTTGTTATCGATGTTGTTGTTGATGATCCAGGATATGGTATATCAATCAAACTGCACTGTTCAAATTGAATATCATCAAAAGCTACTGCGACTTTTCTCGTTGTTTCTACAACTACGCTAAAATAAAACTTCTCTGCACATGAATAATCTTGCAAACGTATGACAACGAATTGCCATCCTTGGCTATCGATCACTGGCTTTAGCCAAACATTTCCTTTCGCACATTCTAACGCATCTAACATCAATGCGGTTTCATGTTCATCAACAACCGAAGGTTTGACGTAATAGGCAAATCTAACACACATATCCGTGTTTCGTTCGATAGTTCTCAATGGACTGAACATTCCAAAATCATCTGCCGATAAATTCGTTTGTCGATTCCAATAATAGAATCCACCCGATGGTGAATTGCTAGTGTAGTCATGAATAGGACCTAACTCGCGGTCAGGCACTGTGTTACCAGTGAAGATAGTAAAATTGAATTCTGTGTGTACATTAGGAAAGCCATTTGCCATTTCACATTGTGATGGTTCGTCGAAATTACACGAATACGACAAAAGTGATGGTGAAGTAGCGAATTCAGAGAATGGATAGTCGCATGAAATGACCTGGATGTCATCGAGAGCGAAAGAACCGAAGTCGCTACTTTGACTATCTACACGAAAAAGAAGAGAATATGAGCCTATAGGAAGTTGAGTTGTTGCCCATGTCCTGAAATGATGAAATCGATTAGCTTTTATCTAAGTAAATATTTATCATATGTACCATTCGTTGTGTTTGTAACTATGAAAAAAAAAACACACTTAAAAATATTAATATTGTACATTCATTTTTTTACTCGTATTCAGCAGAGCCTCCTCTTGGCCATATTTGTCGAACTGTATTGGAAGTTTCTAATAGTCTTGCGAAAACGTTCAAATTGCTCGAGTGAAATTCACCATACGCATAGTAGTAAAAATTCAAACAGTAAGATATGTTCTTACTAATACGAAAGATCGTTTTAGTGTCGAGATAACCAGTATTGCCTTGTACAACAGTGGAGTTTGAATATTCTAACCAAGCATAGTGACCAAATTGATTAGCAAAAGTATGATCAATCGATGGTGCTTGATTATTTTGTTGAGTTGCATTGTATGCTTGAATGATGGACCATTGATAAGGGTAATTTATTAAAGGAACGAAATCGTAAATGCAAGACCACTCGCCATTGCAAGAGAAGAGTATTTGTGGTGATGATGGCAGTTGAGGTTCATAGCAAAAATGAACAGAAAGATCATCGATAGCTAATGAACCGACAGTTGTATTCAATACAATGACTATTTTCACTTTTTCTGCCGGTAATCTAACATTTACTGGTATCCAATTACCACTTAACTGATTATTATCAGTTACTGACATCATCGTTCGAATGAGAGATTCATCATCACCTTGCACTAATTGAATATCGAATGACACATGTCTGTGAGACGGATAATACCACATGCTAAAGCAGACGGATTGATTAAATGAAGGTTGTATCCAGTCTGATGTTTTTATTCGCGATAAGACAGTGCTCTGTGAGTTGAAGAAAAGAAAAGTTCCTGAACTATCATTCAAAGTATGATCATAATGAATTAGAGATATATTGGATCCATTAGTTAATTGCCCATTTTCATCGAAATCGAAGTCCGTGCAGTGAGTTTCGAAATCACAATGAAACAAGCCAGCATGTCCATGAAGAACAAGCATCAGAAGCAAGTATACGATATATATCATATTACTGAGAAATACAGATTTTCAATCGAATGAATACTTCTACGAATGAATTTCGATTCTTATCAGAAAATAATAAGTCAATACTTAAAGATAAGGACTTCTTAACATATTTATTCCTCAAATTTGATAACAGTTCCATGCTGAATACACATACACAGATTTCAATGTATAATCACATCTATTTCAAGACAAACATATGTGACTTTTATTCAAATCAATATAAAAAGATGGAATTAATCTGCCGTGAAGAGGTACTATTCTTTCAAAATGAATTCATCAACTTAAAAACACATTAGTATACATTGACTTCAACCTGCATATATATATATTTGATTTTCAATTGAGATGCTTGTTACATAACATAAAAGTAATTGTTTCATATGATCTCTGTTCTGTGTTATCGTTTTGTAATTGCATTGCAGGTCAATATAGTGAGTCATCATTTTCAAATTGGAATGCTGATGACAGTTCTGTGTCATATTATCTAGAATTATCCTTGTGCAATAACAGGAAATTGTTGATAAATAGCGACATCATCGTGCATATGTTGTCTGAATGGCCAATCGATGAAGCAATTCCTTGAAATGAATGAATCGTAATGATGATATGATCCAAATGTATCCATCCATCCATCCATTCTCTTCTCTCTGTGATCGTGTTTCCTTTCAGCCGCAGAATGACTTGATATGATTATTTTTATCCATCAAAACATCCATTCGATTTCAAGGCGAACTGTTCTGCTAAATATCACATGAGATTTGTCAACCACTCGAATGCATTTCATATAATATCATTCCTCTTTCTCTCTTCGCGTTTTACATTTGTTTAGCATTCATCCCTTTGATCTTCTCGTTGCATCGCTGTTTACAATTTGTTGTTCTGTTTTTCTTCTTTATTCAAACGAGTCACAATACAAATGAAGCACTTCGCCATGCAAATCAAATCAGCCATATACTATTGATCTCTTTCTTTTCTCCCCCTCTTTTTTTTCTGTTCGTCGTGTCCTATTCATGGCATTGTAATATATTTCGATAGGCAAGGTGTTTAGTTATCGATACGCATTCACTTGTGAACTCTCTTCTTCTTTTTTCGTTATTTTTCTCTTTCTTTTCTTCGCTCTTACCTTGCTCTGCACCTCATTTGTACGTAGATGAAACAGGTAAAAAGAATGAAATACAGACGAGGGATCGTCTAGGTCAGGCAGGCATCCTTGTATAGTTGACGACACGAATATACAAGCGTCCAAATGTCAGTTGAGTTGTTCATGATAGGCCTCATATGTGCACAAGGTCATCAGATAGAAGGAGAGACATAAAAGAGACAAATTACGTCAGTGAATCTCTTCATTATCATCGACGAGAAAATAGTGTTAGTTATGTGGAGAGAAACAGAAAAGGAAAAAGCGAGAACTATTTTTCTCTTTCTCTTCTACGACTGTGTTTACTCGCCGATAGAGACATAGCATTTATCCACAACAAATAAACACCCACATAAACTCAGATAGAAGTGCTTCAGAGAATGAATGAATGAATCAGACAGATGAGAGCGGCTCTATGAATAATTGTATCTATGTATAAAATTGTACTGATTTTGATTCTTCTAGATAGTTAATCGATCATGATGACCGAACAGTTTCGGGATTGCTTTATAGTAAGTTAAAATCGATTTTTGATTGATAAAACAAACATTGTGTTTTTTTCAGGGAGAAAAAGGTTATGAAGGATTGAAAAAGCTAATACGAAGTGGCAATGATCTTTGCACCGATATTGCGAAATGCTGGCAAGAACGGTAAACGAATTCAATCTCATTTCATTTGAAAAGATGTTGTCTTTTCATCTAGTTGTGATCTCGAACTTGTCTATGCCAAAGGTCTTCGCAAGAACAGTGAAGCGTTTCAAAAGCTCTCCGCTCGATCAAAAGGGTAAAGCTCGAAAATCAAGTTTCCTTTGTATCTATTCTATCTCCAATTGCTTTTAGATCTTTAACACAAGGATTAGCAGTTATTTCTACCCAAACAAACGTTGAAAGTGAAGCGCATAGTGCAATTGCGAATACGTTGCTGAATAAAATTTGTTTACCAATGAAAAATCTTGCTGATACACAATTGAAAGCAAGAAAACCGGTAAGCGAAGAAGAAAAAAAAATCAATTTCTGTTTTGAGAAATATATTTTTTTCAAATCTTTAGATTGAAGATACGTTAAACGGCAAATTCAAAGCTTGGAAAGATAAGAAAGATATTGATAACAAAGTAAACATGAAAACATCTTCATTTCTTGATTCTTATAACTTTTATACCTCTAGTACCGTCAGCGTCAATTCGAAAATAGTAAAGAAATCGAAAGTTTATATCTTCGCATGGATGAAATTCCGAAAACAACCAAAAATTCCGTAAAAGAAGTCAGCAAGGTTTGTATGAGCATCGAATACTTCTTCTCTAGTAGAACTTTCTCTCTTCGCACATGAATGTGTACAGGAAGTACCATTGGTTACAGCATGTATATTCCCCGGTGGACATAACTCGAGTACGAGTGAAAAGGTGTGCGATACAAACATATTTCTTGCTCACATTCCGGGTGCTATCACCAGAGAAATACTTTGCTTGATTAAAGTTCTTCTAATATTTTACTAATTTCATTTGAGATTTGTGATTTTCTTTTCTTTTCTTTCCTTTTGGAGATGATTTCATTTGATTTTGAATTTCTATCTCGTTGTTTCATTCTCGTCTATATAGTTATCAGCCAGTGCCAGCTACAAACAGACATCGAACGTAAGAATCATAATCTATCTATACACGCGTTGGTCTATACTTAATTTAATCTCTAATTGCTTTGATCTAAACTGATTTCCTTTTGTTAGCTGGTGGAACTTCTTTTGTTTATTTGTTTTGCTTTTTGATTAGATGGAAATGTCACTACGTAAAGCAGAACAAGAGTTGGAGAAGACTGAAAGGAAATATCATGATGCGACGAAAGATGTGGAAATAGCGCGGCAAGCTTGTGATGCTGAAATGTGTCGCGTAAATTTGATGCAGAGATACTTTTTTCTTTTTAACAGTATTCCTTTTTCTTAGTGTTGTGATCAAATGCAAACGATGGAATTGGATCGAATAAGTGAAATGGAAAAATTTATTCAAACTTATTCAAATGCTATAAAAACGTTGACTGATACGATGAATCAGGTAAATATTCAGTTTTAATAGAACCTATGAGCGGGAGGAATAAACCGAACGATTCACACAGAAATTAATGACGTCATTTATTATACTGCTTAAGGCCATTTACATAGAGCATGCTGAGATACTCTTATCGAGTATAGAATGATCTGAATATTGACTAAACAATTTTTCTTATTAGGTCACGCAAGATTTATATGCAATTCGAATCACTCCGCAGAGCGACATTGTCTTGGAAGCGAAACAAAATGTTCAAGCAGCTGAAACAGAAATTTTAACTTATGATATTTATGTAAGTTTTGCTTTTCAGATAAAAATAGTTGTATTATTGTCTGTTTTTCTCGCCAGGCACAAAATGATCACAATGCTATGAGTCAAGAACGACGAGTATTAAGTTTGATGCATTGGATTCAAATGTTAAAACAAGATATCGAAATTCAAAAACGATCAAAAAATGGTTTGTATCTGATTGGTTTTCTCTCGGCTTCTGCTCTTTGCTACCATAAAACAACTTTGTTCCTGCCTATTCATAGTTGATCCTTCCTTCCCAGTAAATTTGCACGAAAGAGTTTCATCCGAAGGAAATCTACGTTCTTCCAATCTTGGAGCGATGTCTTCAACATTGTTTCATTCTCAAACAGGTACTCTACCTCTGTCGCCATCGATGTTATTTCTCGTTCGTGTCTCCTTGAAAAAAAACTATATATCCGTATAAGGCGATATTCTTTGTAATCCTGCTCGATTGTATTAGATGTTGTAGTTCGTGCTAATCATGATTATTCAGCATCGGCGTCAAACGATGATGACGATGATGATGGAGCAATGCATCGTCAGAAAGAAAGGGAGAAGAAGAAAGGCGAGGGTATATGTTTCGTTGTCCATATCTACTTGCACCCGTGTTTTTTTTCAAAGCTTAAGCACGATTGTTTGTTTATTGATGCTTGCTGATGGTTTTTTGCAATTAAATGATGTGCATTCATCAACTTCTTCTTCTGTGTAGGTATTGAAAATTTACAAGGATTCTGTAAACAAAATCAGAACTTTTCGGCAAGTGTCAATCCGAGTGAAATATGTATAAATCGTGAAAGTGTAAGAATATTATTATGATTTATTCGATCGAAAATCAATTGGATATCTAGGTTCGTTTATTACAATGTCTTTACGAAGGAAGTTTGTATCAAATGGAAAAAGTTTACAATCATATTAAAAGTTTACCTGAACCGCAATATGAATATTCACAATGTTTTGCTAAAAGTTATACAGACAAGGTGAGTTCAATTCGTTCTCCACTAGAGTCGATCACATACCTTCCTGTTGCTTTTAGAATATTCCAACTACGTTCCTTCGGATACCTTTTCAACCATCGAATCAAAATCCACCATCTGCACCATCGTCGACCAGCTATTTAGCACGTTCATCCCCAATAGTTGGCACGCCAGTTATGCCACACCAACACGGATTTCCACCACCACCACCTTATTCAGGTCAAGGAGGAACACCAATTGGCTGGGCAATTGATAATCTACCTCATGAACATCCAGCACCAGGTAAGAATCTCAAAATTCATCTATTGATTTGATTGTGAATATTCAAATATGGAAGAATCCAATAACACGAGTTATTTATTCATTGTTGTAGTTCACACTACTTCTCCTCAGTATTTTGTTTTTCCTCAGCAGAAAAGGCGTTGTAAGTGCTCAATCAAACCGAGCGTTCGCTTACGAAAATGATTTTCTTTTTCTTCTTCTTCTCCTTCTTCTTCATTCGATCAAAGCAGTTCATCAGGTACTCATCTATTTTGCTCTTGAATACGGAACACTCAAAGTCTATATGCTTCGACTTCTCTCTAATTGATTACTGCTCTTCTATTCAGGCTTTTATCCAACACGTAAGTTGACGCGGTCTTCTGCATGAGTGTGATTTGCTTTGTTTTGATGCATGAAGTCAATCACAGTAGTGGAAAGAAGAACTGAACTCTTTTCTCGTATGTAGATAATCGATCGATGGCGCCTGGCCCGCCACCATATCCTGCTCTTCCATCATCGATGACCAATTCGACAGATTCTCTTCGACATCCGCCGCAGCTACCAGTGAAATATGTGAAAGTTTTACATTCATACGATGCCGAACATGATGATGAATTAACTATACGACCAGGTAAAGATCACTTTGAGTTTTTCTGAAGTTTTCTACGAAATTGATGTTCATTTTCAGGAGATCTTATTATGCTAATTGAAAGACGCTCTGATCAATGGTGTAGAGGCAATCTTGATGGGAATATTGGTTTATTTCCCGGCAATTTTGTACAAGAACTGTAAACCGACGTACTTCCTACTGTTTTTTTTTCTTATTCTTCGGATAATATCGTTAGTGGAACAGTGGTAGTTGCCAAAAAAATTCATGGCAAGTTTTGCCGTAAAGAGTACTATCAGGCACATTTCTTTCTGTTCCTTTATTTACAAAATTTGTGTGTATTTATTATTTACTATGGATATTTTTTGTTTATCTATTTCTCTTAAATATACATAACGAGATCGATGTCTGTTTAACTGGAATCATCATTTCAAACATAGAAGGAAAAGCAGATAGTTCAGAAGTCGTTAATTGAACTACTATTTTTCCGCGTAAGCTGCTGTGTACTTTCAAAAAATAGCATTATCCATCTCTAGATCTTGTCGATAGCATTCAACTGCTTCCAGATTAGGCGTATCGAACAGCGACGAGATCGATAGTAGAGTTTTCTCTATATTTGAGAACGGGCGCCAGTCATTATATAAGATACTTAAACCTATTTCACCCTCAAGATTAGTATTCTTTATAAATATCAATTTATCATTTTCTTTCTTCTCATCAGTCAAAGTAGCTGAGCTCTAGTGCCATTAAAAAGTCTTTATTTTAAATGGTATACAACATTATCTATCACTGTCTCTCGAGCTTCTTGAGCACAGATTGATGGAAGAATATCACCTACTTTGAATATTAATCGAGGATCCAACTGCAAAGTCTCAATACATGATAAACAACGCTGTAATTCAACTACATCCAAAACATCAACAATAAAATTTGTGATATTTACTTGAGTCGATCATTTTATGGCGAAGGAAGAAACATTTTGTTAGTAAAACTAAAACCACATGAATAGATTCATGACTCACAGTTCGTCATATATAAACAATAAGTGAAATATCGCAGTAGATCTTGATAAAAGCCTAGCAGACAAGACTGATGGTTAACTAATGTAAAACTTATTCTCGATATTCATTCAGTTTGAATCAAAGTATCCTTATTGATAACTACTACAGATACCTGACTTAGTCGATAAGTATTTCTTTCATATTTTTATTGAAATTTAACAATTTTCATCATTATCATCTGATGAAATATCATCGCTATCACTTGATTCATGTAGAATAACTTTCCAAGCGAAAGTTTGCTTATCGAAATCAAATCCAAGATCATCTTCATCGAGATTTGATTCAATCGTATGCTTCATTGCTTCGACCAACGATTCTAACCATTTGCTTTGACAATCTGTTTGTATCCATAAACAGTAATCATTTAAATACAATGTATTCAATAAATATCGATGTTCTTCGTCGAGAAATGTTCGTCTTATTTGCAGTAAACATTGAAGTATTGCACGTTTTCCTGAGGAAAGTATTTCGATTACATCAGATAAACACCTTTTCGCCAGTTTAAATGAGCGAATTAGCGGATAAGCTAATGTTCGACGACAACACGCAATCAGAACAGATGGAAGATCAGTAAATGTATCAAACCAAGATAATGTCGAAGATAATTTATGAATATTCCAGGAAGATTCGCAACATGATTCACCTCTAGAAGAATAAAAATAAACGATCAGGTAAAAATCAGAATTCAATGGTTATTTACTGTGTAATTCGTTGATCATAAGCAAATGCATAGAGTAAATCAATTAAACCTAAATATATCGATATAGGTTCATCGATTAAGAATTGTTTGTATTTCAAATTTTTAAGATCGTCTCGATCTTGATCGTTGAGTTCATCGTCGATAGTTAATTTGTAATGAAATAGTTCTTCATCGGTTAACTCATATTTGTCCGCTAGATAATGCTCAACATTGAAATCGGATTGTTCTTTTTCTAATCGACGCGATCGGATGGAAGATGTGGGACAAGTATCAGGAGATTGATTATCAAATATCAAAGAATATTCCGAATCGAAATTTGTAAAGATATCTTTATACTGATGATTGAAACCATAGGAATATGTTGATGTCAAAGTTTGTTTTGGTTGATCTTAAAAACACTCGAAATGAACGAACGATGGCAAATTTCCTTCTTACCATCGATTTCTAATTGTCTCATTTGGTTCCACAATGGTTCATTTTCATCTTCTTCTGTTTCGTTATCGGATTCATCCGCAATTTCTTCCACTGCATTCGGTACAATCTTCTTATTCTTATGAAGTAATTTTGTTATCATATCGAGATTTTCGAAATATTCATCTTTGGTTTCTTTCTCGTAGGTAAAACAAAACGAAGACGTATCGATATCATAGGTATAATTCGGTACATCTTTGACGATCACACGACCGGGTAGATATAGATGAAGATAGTACGGCTTACAAGCGAAGTAGAATTCATCGGATGACGGGAAATCAACTTCAACACCGTTTTGTTCGTCATTTGACGTTGATGAAGAGAATTTTACGTACGGACATCGAATAGTAATGGACAAATGTGTTGCAGTTTGCGATAACGAAAATCGAGGTATTAGCATTGCTTTTCTTTGCAATTGATTTATCTTTTACGTGAACGAATGAATGAATTATTGACTGATCTGCTGTAATTGGAAGATAATCGAAAAAGGAATCATATTAATGAGTGATAGAGGTCGTAACTTATAGATATTTTATTTAAAGCTAGGAAATAACAAAAAAAAAATTCTTTCTTAAAGCTTTCGTGCAACAAGATAACAACGATCATAGATTTCGCCTTTCAGACCAGCCAAACGTTGAGGATTGTAGTTAACGTATATCAATTCATCAAAAACATCAAATTTTTGTTGCTTGAAGCTTTTTAACGAGATAAGATTCGTTGCTTCGGCATACGCACCGATCATTTGTAATTCTTTCCCATATTCAATACTTTTTCCTATCAATTTCGATGCAAGTCCGTGGCCACGCGCACTTTGATCAACACTGATTATGTATATGTGTAAAAGTTTATCAGCACTGAATTCTTCGAAAATACTTCGCTTTTTGTGCACAGCAGACAAGATCTCAAAAATAAAACGAATCTTTTCTCCCCATTGAATATTCTCTTCATTATTATTTTTGTAGATAATCTCGTTAAGACATACAGCAGCGATTTGTTTGGTTTGAGGATGGCATGCCACAAATGAACATTTGTCTTTTAAACAACCTTGAATGATCGATTTGGCAAAATCTAATGTGTCAGTTAATTGGATGCATCGTGTTATTGGTTCATCCTGAAAGAACGAATTCAATAATAAAGATAATACTTGGTCATAATCGTCTTCTGTCATTAAATGAATATCAAATGTTGTAGAGGATGTCATATCTACGAGTGCGTTTTTGCTTCTGTTTAAACAAATGACGTTTGTGTGAGCGAAACAGAAGATAAAGAAAAGAAAAAATAGTATTTTTTTTTCGACTATACGCACAATAGACAGGCAATTTCGCGTGATTGTTTGCTTTTTCGTTCTAGTTTGAATATTTCGATACGTACCCTCGTTTGTACTTATCGCATATATTTATTTCGAGACGAAATTTGACTTTTGTTTTGTACCCAAAGGAGATTAAAATTGTCGAAACGTGGTGAATATCTGTGTTAAGAGTGTTTCAATTAGATGAGTATACATATATTATGCAAGGAATAGTTTCCTTAAAAATGATAGTATACAGTACGTTGAAATGAGTCATGATCAAAAGCAATGTCCACATCGTACCATGTTAGTGCTATTATTGTTTGTTGTCACTTCTATACAAAGCTCAAAGTATATTTTTGGTGTGATGTAATCGATACTGTACGATTCTTACATAGTGAACCGTCGAATATTTATTTTCGAATTACCTCAATCATTTCAATAGTGCCTATAGTCGTATAATTTGAAAAAAATAGGTTTACTCCCATAAAAGCAATTTTAAAGGAATATACTGCATATGCATAAGGTTCGAAAGAATAATATCGATATTCTATTTTGTCTCTTATTTTCATTATGAGAAAAAAGAGAAGGTACCTTTTATAATTCAACTATAGCAGGAAACATTAGTAATTTGATTGTTTTTCACAATTGAAGTGCATTGCAGACGACATCTCTCAAGCTTTAATCCCAACTAAATACCACTAAACTATTTCGTATACTTCAAAAGACGCTGTTATAATCCCATTTCGTATATGATGACATTATTCAACTAATAAACTCGTCTTTGACAGTAAAATATCGTTGTTACTTTCGCTCGTTCTTCCGGTACATGCACTATCAAGTGTCTATTTGTTAATTATACATTCTATAAGCGGTGTACTCTTTTCGCTCATGTTATTTATAACCTTGAAATGTCTTCTTGTTGTACTTCATTTCTAATATGTAAGTTCTGTAATATAAACCTTTCAATATTCTACACTTTGATCGATATTTAATACGTCGTTGAATAACACAGTCGGATTTTTTTCTCGTTATATATATATTTAGTAATCAATGCTTTATCAAATTGCTGATGATTAGCAAAGAGAGTGACTCTATGTGTCATTTGAATTGTGTCCTCTGTTTTTAGAGACATGAAATTCGATGATTTTTTACATACAGTCAACGATTTCGGTCGTTACCAAAAACTACGATATTTCTGTATATGTCTAACCTATATGCTACCACCTAGTAAGTACATCGAGAATGATATCTGCACTTTCACTTTCTGATATATGAATATTATGAACTGATTAGTTATGGTTTACACATGGTCATTTGCAGCTGCGACGCCTTCATTTCGATGCAAACTGTCTGACAACGATGTTACATACAGTGGTCAACTGTTGACATCGTACAATCGAAGTCAACCGGATGAAGCATACTGTAAAGCGAATATGAAAATATCAGTAAAAGAATGTCAACGATGTTATATGAAAACAATGTCGAATGATGGTTCAGCACAGATTCAACCTTGTAATGAATATGTTTTCGATCGAAAATATCATCAATATACACTAGTTGAAGAAGTTTGTATTATGTTGAATTTGAAAAAAATCTTCGTCTAAGATCGTTCTTTCCTACAGTGGTCAATGGTCTGTGATCGGACTGTTTTTCGTTCAGCAGTACAGAATCTATTCTTCGTTGGTTACATGGTTGGATCGATCTTCTTCGGAATCATGGCTGATAAGTATGTTTTCCTTCTATCAAATTGACACAGACATGGCCTAGAAAGCATGTACGATATTGCTTGTACGAGCAGATTTGCCACATGTTAGAATCCTCTGGATCCACTTTTTAAATTCAGGTAAAAGACCGAGACACACCCAAGGTAATAATAAACATACGGAATAGATCAGATCGAGAGTATAATCCGTTTGAATATTGGACGCAAAATTTGGAGAAATCAATTGTTGAATCAATCCAATACTAAGACTAGGAAACCATGCCAATAGATAGAGACTTGAAATAGCACATAAATGCAATGTCATAAGTCGTTGCTTTCGCCAAGATACTGTTTGTTGTCGACGACGTTTCTGTTTAATTACACGAATAATCAATATTACATTTGCCAAAAGAATAACTAGTGCAGGAAATCCATTATTTGCTGCCCAGTCGAATGAACCCAATACTTTATCGTATATGAGATAACAGTTTGCAAAACCACAAACATTCAACGTGTAATCCCATTGATTGCCATCGCATGGATACAACAGAATAGTAAACACATAGAACATGATCGGATAGATGAAGCACAAGGCCAACGGTAGATAGTAACATAAAAAGAGTTTCCACCGAGTTTGAAAGATGTGTGCTTTGAAAACCAGTGGATGTCGTTGGATGGATATGGTAGCCATAAGTAGTTCATTGATAAGATTGAGTGAATATTCTGAGAATGTCCACAACGTACAGTAAGTTGATGTGGCAGGACTTACATATCCAAAATAGTAGAAACGTAATGGCATAAGTAGATCAGTAGATAGATAAATGAAATTAATGATGAGTAAGACGAGAAGTGCTTGATTTTGAAGTTGACAAAGTGAAGATTGATGCGTAATGAAAAAGATAAAGATAAGCGATGAGAGCAGAATGGCAGGTACTTGTAGTGCGATGAGAATATAAAATTTCATTCGATAGAAAGAAGTTCGGCTACTTTCCACCCCGCTCATCTTCTGATATTTTAATCAAAAAGAAATCGTCACTTGTAACACGAGTAACAACATTAGGCTTTCTCCTGAACGAACTTTGCCTTCTATCATGTGACAAACAGAACAATATGTTCAAATGATTTATTACCGTTTAATCGAGCATGAAGAATAGATGACATTCATTCATCTCGTCTTCTATTCTTAGGGATAGTCTGAGAAGTAATTCTACTAGACGTAGGAGACTTCTATTTCATTCAATTAACTCGAATTGAATATTCATTTCTAAGATATGGTCGTCGTCCAATTATGAGTATTTGTATTATTCTAATGGCATGTACTGGATTCGTTTGTGCCTTTTTTCCTCAAAAACGCCTCTTCGGATTTTGGCCAAGTTACCTCATCTACACAATTAGTCGTTTTGTTTTGGCTTGCTCGACGAGAGGTATCGCTGTGACTGGTTTCGTTCTGGGTAGATTTGAATAGATAATCAATCTTCAACAAAAAAACGAGGATGGTTGATTTATGTTTAGCAACGGAATTAGTCGGTCCAAAAAACAAATTTCTGACAGCAATTATTGTTCAGTATTTTTTCGCATTCGGCCAATTATTTCTCGTCACATTTGCGTATTTCATTCGTGAATGGCGACGTCTCACGTTGACTCTCTCGTTATTCACGATTCCGTTTACATTCTTTTATTTGTAAGTTTAATTGAACATCATGTTTACTTGATCTCCTGCAATGAATTTCGTTAGTCTATTGCCGGAATCAGCACGATGGATGATTAGTAAAGGCCGGTATAAGCAAGCTGAGAAATTACTTCGAAAAATCGCAACAACTAATAAAAAACCATTCGATGAAGAAGCATTCGAACGACTAATACAGGAACAAAAAAAAGTATCCAATGAAAAGATCATATTTTAAATTTAAATACTAATTTTGCATAGAATACAACAGATAATTCATCTCAGCAAGTCGGTGTGCTCACGCTGTTCAAATCGACAATTATGTGCATTATATCTATCAATCTCTTCTTTCAATGGTAATTGAATCATTGACTGAACGATCTACCTGAATTTTCTCGTTTAAGGTTTGTTCAAAATTTGGTATTCTATGGGATCTCGCAGAGTACTGGCTCCTGGGGCTTTGATCCCTACCGTTAGTTTAGACAATCTTTTCATCTTTCGAATTTGACATTGTCTTTTGATGAACTTTCGTGTAGTATCATTTGCTATCTCAGCGTTCGTCGAAATTCTATCGTATATTGTCTTACACCTCGTCTTGAACCGTGTCGGAAGAAAACTTCCTTACTTCGTGGCTGTTCTCTGCTTTGCAGTCATTGCCTTAATGACCATTCCCGTTCAAAATCTCATGCTGAAAAACAGTCAAAGTAAACTATAGAGATTTATCCAACAAAACGAATTGCTTCGATGCTCATATTTTATAGAACAAAAAATATTGATATTCGTAATGAACGTCCTTTTGAAGTTTTTCGCAGCTGGAAGTTATGCAATTATTTACATCTATGCAAATGAATTATTTCCTACAGGAATTAGAAATACCGGCATGGGCATTTGCTCAATGGTGGCACGTAAGATTGTACTGAAATTTTTCGTAGCTAGATTAACTTTTGTATAGGCATCGGAGCTATTGTCGGAACAACGAGCAATGATATGTTGGTATGTATGTTGCAATCTGACTCGTAGGAAACGATGTTTTTTCTTGTGCTCTAGACTCGTTTATGGATCAATCTTCCAACACTTTTATTTGGTATCCTATCACTTGTAGCTGCTTTTCTCGTTCTAATGCTGCCAGAAACATTGAACAAAACATTACCACAAACGATTGCTGACACGGAACAAATGGGATTGACTTGGTGAGTGCCTGTACATATGAATGAAGAGATTTTTGATAAATGAAAAGAATTGTTTTAGTATTCGTGTTCGCACTAAACAACAAAAGAAAGCTGAACCTGAACTCAATGAAGATCATTTATTAAGCGAAAATTTGAAAACACAGGATGATATTGAAATGAAGTAGAATATTTGAAAATTATTTTTTGCGACAAACGAAAAGCAAAATAAACACTTCTTTGCAGTATTCATTTTCAAGGATTCCTCACTCGTCTGTAAAAAAAAAATCGATTTTTTCTCTGTTTGATTATAGAATAACATTGTCTTTGGTTTCAATCGATGAAATACCTCCGCTGATTTTAACCTTGCTTTCTCTTAGTTATTCTCTAGCATGCTGTTCATTATGCTCTTCATAATATAACGTTTCGTATACTTTCACTCACTTTGAATATAAATCAAACGACATGTCTCGACCTTTGACGGCGGAAGTTGTCAATAATCCAACATTTGATTTGAATATACGTTTTACTCTATACACAAAACGATCGAATAAGGCAGATATTTACTTCATATGTGCACATTATTTTAATACAGCGAGCTATTGGATGAGAAGGAAAAAAAACGAAAGATACCTTTGAAAAAATAGAACAGGCATCTCTGTTTGATGAACCCAAAATAAACAAATCTTTATTTGATTTGCACAAATATGCTTTGTATGGTGAAATCACATCATCATTATCAATATAACTTGTGACAGAATGTCTAAAACTACGTTAGTCACCTTTGCAAGTAATAAAAAGAAGGTCGGCGTTCGCTGTTTTTCTCTCTCCTTCTCCCTCTCTCTCTTCTCAGTGATAATTTAATCAATCAAATTGACGGTAGAAAAGCTTTCGTAGAATCCAATCTGTTTGTCGAAAGTCAGTTGAACAGATGTTGAAAGCCGAGTTTCGATTCGCCTTGACAAAACTTGCTCAATGAAGAGTGCGAAAATTTATCAGAACAGAACTAATATGATTAATAATGTATGAGAGTCGATGGCGTCTCTTCTTGATAAGAGAATCAAATATTTCTTGTCTACCTTACCTTTATTTCATCGTATTTAAAGTGTCTAACAAGTCTTGTCCTTGTTCGTTCTCCTTCGAATCAAGGTTAGTTCTTTTTCGTGGTGATTCTGGTTGATTCGTATTTGCTTTCTCCTTTTTCCCTACCATCAAGACGTTAGAATGAATGAACGAAAGCAAAGATTTGCTTTGGACCATTGGCCGGTGGAATTGATTCTGATGATATTTCAATACTTATCCGGACGAGATATATTCTTCTCATTTTACAACACAAGTATTTATTTGAATAATATTTTAAAGTCTTATCCGAAGTATTCTTTGAACTTTATCGATATAACAAAAGAAAAATTTCAACAAATTCTCTCGTTTATCAATCTGAATCAAATTGTTTCGTTGACTTTATCCAATGGAGAATTAACCGGTGGACAATTCAATTATTTTCTTACAAATTATTCATCTTCCTTTCATTTATTTTCGAATCTTTGCTCTCTCACTCTTCATTCAATCAAATTCACTAATCACGAATATTACCAATTCATTCAAGCTTTAAAACAATGGCGAACGCTGCGTGTTTTACATTTGATACAAATCAGTTTAGCTGATGTTGACGATCGATTTACCACTGCTTTCAATCAGCTTGATCAACGATGTGTCGTTCGACTTGATCATTGTGAACAACTGAACATTATCCCGCTGGCAACAAGATTGAAGTCTTGGAGATCAAGTTGTTTATACGATGTACGTAGATGTTATTTGATCTTATTGAAAGAAAAGTGAATCACCTTGGAGTGAACTTTCTCTTTTCAAAGATAGATAATAGTTTTTATCATCAACAATGGCCTTGTCTGCGTCTAGTAAAGCTGACAAATCTCTGGCGAACATCGATCAATCATCTGTTTGATTTAACTCCCGATTTACATTCGTTAACTGTCGAATGCGAAATAGATAAGCATACGATTGCACCTAATTTTCGACTTGTTCGTAATTTGAGACAACTGATATTTTCGTGCCAAAGTAAGGCCAGCCATTCGAAAGTCGCTTGAAGTCTTTTCTTATCTTTAGACTTAATATTCGATTCGTTTGTCAAATCAACTGGCCTCGATCTTTTGTCGAAATTGAACCATTTAGAAATTCGATGTAATGCGACCACGGATGAAAATATTCTCAGTGGTTACCATTGGGAAACATTCCTCGTGAAATCGTATCCTAATCTGAGAAAATTCGATTTCTACTTTAAATATCACCAACAACGTGATTTATGTTTGGACACATTCCGCACACGTTTTTGGCTTGAAGAAAAACAATGGTTTGTGGCATCAAGTCATTGTCCTTACTCGCATAACCTTGAACTTTTTACTGTACCACGTTTTAATGTTACAATGAAAACATCACGCTCGATTCTCGATACAACATCACTGTCATTCGACTATCTCAATTCGAATATTCATAATTTGGATTACGGAAGTTTAGTCGATAAAAATAACAATGATAGCCACTCAGAATTGATGAATCATCGTTATGTAAATGTCGAAATCTTGGAATTTGCTGTTCAAAATAGATTCGATAATGTTGCTTGTCTAGTCACTCGATTGAATAGTTTAATCAATTTGAATTCAATTAAAGTCGTCAAATTCGATGTTTTACGTGGTTGGATTGTCAATTATCAGCAAATCTTTGATTTACTCGATCATATGCCGAATCTTACGAAGGTTATTCTGGATACTTGGCCGAAGATAGATTCCTGGTTGCAAATCAAGAAACACAACTCACGTGTAACTTACATCGAAGTAAAATCTTTCCAATGAAATGTTTCTTCTCTACACTTCCGCAAGAATTTTAGTTGCCATCGATTCATAAAGTGCACGATAATCGATTACCGTGTGGTTTGAAACCGATATTTACACATTTGTTTCCTTCGATCGAACATGTCTACATCCGTGTTCATCATCCTGAATTATGTTATCAATTCGATCGATATTCCTTACCATGGAGGCGTTTGTCAAGTCTGCAGATAAAGTATTTCTTCTGTTCTGATTTGAACGAAGATCAAGACGAAGAGCAACGATATAAACAATGGAAAGAAATCTTACTTGAAGAGATTCTACCTCAACAAGCACAGCGAAAGTTTACGTATACAGATGTGGATAACAAACTTTGCTTGTGGTTCGGCGAGAAGATAAACATCGAGAATAAAGACCGAATTGAAGAAGTAAATCAGAAGCTGAATTTCTACTTCTTTAAAATCTATGCGATTGTATTCTTCGACTTTTAGATGCCTAGAGGAAAAATGCAGAAGAAAACGGTTAGTTGCTGTTCGTATAGGGGCTGTTCATTGTCATAGAAAAATATTTTTTACATGCAATTTACTTCGATCAATCGTGCCTTACAGTCAAAAGCAGTGTTATTGATATCTAATTCGTATCAAAATTTGAATACGCGATGTTATTTCTTTAATAAATAATCATCTATGTAATGCGAAAGAAAAATATTCATTTCGTCGATTAGTATTTAGAAACTGAGACGAAATTTGTCCTTGCATTCGTTTTTAATTAAGATCGTTCTATGCTAAACTAACGAGTCTATTTGTTTATTCTAAAAATATATCGGTGATAGAGAAGATACAAGAAGAGAATTGTTCGGTTAGCTGTAGATCGCTATGGCAATCATCAATTGGGTGGCGTAATACCAGGAATTGGTGGATAATTTGGTTTATTTCTGAAACAAATTCGATGAGAAATCGAAAGAGATAGAAAACAGGTTTCTTACGAAAGAGATTGACTATTTCCGAATCGTTCACCTGTGTCCATTCCAAGTGCACCTGCACCCATACCAAAACCAACGCCACGAATACCGAATTTACGTGTATAACATTGTTTACAATACACATCCCCATCATGTTCGGCTAATGTTGTAATTTCTAATGATTTCTTACAAAGACCTAGAATGCATAAAAGATTAACAAACGAAGTGTACATGTAAATTTGTTTATACCGCATCGAAAACAAATCTTATGCCACATTTTGCCAGCTACTGGAATTGATTCAGCATGAAATGCAGCATGACCACAACGAGGACAATGAGGCGTTTCCTGATTTTTATATGACATCCTGTATGATACAGGTTATTCATATCGAAATTGAATCGAATTTCTGACTTACTTTAATCGACTTGATATTTATACTTATACAGGAAAATTGTGTTCTACCAAATGGATGTTTCTCTTTCTGACTACTTAATGCTTATATTTATATACAAGTAAAGCAAGAAACTGTTGCAAGTTATTGTGTTGTACGTTGACATACAGAGAAGGCCATCTTTCATACTTTTCTTCTTTATGAAGAGTATTGTCATAACTACTTTTCTCCTGGTATGTCACTAATAATGTACAATAAGTACGAAGAAGTTGCATAGATAAGAAAAAAACGACACTCTGTCAACACAAAAACTTCTCTTATACGGCGAACATCGATTTATGAATGTTCGAGTAAGGACATAAGAAGTGGTGTCAATCATTACTTATATGACATTCTGTTGATACTAGTTTGTTTGGATAACCAAATTAATGTCGCATATAGAAACTGAAATGACAAATGTTAAATAGGTATATGCCTTTGGCTATTGCCGTTAGTTCAGTATTGTGAAAACTACCGTAATCTCTCAAACATGGCCGACGAGTATAATTGAGCAGATTCTATTACAATTGTTGGTAGGAAATTTAAGAGTAGTTCACAACGAGGTTTAGTTTGACAAAAGGTTCATTAGAGTATAAAAGACCGTTTCGTATCTGTTTAAATAATGATCTCAAAGTCAAATATTACCACCATAGATATAAATCCGAACCAATATGTTTGATCAAATAGTTATCTAATAATCCTTCTGATTCCAGCATTGTCTTAATCGATGCTACTACTGTTTTTGGCGTATGGTTTGCTCGAAATGAGCATAGACGTGGTAGATCACTCTTAATCTTCGATAAAATGAATTGTATACTCGTTAGAGTGTTTCTTCCATATTGACAAATAGTCAGATGTTGAATTTGTGGACACAAACTGATAATTAGTTTGGTATTTTTCAGAACGAATCCTTCAGTTATTGTCACATTCCTTATTGTATTCGTACTACGCACTAGTTGAAATAAATCACTTTGCCCAGTGGATTTATCTTCCATGTCTTTCAATGAACGATCCTCATATGTTAATGTGTGAATACTGGGCATGGCATGCAGTAAATTAACCAATTCATCAACATATAGATTATCACATTTGATGACTAATGCTGTTATTTGATTTAATGGAACAATGCGTTTAAAAAGAGTTCGAAGACAAACACTGTTTGTACGAAAATTCTCGGCAAGAGTCAGCTGAGTGACATTAGGGAAATGTCGCTGGCAATTGGTTACTGCTTCTTCGTTGCAAACGATAAGATGATCTACAGCGACGATATTTCGTATTTGATAATTTCGATGCATCTTGTAAATGGCTGGCTTATACAATATATATTGTTTCTTTCTACAAAAAAAAACAACTTCATGTGTAAATATATGGAAATGACGTTTTTACCTGTAGGATCTTCTTGAATAGAAAGTGACATGATTGTAATATGTACCCTGTTCAAGACGATATCCGAAGAACCATTTTCTTTGATACCAAAATGGAGTACCGAATTTGTTGAGAATAGAATCATAGTTATATTGGTTAGGGTCATTATCAAAGCGACCAAAATCGGTATATTGCATATCAAAAACTCGTAATTGTGGGATAAATGATGTGATTAAACGTTCCCATCGATCTGCATTTAAATATTCGCTATCACGATTAGCTGATATACGTAAAACTTGAAGATGATGAAATAAATCACGAATCATCGGTTCGAAACTATTAAAAAGTATATCGGTCATTTGCAAAGAAACATGTGTTAAATTACAAAGTAGATCGGTAAAGGTTTCTGATGACGAACTGTATGAGGATACAACAGAATAACATGTTAAATGCCGAAGTTGTGGTACATACGATAACAACGATTTCAATTGACGAAAATTCATATCATGATCGATGACGAGATGTTCAAGAGGACTTGTAATAGTTGATGGAATAGTCAAAGGGTTGATTCCAGAACGTTCTTTCAATGACATTTTACAATACTTCAATCCCGGCAATGATAGAATCTTCACGAGAACCTCATTTCGATTCGAAAGCTCATCCGCAGGTATAATGGTCAATGATTTTAGATCAGGTAAATAGGATAAATAATGAAGAATATTTATCAGATACTTTGACTTGATTTGATTAAAGACAAGCATTTCTAATCGATTGTAATGCGATACAGTACGTACAGGGGAAAAAACCAGATCAACAATGAATGGATTCGATATAGACATCGATGCTATTCGATGCTTATTTGACATAATCATGTGTCGATGATAACTTTGAAAAGCTTTTCTCGACATCGTTGACAGATTGACATTCAAAGGAAGAGTTGAATTGATGAGTAAATTTTGAAAGCGTGCATTAAGATTGTAAAAGGCTTTGTATACATCGTATAGGTCCAGATAACTGAAGATTTCATAGAATAGTTCATTGGCGAGATTTTCGACTTTGGTGCGCGAGTGTATGGGCAACCTAAATCGAAAAATTTTCATTTTTCCCAAGAAAAAGTATTGTTTTGTGTTTTTATTTCTACCTGTCGATTATCTCTGTCAGCTTCATTCTTTTGTTTATGCTCCAGTAATCAAAAATATTCGTTCGCCGTTGAGGTTTTGTTTGCTCCATCTTACGATTAATACAAATTTGTCACAAGATAAATACAAATAACAAACTGGACTAAGAATAACATGTGCTTTGTATCCTAACCAATGTGTTACTTTTATAAAGGGAAAAAGCTGGTTTTTACCGAGGATGAGTCATGTAGTGACTCATTTTGATGATTCAATAGACACAGAATAAATGCTCATGTAGAAGAAACAAAAGGACTCTTCGCATAACTCTAATGAAGATAATCATTTCGAAAGAGGTTTTTACATTGGTTTATTACGACTGATCTTCTAATCACCTATTACATTTCTCCGCATATGTATTGCGTTAAGCAACCTTTTCTTCGTAGTATTTTATTCACACGTGCTTACTATTGACACTACAGAAAGAATGTGAAATACAATCAAGCATGCACCAACCCCCAATTCTAGCATTGGTTGGGATCGAATCGGGATTTTTGTATGCCTAAATACAATCTCAATGAATTTCTATGCAGAGAAACTTTGCCGATTCACGAATGTCCATTCGATGAAACAGGTCATAATGACAATACGCGATGCATGTATACTTTTTCCAAAATAAAGTTTACCTTGTTTCGACTAATCGCAATGTCTGTCTATACATTATTAATCATGTCAATTAGTTTTTAAAGCATCGACTGCATGACGCATGCTTTTGGAAAAAGAACTCCATGTATGTAACTTATCTTCTCATAAATTATTGCATTTCTTTCTGTGAAATAGCGGAAGACTATACAACACTATCGAGGTATTGATCTTCGTTCATTGATTGAAGGAAAACCACTTTTACGAACGTATTTGCAAGCTTGTTTGCCATACGGACAGACGTTTCTGTTTGTTCATTTCTCGGCCTATTTCATAGAAAGTTTGAACTTATTTGAATAAGAGAAATCTTCGGAAAAAGTACCATTTGTTCTTTGAAGCAAGCACTTGGACATAGACATACATTTTCACAAAACAGACAAGAGTAGAGCAAACAATGCTTCACGTTCATCATGACATGTTTATCCTTATCATTTTTCTACGAACAATCGACGACACGTTGGGTTAGTATTTAAACGCAATTTCGATCAAATTGAGAAAATAAAAAGTTTACAGATACGTATCTTCCTTTGTAATATCGCATACTCTAGGTGAATCATTCAATCAACCAAAATTCGATTATAATGCCACATGGAATCCTAATGCTATAACAGTCGCCAATATTAGCAGTGTTGGAACTACACCAACTAATCTATTCATAGATACTAATAACACACTTTATATATCTGCGCTTGGCTTTCATCGTGTCCAAGTTTGGTTTGAGGGGTATACCATACCGACTAAAACCTATTCTACAATACCTAACAGCCCGTACTCTGTTTTTGTTTCGGATGATGAAGCCTTTTACGCTAGCATAGATTCGAATCCTTCTTATATACTCAAATGGAACCTATCCGCAAATCATAGTATAAATATCTTGAATACAGGTGTATCCTGTTATAGTTTATTCGTCGATGCTGAAAACAACTTATACTGTTCCATGAATACTCTTCATTTAGTCACTAAAACGGTGTTTAATAACAGTGTCTCTTTGACAAGAACAGTTGCTGGAAATGGTTCTAATGCTTCACTTTCAAGCATGCTAAGTGGACCGCGTGGAATTTTTGTGGATCGCTGTTTAACCCTCTACGTAGCAGACTGTGGTAATAACAGGATTGCGGTATTCCAGTCTGGACAGTTGAATGCTTCCTCAATACTAGGAAACCTTACCGACCAATTCCAGTGTCCTAGTGGAATTACAATGGACGCCGATGGAAATTTATTCATTGTCGACTGTAATAATTTTCGAATTGTCAGATCCACATCCGGTGGATTCTCTTGTGTAGTTGGATGCACTGGTGCTGCTGGATCTTCATCTGACAAACTGAATCAACCGGCAGCTCTAAGCTTTGATAGTTACGGCAATTTGTATGTTGTGGATACTTACAATAATCGCGTCCAAAAGTTTTTCTTGACAAAAAACATGCCTAGTCAGTATGATATTCTTACAATGAAAGTATACTGCTACAATTGTTTTCTAGTCACACCATCATCGAATACTGTTCAAACAACTACGACAGCTACTCAAGCTTCAATTTCTCATACGACAGATTTAAAAACTACTTTCTGTATCACATTATTTTCATTTTCGTTGTGAATATTATTATGTAAGTTTCTTTTTAGATTTCACAGCGACAACTTCGGATGACAGCACCACTATACTGATCAACAGTAATATCAGTGAATAACACTTGCCTTTCTTTTTGTTTTCATCAAATACTACTGTTGAATCTTCTAGCTCAACAAATATCTACAGTTTTTCGTGCATCGCCGTGTGCTAATTCATCAATTATTGGTTCTCACTGTAATATCACCAGTACCCCTTGTCAAATTTTACAACCATGCAAAAATTCGGCCAACTGCACCAACAACGTCACGACTTATACTTATATATGCTCGTGTTTACCCGGCTTCAACGGTACTCATTGTGAATTCGATCGGCGACCGTGCAAACCAAACACTTGTTCCAATCATGGTGAGCATCTCTCACATTCTTCTATAACTACTACTCCCATTTCCTGTGTAGGTACATGCAATGCAACGTCCAACACTACGTTCATTTGCACGTGTTTAGTCGGCTGGCAAGGCGTTCAATGTGAGCTGGCAGTGGATTACTGTGCAAATGTCACGTGTGAAAACAAAGCTGTTTGCCGTTCGTTGTCAAATGACTACGAGTGCGGATGTATTAGTGAAAGTTATACTGGCCGTCATTGCGAGCAGACATCCAGCACACAAGTAGTGCATCAAGTAGTTACAAAAACGATTGGTTATATTGGCATCGTTGCAATCATCATTTGTGTATCGTTCATTGCTCTAATGGACATATTGAAATTTGGTTTTGGAATGTATCCGAAAGAGAAAAAATCGACACAGAAACAGAAGCGTAAACGTCAGGTTAGAGTACGATTTATATATGTGAACTGAAAGGTAACATGATCACATGCATATATCAGTTCTCAGAACGTTGAATATATATGCGTTTATAATTATTTAAAATAAAATTTAATTAATTACATAAAAGACTAGATTTTGAATTGAATGATCTGTTTATATTAATCGTTTAGTGGTAGTTAGCGTTTTCTGACGATTATCTTGAAACTACGTCGTGTTTTGAACATTGGTTTTATAGCGGAAGAAGGTAACACCGACATTCGTGGAAATATATTGAGTAAGGAGATGAGAATAGTCAATCATACAATAGAAAGACTTGAAACTGCTGGACCGATGTGTGCAGCGCATGGTATCGAGAGTGTCACATTCGCTGTGCAAAATCAATCCTTATTTCTTCTCCGCATTTCTGGCATTATGAATCTTTTGCAAAGAAATAGGTTAAACAGTTGTACTGTTAACAACGCTGTCATCGAGAAAGTACATACAGATGATGGTTTCAGTCGATTTTTCTAACTAAATAAATAAAGTGCAGAGTTTATTACCGATCTATTTGAACATTTCTTCGGATGATTTATTCTCTGCTTTGATGACGTACAACAACCTGGAATGTATGTAAGTATGTTGGGTTTTATAATTCATATGTAATTGTACGCAAGAAAAGTTGATATATGAGAAAGCATTCAATCAGTATGAAAGGAGGCGCATCGTACCTTATTTAATTACTTATTATCCTGATGATTGTTCGAGTAATAATATATCACTATCAAGGAAAATCTTTTCATTTTGCGCTAAAAATGCTCTCTCAGCGATATCTCTTTTCGTATTGTTTCGCTATTTGCGTAAACTTCGTCAAATCTTGCATATATCTCTGAACGAAAACATAGTTCGTATGCAGCAGCCAAACTTCTTTGAATTCTAACTCAAGCAAATTTTGTATTTTACATTAACATTTTGTAGCACAACACCTTTAAAAGCCCAAATTAAGCTCATGTACAGTATGGTGTTTAGCAACTACTACATTCATAGATAAGATAGATATTGTCGTCATGCTTTTAGACATATTTATTGATATCACTAATACTGTGTATATATCGTTGAAATTGGTTGTAATACAAATCACGCGTGATTGAAACAAAGCAAGGCATTGATAATGGTGAATTCAATAAGAGGATGAATAAATGAACGTAAAACAGAAGTACGCGATTAACTTGAGTTCATGTTCCTGATCGGTGCTATAGTCTTTATGTTGATCATGTAAATAATGATTTATACTGTGCACTCGGTGACAGAGATCGGGTGATCAAAGCTTCGCTCAATAGTAGTACGAATCTAACAACAACAGTCGCTGGGAATGGAACCAGTGATTCGGCTGTAAACATCATGGATACGCCACGAGGCATCACTATACACCCTGACTTCAGTTTACATGTGACAGACTATGAAAATAGTCGTGTCCAGCTTTTCGAACGTAAAGAGATCGAATGAAACATTCCCATTAAGTCATTCAGCGGGAATCTCACTCGACGCTGACACCAATCGAATGAATTGACTCGGGGTGAGAAGATTGTCGATGTGTAACTGCATGTACTGAAAAATCTGGCTCAGTAGCCAATCAGCTATCTCATTACGCATGCTGCCCTACGATAGTTATGACAATACCTTCGTTGTAGATGACGGAAATCTTCACGCTCAAAAATTTTACTTAGAGTCAACGTAAAGTGGTAAATACAGCCACACAGATCTTTCTTATTATATATAGTATACAGTACAACAATAATGGGGTGGGGTGTGGATAAGAGTGCGTCAACATGTGCCGATTCATCAATTAAAGGCATGCACTGTATCAATAACAAGAATAACATCACCATGACTTATACCTGTACTCGCTCGTGTTCAGCCGGCTGTCAAGACGTTCAGTATGAGCTGGCAACGGATTACTGTGCAAATGTCACGTGTGAAAACAAGGCTATTTGCCGTTCGTTGGCAAATGACTACGAGTCCGAATGCATTAGTGGAAGTTATACTGGCCGTCACTACGAGCATACATCCAGTACATAAGTAGTGCATCAAGTAGATACCGTTGTTGGAAATAAAAATGCTGAGTGATCCATGATAGATTATATAAGACTTCAGTTTCATCGAAGTAAAGAGCTATTCGCTCTAATTAATAGTGAAATATGCATTGAAGAGATAAATCAAACGACATACTTTTAATTTTTTACATGAAGTTGATTTGATTTGTACCTTTTACATAAAACTTTGTCTATTCGGTAAGAACAGTGAAGTAACTAATGACTTGTATTTCAAATACAGCCGAGAATGTCCTTTTTCTTTGAGCTATCGGTTTTTGAAAATGAATCATCACAGTCATGTATTCGAAATAATTGTATTTTCTTTTTGTTTCTTTTGAAACATTTCAAGGCAAGGTAAATCAACACAGTCTTTGTTTTGAAATTATTCTTTTCATCTTAAACCAAGGAAAAGCATGCTAGGCGGAACAAATTTCCTATTTGACAACGATGCCGACGAAGAAGAAGGAATCGATCCTCAACGAATCGTCGAGGATGAACATAACATAGTGAAAGAGTTCTGTTGTGCCATCTGTCAAGGAGTTCTATGGAAACCGAGATCATGTGCATCTTGTCAGCATCTATTTTGTAAGAAATGTATTCGCATATGGTTAACAATCAACCTTAACATATGTCCATTTCGCTGTTCGCCATATGAAGAGAAGCGTGCACCACCGTACATTCATTCCCTTCTAGGTCGTTTAACTATTCGATGTCGAAACAGCGCATTTGGTTGCGGAGAGATTCTCTCCTACGATCAACTGGAGCGACATCAAACCATAGACTGTCAGTTTTCAACAAGACAATGCCATGTCTGTGGAAATTTTGTATCAAAAGATGAATTTGATCAGCATCAGCCTATTTGTGAGCCAACAACAATCGAATGTTTTCTTTGTAAATGTTCAATCGAACCAAAATCATGGCAACAACACATGACAAGCTGTTTGAAAAGAAAATTTAATTTCATTGTGGACGAAATTTTGCCAGCCAACGATCCGTTTCTCTTTCAACAAGAAGACAATGCCAACAATCGGTTTATGCAACTTAACATTCGTTTACAACAATTCCTATCAGCCATGCCCAAGATTGATCTGATTGGCTATGATAGATTCATCCGAAGTCGACAACAGAACATATGTCTTCGTATATGGTCTACATTTCAATTGATTCTTCATAACAAATGGCAAACAGCACAAATCATCATGCTTCTTCTTTGTTTTGGAATCGGATGTATGGCAGGAATATCATTCAGTTTGTTTTTATACACAATGAAACAACTAGAAATCTTGCCGTATCGATCCAGTGCGATTATTATTCTCGTTAGTGGTCTGCTTAGTTTTACTATTCCATCTTTGTTAGCATCTGTGGGTAATACATCATTGATAATCTGTATTGCTCTCGTTTTAATGTTAAGCAGTTTAATGTTTTCAGATCTACCGGTAGAATATTTTCGAATACATATTTCAAGTATTCAATTGTTAATTCTGTATATAATTCTATTTCTTCTCGTTGAACTCACTCTCTTTTTCATACGTTTCTATTTTGACTACCTACCCCCTTATATATCCGCAGGTTGCTCAGCATGGTTAGTCATTTTCTGTACATTTCAAATGCGTGCTTATTATTAATAAAAATTAGATAACAATACTCGAATGGAAAAAAAATCTTACTTTATTTGAGGAAAAAAGTTATCAGGTTCTACCCAGATTTGAACTGGGGTCGCTGGATTCAAAGTCCAAAGTGCTAACCGCTACACCATAGAACCACGTTGTCGTTTGTCTATTCATAGCACATTATTTTTCCCCCGGTGAAAACATGATCTATTGTGAATAACGTCTTCTTTAAAATGTTACTTCCGATTTATTGAACAGAAATTTCATTTCTCAAGGATATTCTATACTTTTTCTCTCAATTTGAAATTTGGAAGAAAAAGCACAAATCTCTCCTTGTTATAGAAATGTTTTTCTCCTCCAACGCGTCAGTGTCCAAATAAGGTCGTGACGACGTCAGCGATCAGTAAAATTATAAGCTAATTATTTTACTTAACAGTTCAGTACAGACGAATGTAAATAAGAGAAAAAAGTTACACCTTTCTCTCTTTCTCTCCTTCTCACATCAGTAGTTCCCTCCGCACGTACGATCGATAGAGAAGAGAAACGGTCTCTCGTATTTTTTCTGGTTTCTCTATATGTCTTTCATCAATGTCAGGCTTCATAGGACTTTCCTATTTAACAATTCTTGTAAATGGCATAACAACTACAATTGAAGTAAAAGGAACCAATTTGAATTTTTCCCTTCATCGATTGACATGATCGTGTTTCTTGAAGAAAATATTTTCTTCCATTTCAGATGGCATTTTCATCGTCGAGTAAATCTCTCGGAAAAGACACTCGATCTGTTCATACACTTCAAGCCGCAGTATCGCGTGACTATGATCGACAACGATTGGCGGCCAAACATGAACTCAAACTTGAGAAAGATTATGGTACATTAGAACGAAAAATGATCTCGCATGCCAAATGGAATCAACGTGCAGAAAACAACAATCTTCGTCCGAATGTAGTCAACAATCGAAATCCAAGTCCGACGCCGACAAGTCTTGATGACTTCATTCAACGAGAAAAGATCAAGCAAGACAATATGATCAATTCCAAACGTCTCGGTAATGGAAATATCCGTCGTGCTTCGATGAACACTATTCCGAAAATGTAGTCTTTATTCAAATCAGAATGAACAAACAAGACAAACACGTTTTTTTTCTATTTAAACGACACTAATATGGACGGAGTTCATTTGATTAAATCTAAATAAATATTCAAAGAAAAAGAAACTTTTATTTATTTTACTTGATGTTGATAAACTTTCATTAGATGTCTAGTAGAGATTTTTCTTCAGTTGTACTGGCGACGAGCTGTTCAAACAACTATCGAGACATGATTTAACAATTCTCTTAAGGCAGTGTATGAAAATAGAAGTTCTTTTTATTTAATGCATTTTTCAAGCGACAGACATTCAAATGTGATCATTGTTAGAACTTGAGCGTAAGAAAAACACTCATGTTGTTCATGTGTTCTTAAGTTAACTTACATTTCTTTCTCTTCTTCGCTAATCTTCATCTTCTGGTTCATGATTATGGCTAGCAAGCTGTTGACGTAATTGTCGAATCTGTTGATTCTTTTGATCGATGATTTGTTTCATGTTCAGATATGTATTTGTTTGATTGAATTTCTTATCTAACTCGTTTTCCGCGAGTGAAAGGGCATGTTGAACTTCTTTCAAACGCTTTTCATTGGATGTTAATTGTTGAGAGAACGATGTTTCTTTATCGTGGTACAATCGAGCGTTTTCTTCTAATTGGTGACTTAATAAGTCATCATCCTTTTCGTATTTACTCAAACGTTGTTTTAGTTGATTGTTTAATTGTTGTAGTTTTTGAATTTCAGTTTTGAGGAGTACGGTCGATTTCGTGTCGTTAATCGGATCCATTAATGAATCTACGACAAAATTAGCAGAGGATAGTTCGTGTTTTTTGCTGTAATCATACTCAAATCTCGGTTGCCTTTTGATTTTGTCTTATTGAACTGTTGTTGCTCGTAATCTCGAATGAGATCGATCAGACGACGATTCTCTAACTGATCGAAATTCGGATTCAATTTGAGAAACCATTGCTCCGCTTGCTGAAATAATTGTTTCATTAAGAGAGTACTAACGCGATATTGATGAGTCAGTTCTTGTTCAAACTCTTTCTCTAAAACGTCGATAAATTCAAGAAGGAAATCATTAATTTCATTCACAGTCATCATGGATTCATCGGAAAGGCGCTGATTCTTGAAATCTTCAGCAGCAGCATGGAACGATCGTAAGCCCAGCAATTTTTGTTCCCGTGAAAATTGTACATACTGACGAATAATTTCTTCGTGGTATTCGTTTACACCAAGATCAGTCGACGAAGCCATACGATCAAAGAGAGTCAATAATAATACAACATATGATCATGAAATGGTATCGGAGACTTTTTCGTCAACACTGGCTGTCGTCGATGTCAAATCGAACGGATCATTTTCTTTTTCAATTTCGTGAAAGATGGCGTGCGTGTCTTAATGTGAAAGCGATAAAGGTAAAATGTCAATGATCGTATGTCTATTCGTGTTTTCTATGTATTTTCGTTGAAAGCGCAATACTTCGGTATATGAAAAGAATTTCGGCGTGAAAGATAGATACATATCCGAACTGTTACAGAACATGCTTCGTTTGTTTGAAATTAGCAAAAATATATTCAAAATTTAATTCAGATTTTTACATGTATGGTCCTTGTCAACATGATTATCATGATTTAATGGATAACGTGTAAGAGGTATGTTTGAAGTTAAATATAAATATTTATCTTCTTATTGATGCAATGAAACAGAGTCGTCTGTTGAGAAAATTTTCAATTGAATGTACTTCGCTTGTTTTGTGTTTGAATACGCATAAAATATCTTCCTCGTCGAAAAATATTCGCTTTTTTTAATCAATATCATCTATCATTCAACATATGTACCGAAACTGCATTCTATTCCGTGAAAGAGAACTTTTCACACAATTATTCATCTTTGACATAAAAAAACAAAAAATCTCGCTTTCCTGTCTGTTGAAATGAGTATGATAAAATGCGCGCCGATAAAGTATACATCATGTTGTCACAATTGATTTAAGCATACGCGTATGCGTCTGACAATGACTATGTTGGTATTTTTCATCGCATTGTTTTTAGCAGCTGCAGCTATTGATCCACCTCCAAATTGTCGATTTTTGAATCCTGTACGTGATTCCTCTGCTGAAACTGCGTTGATGAATTTCTTCTACATGAACACATCGTTCATCTTCAAAGAATCGAATTTCTTTCAACCTCAATGTCTACTATGTGAAAATGAAGGTGGCTTAGTGTGCTTCGGTTACAAAGGTGGATCTTCATACGGAATAGCTGCAGGTTCAATCAAATCTGTTCGACTGATTACTAATTTACCATATCTTTATTCATTGGGGGAAAATGTCGGTGCATCAGTAACGACTATCGATACAATTGCAGTACTACGCGAAGATTTGGTCATATCGCATGAAACACTGGCGCGATTCAAAGTAATACTCTTTCGGTAAAATACAATGATAAATATGTTTGATTTCTTGCAGGGAATATCCACGCTCGATCCTGTTGTCGTAGGAAAAACGATTGCTTTACGACTCGGTATGATATGTCTGTCGGACGATATGAACGAACACTCTTTGACGATAACTGGCAGTGTGAATAAACTTAGTATTCGTTTATTTATCAACGAAATATGGGTCAATGGTAGCAATGGAATTATTTTGAATGGAAATAAACGAGCACGAATCAACTGCAGAAATCAGAGTGTAGTTGTTGAATCCAATGGTGCTGTACCTGATGAATCTCCGTGTTCAAGTGCACCATGTCTTGGTAAGTGTATATATTAGATCTCTTTCAGTGCAGATAGAATTAAATTTTTCTTTCTTTAGGTCCAGAATACTGTTTGACATATCAGCCTGAGTATTCAACTACTCGTGAGACGTGGTGTCCCTTAACTGAAAAAAATTGGATATCAACTTCTGACAATGATTTAAAACTACTTCCATCCGATCTGTCTCTGCCGTTACATATTCAATTAGAACGTGTTCTCCTCTATGAAAAAGCATTTACTGTAGTATTGAATCGGAATTGGTTCATCGATTATGCTGGTATTCTTACTATCTCAATTCCGGAAGCTACATCTGGTCTATACTCAGATCCTGTCTGGAAGATTACTCTACCTTCGACCGATCGGCAACCTCTAAATCAACGAAATATACTTCTACATAATTGTACAAATGTTCGAATACGATATAACGCATCTAGTAGCAGTCATTTTCAGACAACAGTTGTGTTCGTAGATATGAGATCCAATTCTACCTTTACAATCAAAGCGGATCTTGACCAAGCGAAACAGTTGTGTAATCCAGATATTTTAATCGCTACTGACGAAAATAGTTTAACAACAGCAAGCACTGAAAGTGTGCCTACTAGTACGACGACACCGTGGGATTCCACAGGATTTGCATATATGAGTAAACCGTCGCACATTTTATTGATTCCTATATGTTTCGCTTTGATCTTTTGCAAACGGTAAATGAGAACAAAACAATATGTCGTCAACGCGCTAGTTTCATAACGTCTGTATTTTTAATAGGTACCTATGCGTGTTCTAAGAATATTTTTTCGCCAATGAATCAAAAAATTAATATTTCATTTCTTCTTCGGCTTTCCCCGAAAATAATCTCTCTGATAAGACTCGTTTGGCCTGGGTAACAGGTGATGAGACGAAAACAGCTGGCTAACTTCTCAATTCAGCTGTGAGACTACAAATAAGAGTGTAAAAGTGCTTCAAAATTATTGTCAATTTCAATCAAATATTCTTCTTTCAATAATGGCTACTAGTGAGTTTTCTATTACACTTTGTTCTTTAAAACGCTTTGTCATTGATAGATATATTACATGCTATCGTATGCTTGCTGGTGGTCAATGCAACGTCCGGTTTGGTAGCAGATTCATCGATTAGTCGTTCATTCTTTTTACCTCGGGCTTCGGACCCATTCTGCGATGAGTATGTAGAAATAGTCACTCGAATGAGTTTGACTGAATTGATGAGTATGCCGCAACTGAATGATACTGAGTTTCTTGATCAACTTGCTCGTGGTATCGACTCCGTCTTAGGTAAGCGAATCTTAATACCGGAATATACTACAATAAATGATCGCATAGAGAAAATTCTCTCGAATAATTCTTATTATAATTCATGTATTTCATAGTATCAAAGACTCGTACTGGTTTAAACGACTTATTCGATTCAAGTGTAGATGGACCGATGCAATATCAGACTGAGACAGAAGGCGAATGGCAAGAATTGATGGCTGATGCACCGGCTAGTATAAATTACATGGGTGCTGTCATGGCTATCGCTAGCAGACAAGATTTTCCTCTCAAAGAAAATTTTGATTACAAATATGTGAAATATCCCAAATCTTTCCAAACTACTCTAGTGCAAGTTTCGAATGAAATGTATACAGCATTATTTAATGCGCACACAGGCATGGATAAAATCCAACTCAATATGCGTCAAATTCCTGTCCAGTTAAAGACTACTTTGAAATTGATTACGCAAGCGTCGACAGCTATGGTCAAAGCAATGTTACCTCGAACTTTAGCAAATATCGGACGATATGCTAATGATAGTGCCACTATTGCTCGAAGTGCAAGCAATAAATTTGAAAAGCTTCAAGAATTGCTTCAAGAAATCGTGCTTGCTAGTACTCAGACAAATTCAGCGAATAAAGACAAAGCTGCAGAACTCGCCAAAGAAGCCGAGAAGACNCAAATATCGGACGATATGCTAATGATAGTGCCACTATTGCTCGAAGTGCAAGCAATAAATTTGAAAAGCTTCAAGAATTGCTTCAAGAAATCGTGCTTGCTAGTACTCAGACAAATTCAGCGAATAAAGACAAAGCTGCAGAACTCGCCAAAGAAGCCGAGAAGACAAGAAATAAACAGAAAGAAATGGATGCTGAAATGGCTAAACTACAAAATGAATACGCTGTAGCTCGACAGGATTTAGAAATAGCTCGAAGAAACTATCATACAGCTATGATGAATGTTCCCGGCGGTCAGTGGGATACAGCTGCTTGGGAGGTTTACGCTGCTCAACGACCTTTTGTGACATGTTCAGGAGTGTGGTTCTGGAAAAAATGTCGATTACATCGTGAAGAGCATTTTTCCCAATACAATCATGAAGCAAAAGAAAAAGCCAAAGAAGCTTTGGTAAATGAGTTCTTTCGAAAATCTTTCATTGCTTTAAAATTTATTTATCTTAGAAACTTCTCAAAGAAGCAGAAGAACGAAGTAAAAATGCTTTCACTCAGCAAATGAATAAACAAAATGCACTCGGTACAGCCATGACCGCTTTGGCAATGATTAAATTTGATGAAATCTCAATCAATCAGACGATTACTATTCTTCTCGATGCAACGAAAAAGATTTCAGATGTCAAAGAGCAATGGAGTCGAATCACACGATTTTTCACTAACCTCGCGAGTAGAACTGAACATACACAAAACGTAAGGGCGAACTATTGTCTCTCGTTATGAACTTATCAAACTATACTTTTCGAGTTATAGGTCATATTGGAAGACTTTCTCGGTGTTATCGCCGATGTTCAATCAATAGGACAATCTTTGGATCCAATAGACAAAGCAGTTTTCGTCACAATGTTAGCAGAAACGGCAAAGGATATCGATGAAGATACGCACATGCTTTTTCTTATGGCTAACATATATTCAAATGTGTCAAGCAAACATTTAGTCGATCGAATCGCTAGTCTGTCCGGTCTTCTCACTATACAGAACAACGCTGAGAGAGATGTGTATGTCAAATCAGTGGCTAATACGACACAACACACATCACTAGAAATAAAACGCCTAGCAGCTGATCGACAAAAGGCATATGAATCGGCGAGTTCTGTTCGTCAAGAACAATATATGAACCTCATTCAAGAAGTAACATTGCAAGAAGAATTAGATCTCCTAGGTGGTATTGGAATTGGTAGACGTTGATGAACAAACATCAGTGGGTATTTCTAAGGTTTATATGTAATTTTGAATAGAAAAGATTTTTGTTCAAAGTGATTGTTTTTAATAAAATCTTGCTAAATGCTCATTCTTAAATTATCGTAAAAAAATGAAACTGATAATACTACTTTAATAATAAAATTGCATAGAGAATAAGAATACAGCGGGTGAAAGATATTCAGAAAAAAATGCTTTCTTGTCACGTAGTTCTTTTTCCAGTAAGGCATCTGACATGTTCATAATATTAAAAAACATGTAACAGTATTACCGTCATTTTATTCTTATAGTAAATGACAATAAGATCATAGTATCAGCGTGACAAACATTTCACAACGTTACAGTCGAAGCGACAAGCATCAAGAGACATATTCAAATAAATAGAGAGAAAAGACGCGATAGATAGTGTGTATTTAAACAGTAGTTTCCTCATGAGTATTGCTGCTTGAATCTTCTGCTTGTGATGGCAGCGATGTTGGATTAACATAGACGAACTTTTGAACTACCGGTCGACGTCTTTTTGCACGTTTTTCGCGACGAATGCGTTGCAATTCTTCGCGGGTTGGATCAATACCAAAGACATATTTTAAAATGTCCATAATAACCACAAATAAGATCACCGATACTATCGCAATAATAGCAATATAAGCAAATGATTTTGATATCATTTTGTAGACAACAAGTTTTGTGGTCGTGAATTCACAGTGTCGACCATAATAGCTGCTGCCAAGACAATCACATGTGTAATTAGGATGTGAAGAACGACAAATGCCATTATTCATGCATGTTACATTTTTACAATAATCAATTTTTCGATCACAATGTAATCCTTCCCATCCGGGTGTGCATGTACAGTAAAATTCTTTGTCGGATGTTTCGTTGCATGCGCCTGCAAAGAAAATCGTTATTATGTCCTGATAAGAAAAGGAGACTTGAGTATATTACCGTTAATACAAGTATTGACTTTGCATGGTCCATCTTTGGTTTCACAATGATTACCAGTGAATCCAGCAGGACATAAACAAGTGTAATCTTGATTATTATTAGTATTAGTACAATTTCCATCATTTAAACAAGGCTTTCGCAAGTCGCATATTGAAGCGGAAGAATTGCAATATTTTCCAAGTTTTGTTGAATCGGGACATGGAATTGGTTCAAATATGAGTACGAGTTCATCAACTAAAAATTTTACTGAAAATATAGAAATTTCCGAAAGTTGAATGCTCACCGTGAGTTTCCTTTGGTGTGACACTTGTAGCTATAAGGGTAGTAATGCATGTATATATTTTTTAATAGTCGAAAGATGGAGGATTTTCGTTGTATACATACGCTTTCCATCAGATGTTGTCGGAGCATTTATTCCAGAAGTTGATGATGGAACTGCGCTGGATTTAATCTTTTCAGTCGATAGCATTTGTGCTAAAATAGGAAGGAAATGAAAAGTATTATTGAATGGTCATAGGTTACGTACATGTTTGAGATAATGTCGATGATATTTCACTTGATCGAATATCGCTTGTTGGAGTTTGCCCTAAAATCATAAGTGAGAATATACAACAATTAGAAGATCGGCGATATAAACACGTGTTTCAGATGAGGTTGGTGAAGAGGTGACCAAGGTAGAGACGCCTACTGTGCTCGATTCAAGCGCATGATGTGTCGATGGTGTCACTAAAATTCAATTGTGAAAGAAGTTTGTGGGAGAACAGTTTTCAAAAACATACTCAAGTTACTGACACTAGTAATTGATAGAAACAATTGTAGTAGTGATGTTGTTTTGTCTAGTCAAGCAGATATTTTCATTCAACTTATTCGAAACTGATTCAGCAAAGATTTAAGCTAGCAAACCTCGCGTTGATTGTGCTGTGGTCTGAAGACCAGTTGATTGCACTAAAAAAATTAAGTAACTATTTTATTCTCTGTCCATAATACGATAATACCCGGTGAGGAGGCTGAAATCGGTTCAGATCGTGTTGTTGATATGGCAGTAGTCATAGATGAAGCCGTCGTGGTATAATCTAAATTACATATTTTTAATAGTTGATAAAAATGAATGTATAAGGCACTTGAGCACAAAATATATTATACTACTGTCACACGATGAAAAGCTTTAAGGAGATTTTGATCAGTAGTAATAAGATATAACTTCGACTATCGTCTTAAAAGAGGTTCGTCTGATATGCTATTACGTACACCTCATATATGGCAATTCAGTAAGTACTAGCGACATTAATAGGCAACAAAACACGGACTAACTGAAATTTTTTTCTAATAAATTATGTCTCAAAGTAACTTGATGCTCGTCTAACTGTGTGCAATATAATTCATTAAATGGTTGTCGCTAATAGTCTAAAAATAGTGATTTTATTTAATGTCATTGCTTTGTAGGAAGGAATGACTCTTTAGATCTCTATAATATGCGCTGAAACAAAGTTGTTGCTACATGTTACAGAATGTTAACAAGTGTTTGTATCCTAAGATCATTGCTGCTTTCGATCAAACGGCTACATGACACTAACATGACTCTTATATGTTCTAGTAAACTAAAAGTCATTGAATACTTACTGCAAGAATTGGTTGACAAAAGAAACTTTTGAATCCTCTCGTTGTGATAGTCAATGACATATATATTTCCATAAGAATCGAAGCTGAGAGCACTAGGTTCCTTCAGCTGTTCGGATCCAGAACCTTTTCCATCGCATGCAGCAATACAGCGAAAACCATTTTTATCGGAACCGATTATACGACTGTTTTCCCACTCTGAAATAAAAAGATTTTTTTCTGCATCGAGAATAACACCTGTTGGCCAGTTAAGATTAAATGTCTTATTTTTGGATTTCTTTCCAACTTTTGTTATTCCAATTAAGTTTCCAGATTTGAACAGCTGAATGCGATTGTTTTCGCTATCCGCGACATATAGATCGAAATTTATGTCGACGAAAATTCCCCAAGGCTTTTTAAGTTCCTTTGGTCCATCACCGTCTCCGCCTGTACCGGCCACAGTTTCCATTTTCCCGGATGACAGATTCAACCATTTTTTAATAACTTTATGGCTGTCATACATTGAACAATATAAACTGTTATTAGTATCAATAAAAATACAGCCACACGCGTCTTCGGTGTCCAGAACATTAGTAAGAGTACCATTAGATGGGGTGAATTGACCAATTGCATAATTTTTATTTTTTTTATTAGAATAACTAACGTAAATATTACCTATTTCTGTCACAAAGATGCTATATAAATACAAGTTAGAGTCGATAGCTCTTCTCGTTGGCTCGCGATTACCATTTTCCCATACTAGTATCTCCACAGTTTTATAATCAAAGGTATAAACTGTGTTATTCGTATCCACAAACAGGCCATACATCTCTTCATGAACTGTTGTTTTATTAGCAAAAGTTAAAGCGTTTCCATTCCAAGTTGCGTTTGAACAAAGTTTCGGTAGATTATATGAAACACCTAAGACAGAACAAATGTTTAATGAAAACTTTCAAGATAGAAAGTCCGAAAAAAACTCACTCTTCAGGAGTTCCTTAATAACAAAACTTCATTTTTCTTCTATTCAATTTGTATCAAACATAATTCGCAGACTTCACCGACATGAATCTTCATCTGTGCTTCCCATTGAAAATACGAGTTCCCTATCACTAGCATATGCGACTTTCATATCGAATATCTCAATAAAGAAACACATTGGCTGTATCCTTCTTTTGCAAAGATGCGGAAGATAACTATGTTCTACTCCAGTAACTCTATCCGCTGCTTATGACAACTGAATCGTCTAGCTAACAGAAGTTTATTAGAACAACACTAAAGTTTCAATTTGATATGGTAAGCAGCTGAGTTGGTAAAGTTCAGTCGTCATAATATAAAGTATTAACATCCTACTAAGAGATGTAGTTGCCACAAATTTAGATCGTCATTTCAAAGTACGATACTTATCTCAAACTTTTCGTATCCTATTTTTGGTTATTGCTACTATCAAATGCTTCATAATTTAAAGAAGACGTTACCTAGTGTTTCATTGACAGTAATGACAATGATCAACCATAATACAAGAGCACTATCGAAGAACATCGGATAACTTTTTATGGAACCAGTATAATGGAAAAGAGAATTTGATTCAATTAATCCTCACTATTTGACCAATTTTCTCTTTAGCTGCCAGATTTTTCCGGATATAGAAATAATGTTCAATAAAAGTTTAAATATCCCTTATTCGTGTAACTTAACTGCGTATTGAACGTGTCATATGAGAAGATATTTTAAAAATATACAGTATCAAATAACCCAGTCAATAGTCACTGACATCGACAACTTATAAATCAGCAGGGATTTTCAGTCAATAGTTTAGATTGGAACCGATATATGTACGTATGATTTTTTAAATTAGTTATTAACAAAATGTAACTAAACCCCTTTTTGTTTTTGTTTTTTTTGTATTGATACTTGCAGTGTAAATTTTAATCTCGGAAGTTGATTCGGTAACACTAGTTACTTGAATAACTAATTGCATTGTGACATACTTTTTCTACGACAGTATATGAACAACTAATTTCAGAAATACGTTCAATTAGACAAAATGCTCCTCTCATTCCATTTTGTATAAACTAATAGATCACTAATATTATGTGTGATGTAATACGAATCTCCATGAGAATGTTCGAATTTGGTCAGTTTTAAGTTATGTGTTGCAAGAATATGATGTCAACAAATGTGTAAAAGCTACCTTTCAAAGCGAGAATCAGTTCGTTTTTACAACGCTTGAGCGGGTCGATGCGTCATACGTGATGGCTTACCACCTACTCTCCCTTCTATCTTTCATTCTCTTTGACACATCTGTGACCATATACGTCACTATGATCATATAACTGTTGGAAAAAACCAATCATTCAATATATTATATAAATCGCATAAATAGTTTCAATAAAGTAAATCCTGCTTTATACAAAATTTTAATATCAATTCTATCCGAATTGTCATGGAATCGTTGCAATGTGATCAGGTGAAAGAAAGAATTCTTATTTGTCTTCATTCATATGATCAAATCGAAGATTTTCGAAAAGGATTGAATGCTTTGGATGAGTCAATTAATTATTATACAGACACAGAATCCTGTTTGGCATTCCTAGAATCAACTAGCGGTAAAGGCATATTCTTTATTGTTTCGAATTGTTTTCTTTCTGAAATTACTTCTCGACTCGATATCTTTCAACCAATTGATTTCATCTTCGTATTTTATGTGAATAAAACTGAATGCAAGCACATTTATCATGAGCAATTGAATATTATAGGAATTTATTATGAATTTGATGCTTTATGTTCGTCTATTCACGAACAAATCGATTTATTCGACCGCGAACAATATCAGTGGATTGTTCACGATCAAGAAGGTTATTTACAACGAGATTTATCCCGGCAAGCAAATGACTTTCTTTGGATGCATTTATTTCATCAAGTCATCCGTAATTTTCCACGTGATGAACAAGCAAGACAGGAAATGACTAATTTCTTTCATGATTCATCTGTAGATGATACAATGATTCATTCATTATTCTATGAAAAACTAGCTCAAACTGCATTACGTTATAGAGATATCGATAAACTGTATCATCTACGATATTATTTGAGTAATTTAATCAATCATCTAAGTGTGGAACATCAACGAATGCTTCGAAGTGGAATATACGAAAATTTCACTGTTTATCGATGGATGAAAGTCTCTCCGAGTGAATTGAATTCTTTGAAGACAAACCAGGGTAAATTACTGGTATTGAAAGGATTTCTGTCAGCAACTTATCATCATCGTCCATCAACAGGCGATTCAAGGGAAGTTCTTTTTCAGATAAGCTGTGACGTGAAAGAACTTGGTGAGAATCTTATTTTTGTCAAACGAACTCAATCAAACGAAGACGATGTTCTATTCGATTTGAATACAACTTTTCGATTGAACACTATCGAACAGATTGAACAAGTTTGGATAATAACTTTGTCGGCAGTCGACGATGGGATAAAGATAACAAAAAAGTTTCTTGATGATACACATCGACAAAATGATAATTCCAATGTCTCTATTCTATTTGGTCAATTAATGATCGATATGAACGAATGGGATCAAGCATATATTTATTCTCAGCATTTATCAAAACATTCATCAGATGATGATTTACCATGGATTGAAGAGCTGATTGGTCACGTTTTTTGCTACAAAAACCAATGGCAGGCCGCATGCCAAGTCTACGATCGAGCGTATTCTCGACTGATGAAATCTGAACCAGTTCGAATTCGAGATTCAGCTAATATTCTTCTCCATCTCGGCTATATTTCGTACTTACGAAAAAAATACCCCGAAGCTTTGTCATACTGTCAACAAGCATTGAATATTCGAGAAAAGTTTTACTCTTCAAATCATCCTTCTATGGCTAATTGTCTTGAATTAATAGGAGTTTCTTATTGTGGGATGCGAGAATATGATACTGCACGTACATTTTTAGAGCGAGCATTAACAATTCGAGAACAATATTATGATCAGTCTCACATTGACATTGTTACAAGTTTGACTGGATTCGCATCTGTTTGGACGCTAGAAGAAAGACATAATGCTGCTCTCGATTCTCTAAGTAGAGCGTTGTCTATCTGTCAAAAATATTATCCTGCACATTGCCAACTTATTGCTTGTATTGTTACTATGATAGGTAATGTTCTTCTTCAAAAAGGTGAATATGAATCATCTCTCAATCATTATCAACGAGTCTTAACGGTAGTAACAAAATTACATTCTTCAGGTTACATTGACATTTCTACTATTTTGAACAATATTGGGAATGTCAAACTTAGCCAAGGGTTGTATGAAGATGCTTTAGAGCTATATAAAAGAGTACACGTGTTATTAGAAAGATATCTTCCATTGGATATTTTGAATATTGCGGAAAATCTTCTTCATATTGGTAAGACACTCAGAATCCAGGAAAACCTCACCGAGGCACTCGTTGTATTGAAGCAAGCACTACAACTACTTGAAGAATACTATTCACCTGATAGTATAGAAATCATTTCGGCACTTGATAGTATTGGTTATGCTTTGATTCAACAAGGCAAAGTTGACGACAGTTTTATTTTCTTCGAACGAGCTTCAGCGATTCTACGAAATCATTCGTTATCAGATCATATCTATATTGCCAATAGTTTCAATAATATTGGGTATGCTTTGAAGCATAAACAAGACTACGATGGAGCCATGGAACAGCATCAACAAGCACTGTGTATTCTGGAAAAAATGTTTCCGCTAGGTCACTCGTGTATTATTGAAACGATCGACTCTATTGCAGAAATTTGTGGACATAAAAAGAAATATGATGAATCCATCGATTACTACCAGCAAGCATTGGACATGAGAAAGCAAATGTACCCTACTAATCAGCAAAGAGTTGCGAATAGTTTAAACTGTATTGGAGATATTCTGTGCAAACAAAAAAAATTTGATCAAGCTCTAGTCATTCATTACCAAGCACTGCATATTCATGAACATTCTTGTGCATCTGATCACATTCAAATAGCAAGAGATTTGATCCTCATTGGTGTCGTTCTATGTGAACAAGGTAAATGGGATGACGCACTCGAGTTACAGATGCGAGCCTTGTCCATTCGGAAGAAAAGATATCCACTTGATCATGTTATAATTGCGTATACGTACAGGCATATCGCTAAATCACTGTATCATCAAACAAATTATGAACAGGCGCTCGATTATTATCAGCAAGTAATGGCCATCTACGAGAAAAATTTCCTATTTGATAGTATTGAAGTCGCGAACAATCTCGAATGCATCGAACGAACGCTTTATAAGCTATGCAGATACGATGAGGCGCTCAAGTATTGCTCACAACTTCTTACAATTAAACAAAAACAGAACTCAACGAATACCTGTGCTTATATAAGCAATCTATTGAACCAAATGGGCAATATACTCCTCGATCAAGACAAACACGATGAAGCATTATCGAACTACCAACAGGCACTGGCATTACGAGAGAAGGAGGTCGTGTTAGATTACAAATCAATTTCTATTATTCTTGGCAATATTTCCAGAGTCTTCTTAAAACAAAGAAATTATGATCAAGGATTCGAATTTCAACAACGGTCATTAAATATACGAGAAACATATTTACCCGAGAGTTACAAAGATATCAGTGATAACTATCTTTGCATGGGCAACGTACGAGAAGCACAAAAGAAGTACGACGAAGCGATCGATTTTTACCAGCAAGCATTAGCAATTAACGAAAAACATTGTCCAACTGAACGGTTCAATATAGTCAAGTGTTTGTCTTATATCGGCGACATTTTTGTCAAAGTTAACAAGTACGAAGAAGCCATCAAGTCTTATGAACAACAGTTAGCTATTTTAAAAGAATTATTTCCGTCTGGTGATATGAACATAGTGTTGACTCTTAGCAAAATCGGAAATGCTTATTACCAAATCATCAATTATGACAAATCCCTTGAAATATACATGGAAGCATTGAAAATGCTAGACGAAGTCGCTCCGACAAACCATACAGACCTTCTTACTTGTCTTCAGAGCATCAATACTATACTGATGTGTCAATTTGAATACGAACAAGCACTTCCATTTCAACTACGAATCTTAGCAATTCGAGAACAACACTTTCCAGACTCACATACGGACATTATCAAAACCCTGATGAGTATCGGTGAACTCCAAGCTTTGCTACTTGATCAAGAGGAGGAAGCAGTTAACAATTATTCTCGAGCAGCAACTCTACTAAAACAACTTAGTCCCTTAAATCATGATCTACTTCTTAATTGTTTACTTTCTATATCGCGTATCTGGTCACGGAAAAGATATTATATGAATGCGATCGAATATCTCCTATCATATTCTAGGATTGTGGAAACTATTTTCCCAGAAGATGGGCTCGCCTACGCTCAATGTCTTTCAAGTCTCGCTTCTATATATCGACACCTTGATCAGTATGAATCAGTTTTAGACTATGATATGAAATCTTATTTAATACTTGAAGGAATCTTACCACCGGACCATGCCGGTATCGTTAAAATTCTTATAAGTATTGGTAATGATTATGAAAATCTCGGTGAATTAGAACTAGCTGTGGATTACTACCTACGAGCAAAGTGTATTATTTTGCAGCATACGTTGCCTGATTTGCTAGACCTTCTGGTATTGGAGGATAAACTGGAGGAACTTTCAGCGATATTAAATAATTCAGCAAATTAAAAATGTTATCGTGAATATGAGAGACAACAACTATTTTGTTGTATACTTTCTATTTGGAGAAAAATATAACATATGATGAATTGAATAGAATATTTCCTTTGCTGTGAGAAATCTAAATTTGTATCGATTTGTCCGTGTGTACGCTGAGTTGATAGACGAGTTGAGTCGATAGATCACGGTCGAATGTAATTCTTCGTAAAACACTTTTTGTTTCTTCAATACTTGCATCTCAAAAAAACAAAAAATCTATGTTTTACCTTCCAAACTCAATCTTACTTAGGTATGACTACATAGATTACGAGGATTAACACTGATCATTTTGTAAAGGATACAGGGATGTACTCAACTATTTCGAAGACATGCCAATATATTTCATTGATAACATTAATGATAAAAAGCATGTGTATTCTCAGCTGAATGCTATCAGTACAGATAACGTTTTCATCACGTAATTGTGCCATTTATATGTAAAAGGTATAAGAACATTGAAGTACAGAATAGAGAGCAAGTGAATGAGTATATACCATTCTTATTTGCGTGACGAAGAAAAAGAAGAATGAAGAAGAGAACAGTGTTGAATAAAAAAACATATGAAACAAATTTACTTTGTGATGGTTGTATGAAGCCAAAAATAACTAATTGAAAGTTTTGTTGTGCTTGTTGTTTTTCGAGAAGAAATAGAACTAATTATGACGAATAATTTCAATTTTATAAAAATCAAATTCGACATTCGCCGCAGCCGAATGTAAAACAAGTCAGTGAGTATAACGTTTCAGTGAATGTAAGTATCTAGTTGGCTTTTAGATAAACTAAAGCAGCAAGCGATGAAGAAAAAGGTCATATGTTTCATTCCACTCGAGACAATCAACTTTATTTGTAAAGTTTAATGGAAATCAATCATTCTTATTTATAGAAAGTTGAAGATTTTCTTCCCTGCTTTTCTTCGAATGATTCATCTCAAAGGCGTTTACACCATAAACACATCCTCCTTTGCGATGACATTATCTATCCGGGTAACACATCACGTACGTATGTTGAATGATGCATTCGAAGATTTACTCATATACGTATGAAGTTAGCAGTGACTGATCGTTTCAACTATGAATCCTTTTCTATTCTTAGTTCCTTACTCAGTTAATGCTGTGTCAATATGGGTGGGACATTTAAAAGACAACATATATATATATATTGATTGAAGTTTCAATGAAATATTTTGTTCTTGTATCAAGATTTGCTAAGAGTATTTAATATTTTTAAATATGTACGTTTAGAAGTAGGTAAATACAAGCGAAGTATAATCCAGAGCACAATCTATTTCATCGAATACACTTCTTATCGTATGTCAATTGTACTCCGTTCTCTTTGATCTTTTTAGATTTTTTTGAAAAAGATGTCGCCGAGAAGATCGGGCATATCCCGTATATGGAAACTCTTCTCTCCAGTTGAAAAACGCAACATTCTTGTTTATGTTGTTGGTATTATGTTATATAAATTCGGTCTTGAAGCTTTCAATGGTTCAATAGTAACATTAGCAGCGAATCGATATGATCAAGAAGCATATCATAGTAATTCGACGATACGAACATTTGAACGAGTTGGGTTAATATCTGGACTTAATCAAGCGTTTCAGTGCATTGGTTCCATTCTTATTGCACCATTAGCAAAACGTTGGCCAACGCGAACAGTTCTCTCGGTTTCGATCTTCGTTTTTGCAATTTTCAGTGCCATCTTAATGATCGTTGATGCAGCTACAGGTGGTTACATACGGCCGAAAGACTTCGTTCCAATGGACGAACACGACTTTCGATATTATGGAAAGTACAACACCAACGGAATCATACCTATTTACTGTATAACAGGAATAGCATTTGGTATGGTTGAATTAATCCGACGAGTTATCCCTCGAGATATCGTAGGCGATCATCCGGAAAAACTACAGAAAATGGATGCTCTTGTTCATATTTTCTATGAAATAGCAGGTGTTAGCGGAGCTTTCGCTACGGGTCTCGGCTTGATACCTCGTTTGGGGAACAACTACTCATTTATTATCACTCCGATATTATTCATATTAGCGGCTATTGTTTGGCTATTTATTAGTTCGGTTGGTTTAGCTGTTGACAACACAGGAACTGATGAGATGACACCTGTCGCCGATAATATCGAATCAGGCTATTTGAAATCGATCGTGAACGGTTTCGTTCTTTTCGTTCAGTCGTTTTGTATTGGAGCGAAGATTATTTTCACACATCGAAAATTTATCTGGATCTGGAGTTGTTATGCATTGACTTTATATGCGCATCGCTATCTTGAAAATGGCATTGCTCCACAAATAGCCAAACGTTATCTCGAACAGTCCGAATGGTCGCAAATTATCGTCGGTGCATCGAATTTCGGTGAATTACTCGGTGCTGTATTTGTTTTTATATTTGGAAATTTCATCAAAACTCCTCTTCCATGGTCTCGATTAGATGCAATAATCATTCTTCTCGTTTGGTACATTCCTTTCTATTATCCAATTGCGAATAATGTGAAATATGCTTGGATTATTGCCGCAACTTACATTCCAATTGGATTTGGTTCTGCTGCCGATGACATTGCATTAAATTCATTTATCCAATCATCCTTAAGCGGATTAGAATCTAAACATAAGAATATTTCAGCATTAGGTGCTGTAGCATCATTTCTCTATTCCTCCTATATCATTATTTATGCTATTCTAAATCCAACTTTGGGACTTTATATCGATCGTGTCTATGATAGAACGGATTCTGTTCGATCAGCATTTCTTTATACAGTTGCTGTACAAATGACAATTATCTCTGTAATAGTACTTGTATCCACATTAATACCAAAAGGTGCATTGGCTTGCAATCCAACATTGATTCCAGACGAGGATTTGGATATCATCAGTACTTCAAAAGAATCCTCGATTGAAACCAATGATCGTGGACACATTCTGAAAAGAAAAAATCAGCAGAAAGTCTCGCCTGAATTAGTTACACATTTTTGAACGAGCCGCAAGTTTTCTTTTCTGTGTCATTTTTTTTTAAGTCTATAAATATTTAACACTGTCCGTATATGCAGTTCTAGTGAAGATGCCATGCAGGGATGGAAGTGTCTCTAAAAAATAGTACATACGACGTGATTAGTTTAATCTTCTGCTATTTTTATGTTTTCGTCACTAAAAAAAAACATCAAGGTGTGCGTATTTTCTGTTAATGAGCACCTCTATAAATGTTTTACTATCCAGTCATGTGATGAAATATGTCATTTTCAAGCGTTTTCAAATAAATACAATTACACAGTAATTTGGTTGTAGCAACGGAAAATGTCACCAGTCAAAGTTTTACAGAATTAAAATATTCCTTCATCAGTTTGATGACATCCTGGATAGAATATCACAGTTTCCCTCTTTCTTAAACTTAAGCTTTTGTCGTTAATACCAAAGGCATTAGTACGTCATCACTGTTGGGAAAAGTATTCCTGTAGTATGGTCAGCAGTAGACCTGGAGTTCGAGCAGGATATAATTGGCAATGGCAAAGCAAGACACAAATGGATCAGGCCTGAAAAATAATGACTTAGAAAAAAACTCGATAAGGGACCGTATATTCGCATCTAAAAATTGCTGCGCGTGGCAGGATATTCATGATAGAAGATGAGTTCGTTTGTTTTTTTGTAATTTTCTTTACTCTATACCATCCTCACGATACAATGACAAGGAAATACTCGGTGTTGGAGAAAAGGAGTATCATCTGCAATTATGAGAACAAATATCCATTAAGAAATTTCATCCCCGTGCTCGTGTGGATTTTACGCGCTGAAGAAAAGCTTTTCTTTCAAAAGAAAAAGAAAGAAGATGAATAGAAAAAAATGAGAACATGAGAAAACGAGGTAATGCTATCATTAACATTAAAAGTACTGTAAAGAGATTGTAATTCTAATATCAATATCATATAAGCATGAAAACTTTGACTAGCATTAACTACAATTTGCAGCGAATCAAATTTTTTATTGCAATAATATTACAAGTTCCGGCGTGCATACTCTCTCTTCTTATTTTTATATTTTTCATTAAAAATCAAAACCAACTACGGAAACTTCAAAACCAAGCTCTTTTGCTGTTGTTTATTGTGAATTTTGTTCAATTATCAGTCAATATACCGATGGTCATTCATTTTCTGAATCTAGGTTATATCAGTCCGGCAACAGGGGTATATTGTAAATTTTGGATGTACGTCGAATTCACACTAGATTCGGAAAGTGTTCTATTGGCAGCAACTATCTCTGTTCAACGGCACCTGCTTATCTTTCGACAGACTGCTTTTCGTTTACGACCACAACGCTATATCTACTACTATCTTCCGCTTCTACTCAGTATAATTTATCCCATGATATTCTACTTGGTGACAGTTGTATTCTATCCGTGTGACGAATCGCAATGGAACTTCACTCTGAACATGTGTGGTGACAATGCCTGTTATCTTTCAAATGACCTGGTCCTTGCAGCATTGGATTGGATTCTAAATGCGGGTGTACCTGTTTGTATAATTATGCCCGCGAATGTGACTATAATCATTCGAGTGGTTCGGCAAAAAGCACGTCGCCATCAAGCTCTTCCGTGGGCAAAACAACGACGAATGACATTACAGCTGTTGGGTATCTCTTGTCTTTATTTGTTCACGTGGATACCCACAGTCGTCACTAATGTCATGCAACATGTACATCCATCCAGTGGCTTATATGAGATTCAAGAAAACTACATATCAGATTTGACGTACTTGATTTGTTTGCTTCTCCCGTGGTTATGTCTTGGACTAGTACCCGACTTTTCAAAATGGTTGTGGAAAAATTTTCATCGTTTACAACATCCAACAAACATAATTGGAACTACTGTTTTCTAATTAACCGTCCTGAGAAGGGTGTGATGGTTTTTCACTGTAGTATGCATTCTTACGGTGTACCCGTAACTGAAAAACGTTTCAGAAGTACCATAAACGAAAGTTTTCATTCGAAGCTTTACACAATTATCTCAAACTACACTCTTGATGAACTTTTATACATGAAGTGAATAATCAGGAATGTTAAGCTATTTTTTATATAGAACCCGAAGCCTTGAGCACACAATTTATATTCTCTCTCACGAATCTGAATGCCATCTTGAAAATACCACAGTATTTTTTTACACCATCTCATTTTTATTCGAAGCAAACATTTCTACAAACGGTATCATTGCGTTCATAATTAAGTTTTTTAAAAAGTTTGAACAAAGATGTATATACTTTGGCTTACATATTGCTTTTTTGAGTCTTCTAATCTTGTATAATATATTAAATATATTGAGCAGGTGATAGATTGTGCAAATCGTCTTATAAAAACATAAATGGTGGACAACATCTCAGAAAAGTTGTTTATAAATCCTAAAATAGTAGTTCTCACATTTAAATCGACATGACTGACGCCTAAGCAGCTTAGATTTTATCAGGAGAAAAGAAAGGAGACAACACTTTGACAGCAAAGGGTAGAAAATGCGTCACTACATACTTCGATGTCAACACTCAATTAACCATTAAAAATCGAGATTACTCTTTCGAGGAACATTGAAAATTTGATATAGAACAAGAAACAAAATTCTATATGAAAAGTTTACGACTTTTTCAGTAAAGAATGTGACATAAGTCATGAAGAGAGCAAAAAGTCGACACTAAATAGCTGTCTGACGGAGCACCGGCTTTTCAAATAGTGATTCCGTTTTGGAGTCTTGTTTTATCACAATCTTTTGTGCCAATAATATGAAATATGGTTCTTCTAGGTGCGATGGTAGTGTTTTTAGTCAGCTCAAACCATAAGATCATTCTGGAAACCTTAGACTCAGATATCACTGACATGTAGTATCATATAAAAAATGTTCCTTGGGAATGACATTTGGTCATAGCAGCATGAGCTATCCTTCTTTCTATATATAACTAGATTGAGTATTATATGTACATAAAATGTGCATGTTTATGTCATTTTTTGACCCTTGGATGCTTTTGGTGTCGTGTACCAATGTGGATTTGTATGAATGAGAGTGAGGGTAAGAGTGTGTGTGTCAGGTTTGATTTCTGAGCAGAGAAATGCATTGATGGAGGTTCTATCACAATTCACCTATAACGAAACCATCATTTACTCGCACCAGCATTGGTAATCTTGCTCAAGCACAGTTTTATTTTCATCCACACTCTCAACAACATCTCAGACTGTAAAATTAGCATACGTACCATACATAATTTAATTATATGGAAAGAGAAATATTTCATGCCGTCATAACCGGGTGTCCCTTCCAAGAGACATCCTCCATCTTGATAATAACCAAAGATAGTTCATTTCTCAATTTTATACAATTATATTGCTTGTTCAGAAGCTTTGCTTCAGAAACGTGTCTCTTTCTATCGTCGAAAAACCTCCCGCAGTTTTTAAGGGTTAATATTTTTTATAGGAACATATGCTAATTGTATGTAAAAACAATTTTTCCTCGCGTGAACATTACCAATCCTTTCTATCACATATTCATAAGTATCTCGACGAATTCTCATCATTAGAAAGGGTAAGATAGTCAAACCATCGCTAGATGACAGTTTAAGGAGGAAGCCATATGCTCCTGGAGTGACACGAAAGTCATTTCATTAATGTAGAATATTTCACACAACGCATACATATTTTTACGTCTTAAATTCAAGATTTGCTCAGATCTCCGATGGAAACTAAGATTCAGAGTATACGTCCAATACATCGTATCAAATTTTTCATGTTTCTCTCGCTACAAATCCCATCAAGTATTCTTTCGCTTCTCATTTTCATTTTCTTTTTAAAAAATCCCAATCATCTACGAAAACTTCAAAATCAAGCTCTATTAGTTTTATTTCTTATCAACTTCATTCAACTATCAGTCAATATGCCAATGGTTATTCATTTTCTTCGCTTCAGCCGAATCATTCCATCTACAGGTTCGTACTGTAGGCTTTGGATGTTTGCTGAGTCAACTCTGGATGCTTCAAATGCTATCACAGTTGCTGTGATGTCTATTCAGCGACACACTTTGATTTTCCACCCAACTATACTTCGTGCGCTTACAAAACGATGTGTCTATTATTATTTTCCACTGCTACTCAGTACTGTTTATCCCTTGACATTCTACCTTGCGACAGTTGTATTCTATCCGTGTGATCCATCCCAATGGAATTTTACGCTGAATATGTGCGGTGACAGTACTTGTTACCTTTCCGATAATCCGATTCTTGCAACATTCGACTGGATCGTAAATACAGGGTTACCAATCTTTACGATCATTCTGGCGAATTTGGCATTAATGATTCGAGTAGTTAAACAAAAAGCGCGTCGTCAGCAAGCTCTTCCATGGGCAAAGCAGCGACGAATGACAATACAATTATTGAGCATCGCTTCTCTTTATTTGGCAACATGGATACCTAGCATAACGACTGGTCTCATGCAACAAATAAATGCGTCAGAATACATATATGAATTCCAGGAAGATTATATTTCAGATTTGACATATTTCATATGTCTTCTTCTTCCAGCAATGAGTCTTGGATTGCTACCTGACTTTACCAAATGGATATGGAAACATTTTCGTCGATTACAGCGTCCTACAAACGTAGTTGGAACTACTGTTCTATAAGCAACTTTCACTATGAGGGCGTAACACGTTTTCCGCATCGGTATGCTTTCTTGCGGTGCATCAGTACCTAAGAAAATACCTAAAATAGTAATAAAGCTAGCAATTGTTTATTTAGGGTTTAAAAAACTATTTGAATATCGCTGATTAGTTAGCTATTATCTACGAAGTGCATAATCAGACAGTATTACATTATCTTTGTATTGAACGTCAATGCTTGAACAAACAATTTCCATTCACTCGCATGGATTTGCATAATATTCTAAAAACATCACAATATTCGTTATATCGTGTCATTTATTCTCGCAGCGGACGCTTTCACAAATGATGTCATTCCTTTCATAATTAATTTCTCAATGAAGTACTTTCAACATAGCTTGTGTATTCGGGCTCAGATTCTACTTTCTCGACTGACTATCTTCTATTACAAGATCTCGAGTACATCACAGAGATGACAGGTTGTGTAAATCGCATTATGACAATAATACGAAATAAATTATGTCAGATAGGAGGAAAATTCTACATAAACTTTCAAATCTTTTTTTCTCGAACGTTTTAATCAGGACCAGTAAAGACCGAGTAGATTGACTCCTCTTAGGAGAAAAAGAACAAGACAACACTTTGGCAGGAATAGATAAAATAATTGTCATCGTATTCTTCTATGTTAACGTTTAATCAGCGTTCGGCATAGCAGAATATGTTAATCATATGAAAGAATAGTTTTTGCGCTTGTGAACATCATTAGAACTTCCTAGCACGTTTTTCTAAGTATCTCGATGAATTCGCATAATTAGAAAGGCTAAGATAAGCCAGCATTATTAAATGACAAATCAGAGAGGAAATGATATACTCCTAGAAAGACATAGGATCCATTATAGTAATAAGAAATACTTGAAAGGGAAAACATCAAAATTTTTGCTTTGCTTCAATTCAAGACGTGCGTTTTTCTCATATGGAACCGACAACTGAAGACATACGGCCAATCCATCGTATTAAATTTATTATCATCGTTTGTTTACAAGTTTTAGCTGGTATTCTCTCGTTTTTCGTTTTTATTTTCTTTCTAACAAATCCCAATCATCTACGAAAAATTCAAAATCAAGCCCTGCTAGTTTTGCTCTTGATTAACTTTGTTCAACTATCAGTGAACATGCCGATGGTCACTCATTTCCTTCATTCGGGTTACATTAGTCCAGCCACAGGTGCATACTGTAAGTTTTGGATGTATGTCGAATCGACTCTGGATGCTTCGAACGCTTTCACTGTTGCCATTATGTCTATTCAGCGGCATACTCTTATTTTTCATCCGAGTGTGTTTCGTCTACGTACAAAACGGTGTATTTATTATTATTTTCCACTTCTCCTTGGCATCGTTTACCCAATGATATTTTATCTAGTCACAGTTATATTCTATCCGTGTGATGATAAACAGTGGGATTTCAGGTTAAATATGTGTGGCGACACTATCTGTTATCTCTCCAATGACCTGATTCTTGCAACGTTTGATTGGATCGTAAACACTGGTTTACCTATAGTTGTGATTATCCTAGCTAATGTGACACTAATCATTCGAGTAATCCAACAAAAGTTACGTCGTCGACAAACTGTCTCGTGGGCAAAGCAGAGACGAATGACGTTGCAGCTATTAAGTATCGCTTGTCTTTATCTGCTAGCATGGTTACCCAGCATAACGACCGGCATAATGCAGCAAATAGATGCATCCGATTATGTTTATGAAATCCAAGAAGATTATATTTCAGATTTAACATATTTCATATGTCTTCTTCTTCCGTCAATGTGTCTTGGATTACTGCCTGACTTTACAAAATGGATGTGGAAAGTATTTCGGCGTTCTTTGAAATTACTGAATACACATGGAACTGGGATCGGATAGGTCACTTATTTGACATGGCATCGTCATTTCCAAAATGCACATGCCTGGATGAACATGAAAGTTTTAGTATTATATAATTATCTACTTGGAAATGTTAGTCTGTTACATAAAGTATGAATTATACACAGATACATCAGTTTCGTTAATTGGTAATAGAATAATGTCAGCGGAAAATACCTTTTTTCAATGCCAGAGAACAGCATACGTGTTGTTTTCTTGTCCCATCGAGTGCTTGTTATCAATAGATTAAAAGAACTATGTAATAGAAAGCTTCACTATATGTGGTTCTATGTTGTCAGAAATATTTCCGTGTATGCTTGGAACCAATTAGCAGTATATCATGCAAAATAAAAACCGAGTAGATCGAATTGCATTCTGTATAAAAGAGTGAGAACGAGGAAGCCGCTGAATGATTTTAACGATAATTATTTACAGATCCATTTTCAGTATCGACGGTCGAAGAGGTACCATTTTTCCAACACAATAATTCTCAATTATTCTTTAGAAAACTGCTTTACTGTATTTAACTTGAAAGAAATTCCAAAAGTGCAAGTTCAATCATTCATCAGAATTATAAACTAATTCTCTTTCAAATCTAATCACTTAAATTGTTCATTACATCTGGTTTTTCCTTAACGAACACCCGTTATGATTCACCGCATTGAATGTTTCTCCATACATAATTTGAGTCATATTCCAATTTACCTTTTCGTTCTGTTATTTCACAACGAGATAAATAAAGGCATCTGCATGTTTGTTTTTATTTGCTTTTTTCTTTCTCGCCCTCAATTTTAACACATGCGATGGAAAAATCTGTTGTGTCGGAAGAACAACTACAGAACGAGTTCGTTAATAATATACATTATACTCAAACAAATTTCAATCAATACTTCTCTTCTTTTGAACATTTTCCAATTCACATTTTAACTCGAGTACGACTCAAACAAACAACACTTTTTTGTAATTGCCAAACATAAGTATGATCCTTTTTTATACAATAATTGAGTACTATTCTTCAACGAGATGGTGTTTGCGCTTTGATCCTATTGATATACTCTTCGTTACTATCGAACTTGGTTATGGTTTTTATCATAATACCCATTTTCTTCCCACTCATCGTGTCCATGAATAAAAATCACTTAGTCATTCTGACAGATTACTCATTCATTTTTCCTTCTGCTGTTTTTCAGTTCGCCTCTCATCTTCTAAATCATAACATTCACCATATATAAGAAAAAAAAAGTACCGAAATGATTCAACTCATTTGAAACACTTTCTCTTGATCATCTATACCTCCCATTTCAGAGATCCTCCGTTGAACGATTGGATGTTCAACCAAGTGAAAACATCAATGTAATACATACATGTCAAAAATGATTTGAATATTTTATTTCCTTCTTTATCATCAAGTGATTTACAATCATATTCAACTTCATTGACCAACTTTTTTTTATATTTCTCTTATAGATTATCATAATTTGATAACGTTCATTCGAAGGTAACGATTGAATATTTGAAAATTGTCGCAGCGTGTGTTGTTTTGATTAATCGCTTCCTAATGATTAACGATTATTCTTCAAGTTCGATTCAGCAGATTAACTTCTTCTTGCTCTCGGAGAAATATTGTTTCAAAAAAAAATGTCATTTATGTCATATTTCTATTTAGTTGAATGAATCAATGAGACCTTAAAAGAGAACGACCTTCGTTCCATCGTCATCAACATGATACTTCAAAACGAAATATGCTTGATTTTTTTCACTGTTCTCTTTCGTATTCGCGGTATCATAGTAGACGATGGTAAATATGAGAAGAATTCTTATCGAACTTTTTCTTGAAAACGAAGAGTTAATTGACGAAAAGACGTCGCGATCGTGTACTCGACAGGAAATGATCAATTTATTTTTGATGATATTGCCTTCGTCGTATGTAATTATACCAGTATGAGTCGAAATAATCGATACAATCGATTTACAGAAGCCATAGCTTGTTCAAGGCTTTGTTGTATTTGATTTGGATGAGAATTCACCTTGAAGTATTTATTGAAGAGACCATCTTTCCTTCATTGTTCAGTGTCTTGTACTTTTTGTTACAACATTCACTTTTTTCCTCTCTTCTGTAGAATGCCGACAACATGTGCACGCCTGTTCAAACCTCAACAAGGATATCCAACAACGCGGAAAGTGTTGGATCCAACAGGTCGATTAGGTTCGTTGTATAATACAGCTGTTGATCAGCTCGTAGATAGACATTCGGTAGCAGATTTTCAAACGACAGTACCAAAGAAACGCTCGATATGTCAAGTAATGTCAGGTGATGCATCGAGAAGTTTGATGAGTTATATGGACTATTTTGGCTTCGACAATGCAATTCGAAATAGTATTCGTCTTCGCACGGTTACAGCGTCTGGCGTTGGTCATTTTCTGACATACAATGGCGCAGTCAATCAAAATACTCGACTCTTGTATTATTGTTACAAAGACCGAAAGGAAGAAATTCAAGTAAAAGCTCGTAAAACGCATCAAATTGTTTTGCCGCCGCAAAATTCAACGGATGCAACGCATATGATTACGAAAATCGTGTGGGGATTCGAATTTTTATGCATTATACAAAATACAGGAAATCGGTCGATGGAAACTATCGATCGATTATTGTACAATGTCAGTAATCAACTAGATCGAAATCGAATTCCTCTCCAATTAACAAACGATGATCGACGTCTTGTGAACCAATTGACTAATACGACAATATATGGAACTGAAACGTGTATTGCCGACCCATCGACATCATTACTCACCGTTCTCGACCGTTTGTATGAATGGCAACGAAATCCGAATTTTCATCAACCAATCAGGTATACCATGCAGCCGTTACGATGGTTGTACGGCGGACGATTTCAAGTACCGTGCTATGAGTCGAACGATGAGAATCCGCACATTCGTCGAATTGATCCGTTGCGTCAACGTATCGAAGGTCAATTACAACGAGCTGATGAATTGTTGTTAAGACTACCGGAGCACTTTTCAAGTTCGACTCTCGAAGCAAAATTCAACGACGCCAAGCATTATTACATGAGTCTACGTGACAATCAAGCAGATCTTGAAGAACGTCTCCATAAAGCTATTCCAGATGTTCGTAGTCATCGTAGCAAGCCTGTTCTATTAGACAATATCATTGCTGACCAACAATATGTCAATTTGCACAAAGATAAAATAGATGATTTCTTATTTACACTTGAACGATTGTTAGCAAAAGCAACATTGATCGACAAATTGAAGAGAGACAGAATTGATTATATCAATGTACACGATCTTCGCCCAGACGGACCAAGCTCGCCTACAAATGAAGTGCTCGATGTTATTCTAAAACGTTCGTGTTTGAATGACAAGCATGCGGTCATACTTTGGTATTCAACTGATCGATTAAAACGCGAACAAGATGAACGATGGCAACAAATCTATGAACAAATTCTATTAGATCGTCAACAAGCGCCTCACATAACTAAATTAGTCTACGCGGATTTTACTAATTGCAAAGAACGACTGGACGGTTTTGTTATTGTACAATTACCACTAGCAGGACGACCAAGCGTGATGCAATCAGATCCAATCAAAGGTAAATACAGTCGCTTGCAAATCAATACTTTGAAACGTTTGAAAATCTATTTAGAAATAACACTTCCGCCGCGTCGAACAATTTCCAGTCCATCAATTTCTAAAGTGAAACCTTCAACACCGTCATTACCATACAAACAACAACAACCACAGCCGCTAAAACATAGATCGAGAACACCACCAGCTATTCCCACAACACCACCTGACGTGACACATCACACAAAACAGCTCGGCAAACCTCTATCGTCATCAAAAACAGATCTCAATGTATTACTGCTGGGAGAAACTGGAGTGGGTAAATCGACATTCATCAATGCATTTGTTAACTATTTGAAATTCAATACGCTCTCCCAAGCTGAACAGGGTGAACCAGCTGTTTTAATTCCAGTTTCATTTCTTTTAACAGTAGGTGACCGATTCGATGAAGTTATCGTTCAGTTTGGCGATCCTAATCCCAACGAAAATCACGAACGCGATGGTCAATCTGTGACTCAACAATGCAAATCATACGTGTTCGATTTAAACGATCAATATCGTTTGCGTTTAATCGACACACCTGGCGTCGGGGATACTCGAGGAATTGATCAAGACATGAAAAACATCGATCATATTTTAACGTACATTGACAATCTACCGCACATCAATGCAATTTGTTTACTATTAAAACCGAATACTTCTCGATTGAATGTTATCTTTCGTTCATGTATTCATCAATTAACCAGTTACGTTACACGAAACGGTTGCCGAAATATAATTTTCTGCTTTACAAATGCTCGAGCAACATTCTACTCACCCGGTGATACAGGTCCAGTACTTCAAAAAATGCTTGCCGACGAAAATCCCGATATTCCGTATCAAAAAGAGAACACATTCTGCTTCGACAGCGAATCATTTCGATACTTAGTCGCAAGAAGATGCAATGTTATTTTCGATGATTATCAAAAACAGGAATGTCAAGAGAGTTGGAATACATCCGTAACTGAATCGTTTCGCCTATTGAATTTTATTCAAACACGGCAACCATATAAACTACATGATTCGTTATCAATCAGAAGAGTAGCTCTGGATATCTCAATGCTCGCGCGACCGTTGATGGAAACATTACGTTTAATTGTTTACAATTGGAAATTGAGCGAAGCGAAGTTGATTGCTAACCAAATTGTATTAAGTGTGACACCCATCGAGGTTGATCTATGTACGAATTGTGCACAAATGAATATCAAGGAAACAGGTCCATTCTGGATCGCTCAATATCAGAATGCTCTTCTACGAACAGCTGCGAATCAACATTGTTTTTGTCCTTCGAATGACAAACAAGTTTTAGTTGAATATCTAATTCAACATCAATTCGTTACCGAACCAGCTGGTTTAAAAAATGAACGATGGCAAAGTTCATTTCATAATTTCCTTCTTAAATGTGATACATTATTATATTTCTTACGTCAACAAGATTCATCCACGAGTGAAGACCCATTTCAGCCCATTCTCGATCGTTTTCTCGCCGAAGAAAATCATATTTCACAGACTCGAAATATTAATACTAGTATGAACCGTAAAGTTCGAGATGTCTTATTGTCGATAAAACAGAGACGACAATTGAATCATCAGCAATTGTCGAATGATAATGAAAGACAATCGATCGATAAAATTTATCAGATAATCAAAGAATTACAAGCAATACCTACCGTTCAGAAACAAGTCGATTGTATACAGACAAGTCGACAGATAAAACTAAAATCAAACGAAATTCAAGTTCAAATGAGCGCCATTCAAAATAGAACATTGGCTCGACTTCCGAGTTAATTTTATGTATTAAATTCAATCACTGAAACTATATTTTCCTTCCAGACAGTTCTTTTGTTTATCTATATAAATATTGTATGCATAGGTTTCTATTTATTCACTGTCAAAATACGATTCTCACAGAGGGGTCGGATACTCGGAATACTGGTCGTATAGAATAGATGTCGCTATGAAATGATCGAACAAGCTCATGTAGAGTATTTATTGGTTCTGTTCTTGCGATAGGAATAAAAATAAGTCATCATTCGTATCGTAGTATTTAGATCAAATTTTTTTTCTCATCTAGAAGAAAACGCTTATGGCTTCAGCGGCTACGACGTATTGTCGACAATGCGACTCTGGTTCGTATCGGTGTGATGATTGTCGTCGAACGTTTTGTGACTATCATTTTTCTGAACACCGTCAGCAAATAGTCGAGCAATTCGATCATCTACAACATGATTATTCGAACTTGAATGAAATTCTTTCGCTTCCACCATCGTATGAAAGCTTAGCAGGAAATACCGATTTAATCAATAAGATTGACCAATGGGAAGCGGATACGATTCGTCAAGTTAAAGAAATAGCGGAGCAAACACGAAACAAAATTCGTTCACGAGCGGATGCAATTCCGAATGATCGATTTGGAACAGAATTTCATCGACTAACCGAGCAATTTCAACAAACTCAACGAACAAATACTTATTCCGAGTTGGATATTCAACGATTAGCAACACAACTGAACAATTTAAAAATTCAGGTTGAAAATTCCTCGTTAACTACAGCTGATCTTCAAATTTTGCCAATAGATTGGTCAAAATATCTTCAAATAACCACAAAGCAGCCGAATCTACCAAGAATTCAACAACAAGACTTTCACTTCGAATGGCTACTAACAACAAAAGCACGATTGAGTCTAGATGTGAAAGGTTCCGATTGGCACATGTTAGGCACATCATCTCCGCAACACTCAACATTTCTTCATTATCAACATACGAACAAACACCGCCGTTTATCGATTATTAACCATAATGGTCAACAAAAACTTGTGCCATGGTACGACGATCAAGCCGTCTGGGATAGTTGTTGGTCGTCTTATCTAAATAAATTTCTTATACTGGCTGATAATCGACTTTACACATATGATGATGAAATTGAAACCTCCGATTCGATGCAATTGATTGAAAGTGTTCAACCAAAACGTAATGAAATGGAATTCCTTCGTTGTACTTGTTCGAATGATACACTTTTCATAACATACGATGAACGAAACACTTCGATCGATGAATACAAGATGACTCCTTGGAGACGCGTCCACGAATACGTGAATATTGTCAAACCAAATGAAATTATAATGAGTTTAACATTTTCAATGACGAATTCAAATTTAATCGGAATGACACTACTCGATGATAGACAACAGTGGCATTTTGAACTGCGAGATCGATCGATGTCATTAATCTCATCAATTCAATTGGATAAAAGCGAATTTAATCGACGTATTATATCATTACCTAATTTAACTTTCAATTGGCTGATTATTCATACAGGATCAAAATATCTCACTGTTCTGAATGAAAATGCCCAAAGTAAACGAATAATTGAATGTGCGGAAAATGTCGATCTAACAACATACGTTCCTAAGCGAAATTCCTTAGTTTTACTGACACAAAAAAGTAAATTGAAATTTTTCGATCTGTAAAATCTTTATATTTTAATAAAAGTAAAACATATTCAATCAGTTTATTTCTCATTGAGATATTTAAAGGTGACGCTAAAGTCTCGTTTACCTAATCCACTGGAGCAGATCTGGCGATAGAAGTCAGCAGCTTGTTCACCTAATGGTATTGGTATTTGTAATTCTTTTGCCAGATCGAGAGCAAGGAGAAGATCTTTTGTCATTAACTCACTCGCAAATCCATCTTGGTAATCATTACTTGATGGGACATTAGGAATAATACCAGGACATGGATTATAAGTCTGACTTGCCCAACACTGACCGGTAGAAGAATTGATCAATTTAGCTAGCACCATTTTATCCAGACCAAGTCTGATCATGAAAGATTATTCAGAAAAACATACGGTTTATTATTTTTTCATATAGAAACTTACTTTATACCAAGATTCATTGCTTCCGATGTACCAATCATACTTGAAAGAACACGATCGAACATACTTCCTTTTCTGTTTTATTATATCCCTACCTGATTCCTGAAAGTAAATTATTGCAAATTTTTGCTACTAAACCATTACCATTTGGACCAGTATGAACAATATGTTTACCCATTTTCTGCAGAATAGGTACTACACATTGAAAATCATCCTTTTCACCACCCACCATAAATGTTAATGTGCCATTTTGAGCACCCACTACACCTATATCATATGCAATAGTAAGTACAACTCGGATCTGAACAAATCCATATTACAAACCGCCAGAAACGGGTGCATCGACAAATCGTAATTGCTTATTTTGCGCTAACTTTGCCATCTGTTTTGATGTATCGACATCAATCGTGCTACTGTCAATGATCAATGTGTCTGGTTGCGCGAATCTAATAAGAATCCGAAAAAATATGAGAGAAAAAATCTTAGTTTTTCATTTGGTATACGGAAAAATAAATGATTGACAAACGTCACGAACAATTCGACCGTTTGGTAACATCAAGATGACGAATTTGGAGTCTTCTACAGTCATTGCTGGATTCGATGCTATTTTGACTCGTTCTAAAGGACAAATTTCGCATCTAAACTGAACCCTTTTCCGATATAGTGGAGTTTTTGCTTTACTTTGTCCATTGAAACGATTAAGTGCTTGAGAGTTAACATCAAAGAGTGTCAAATAATGGTTCGCTGCAATCAGATGAGTGACCATATGTTTCCCCATATTCCCCAAGCCAAAAAAGCCGATCGATGCCTATGAAAAAGATCTGGTTAGAGCTCACATACGTAATCATTATCTTTCTTAAATGTTACATATCGAGTCAGCGATAAATTTACCATGTTTGTATCTGAAAGTAGTACTAAAAAAGTCATCGTAAAAGAAATTTATATTGAATTGAAAGTGAAAAGTGCGACATATGTTTACGTCGTTATTTCCATGTTTAAATAGAATCCACAATATGGTCTGTCTGACAATTGATTGGAATATATGAGAGACTACGATTAACATCGAAAATATCTTGTTAAGAACATCAAATAAACTATATAGTGGGAATGAACGTTTATGAAAACCCTTTGTAGAAAACGGTTTTTAACCATAGATTGGAACTATTCAAATAGTTATAACGGTAACATCATTTGAGGTATTTATTTCACCATCAAGTGAATACGATATTGAAATTTCATTGAAGAAGCATGTAGAGTTGCAGTGCGAGTGACGATACGCCACTTGGTTTCTAGTCGTGCATATGAATGGATATCATCACACTTGTACATCATGATTAAACTCTTTTTCTGTTTACACATTTAGCTGTGTTACATGTGTTTTTCCATTTCATTTTTTCAAAGGTGTATTCCCATTGTATTACACTTCCCTTTTGTCTTCTTCATAAGGAGTTCATGTTCATAAACCTTATTTCAAGCGTTTTGTCTGCTTTCATCTTCTTATTACATAATACTTTTCCAACTACCTATGCATCTCTGCACTTTTATTCTTCTATTTTTATATTCTGTCAACTGTTCTCGGCTTTTGTTTTCGTCTTTACTTGGAGTTCTTGCATTATTATGTGTAGTTGACGTCACAGTATGCTGATAATCAATGAATGAATTATTGACAGGTTAATGGAAGACTGAGTGAATTTAAACACTCACTATTGTCTACCCAAAACGTGAGGATTTCTCAATGTACATAATTGAGTGGCAAAGATAAAAAACGTCTTAATTTTGCATACCTGCGAGCAAACAGTATAGTATGTGACAGATAGAAAAGAACTAAACTGAACGGATCTACACATTAAAGATATGCTTGTAAATGAATGACTTTGCAAGGAACATGAACAAAGCATAGGTTTTTTTTATTGCGCATTCTGGTGTGAATAGAATAATTATTTATAATTTTACTTCCTCAACCGTTCTTTTCTCCCAGTGAATAAATGAACTGCAAAACAGAAACAAAGTATCTCAAAGAATTATATTTAACCTCTCCCCACGCTCGGTTCAGTCGTTCGCTTATCCAATATCCGTATATTTAATCTAGGTGTTTGTGAATCGTATTGTTTTATTCTTTTATTTCGAATAATTTCTTTCTACATATGAAATATAATTCGTTCATGCAAAACAACATCTCTAAAACGCAGAAAATGAAAGCAAACTGGCAACTTTGAAGAATATGGGAGGTAACACTATACCACAAAGAGAAAACTCTACTACGAACAATGAAAACAGAACACGTCTAATTACCGCCAACATTTCTCTTTCTACTTCATTCTTAATTAGTTTTTCAAAAGACCGGTTTGGTCTATTTCCTCTATGTGGACATGATATATTTTGAAAGCATTACATAGATGTTTCATTGTACAAAAGTCATGTTCACTCACTGGATTCTCAAGTATGACTATACAAAAGAGCGCTGATTTTCTTTGGTTTCTGTCATTTTTTCTATAAAACCATATTAACGCGGTTGATCACACTTCACCTATTGTAGATAATGTCGAATACGTCGGTGTTTACCGATTTTACTACTCAATACAATCGAATTGTTCCACCTACAGTGTTTTGCATTGGTGTCGTTGGAAACATTTTCAATATCATCACTTTTTCTGGTTATACATTACGTACAAATCCGTGCACGATGTATTTTTTTGGATTGGCCATGACTCACTTGAATAATCTCGCCTTCGGACTACTGTTCAACTATCTCGGAGACGCTCATCATGTCGATCCGCTGACCGCTAGCACAGTCATATGTCGTCTACGATTTTTCATTGTACATTGTTCAATCGTACTTTCTTCGTGGTTCATTGTTCTAGCGGGAATAGATCGATATTTTATTAGTTCTCGTAAAGTTAATCTTCGCAATCTTTCTAGTTTTAAAAACATACTTTCGCTCATTCTTGCTGCTATATCGATTTGTTTTGTTCTCTATGCTCATGTACTTTTTCTATTTACCATAGAACAGACGAAAACCGGACCAGTATGTTATGCTCAGTCTGGTGCCTATCGCGTATTTTATGATTTTTTCTTCTTTACAACGTACAGTTGTACTCCAACAATATTGATGATTATAATTGGTTTAGCTACGCTTTACAATACTATTCGACGTCATGATCAAATTAATCCTACAACTGTTACACAGACATCAGCTTCAGCAAAGCAAACCCACCGATTACATAAACGAGATTATCATTTTATAAAAATGCTTCTTTTAGAATTGGCAACCACCGTGCTGTTTACGTTACCCATTGTCACACAAAAGCTTTACGCAACATTGACAGAACGTACACCGAAAAGTTCTGAGCGATTACAGATGGAGAACTTTTTCGCACAACTCGTACGAACATTAACACAAGTTAATAGCGCTATCAGTTTCTACATGTAAGTATCAACAGAACAATCTTTTCACACATAACAACTAAATAAGTTCTTGTAAAAAAATAGGTATACGCTGTCAAGTAGTGTGTTTCGTCGTGAATTTAAAACGAAACTTAGTAAACTAATTGGATTGACTTGTGGTGTTGAAAATAGACTTCATCGTCGGCTCAGGGGTCTGATTTAGTCGAATGTGTTACTTTAATTGTAAATAAATCAATTTGATCTCGTACATTCTTTTCATAACATAATTATACTGTTTGATCCTCATTAGATAATTTATCGGAAATTGGAGAAGAAAACATGATATTTTCACTTACCAACGTCTGACAGACGTTGAGTTTATATCCTGCGCTGTTTGACGGAAGAGGGAACGTAATTACCTTTCTATATGCTTGTCTCATATGCAATATATAACAAGAGACGCCTACAACATCGCGTCACTCGTACAGCTGGCAACTTTCTCATAAATCCGCTTAAGCATCTAATCTTTTTTTTGTGATATAAATTGAAGCAAAGAACAGTACAAAGCGAATCTAGTCGCTAAGAAAGACTCTAACTTTGTTTTGTATCAATGTCGTTATTGTCGCAAGAAATAATTGATCGAAGTATCGGTATGGCATTTGGCACAGCTGTGGGAGATGCCATGGGTATCCCATTCGAAAATCTTAATCCAGAACAAATTGTTGAGATACAAATGTTATCGAAAAAAGACGAAACTTTATTTGTTAATACGGCTGGTCGAAATCCCTACATTCCAAAAGAATGGGCGACAGGTCGTTGGGGTGATGCGACGCAACTGTCTCTCGCGATTATGCACGCTATTGCTAAATACCTCAATAATACCGGTAAACCAAACTTATCGCTAATCGATAGTATTGTTGATGAACATGTCAAAGAATGGTGGGAATGTAGAGATGGTTGGGGGAATGGAACACGAAGTGCAATTGAAAGAATAGCGGGTGGAATGTACTCATATAAAACGAGTGGTGGATCATCAACTGGTAATGGCGTTATTATGAAATTGACACCGATTGCTTTCTTTTTTCATGTTTGTAAACATGACGTGGATAATGAATTGGTTGAAGCGATCTGTCAAATGACGCATATGAACTCGGTTACAATTACAACCGCATTTATTTACATTTACCTATGTATGTTTATTTTTGAGTATGGTTTACCATCGTCGCGCGAAGAGAAGGAAGTTTTCCTTCAACACATTCTGCAATTGAGTCTCAAATATGAGAATACATACAATCTGACAATTCCAAAAGAATTGTTGAGTATTCGAATTCATCGTTATTTAGAAAATATTGATGATATTAATGATCGAATACTACTTGATGTTAGTCATGGTGGAACATATTTCTGTGTTGACACCTTGTCAATGGTGATTGGTTTGTTAGTAACGAAACCTGTGTCATTCGCAACAATGGAAAAAGCTATAGGAATGGGCGGAGATACGAATATTGTCGCTGCTATGATTGGAGCACTTCTAGGTGCGGCACAAGGACAAAAAACAATCGATCCTCGACATTGTGAAGTAGTTTATCGTACTGATTATGTTCGAAGAATTGGCGAAGAATTCGGACAAACTTTGACTCAATATCTTAATCTTCCAGCAGATAGTAACAGTCAAGTCGAGAATTTTAATTGAGTAGTGATGATTATCAAATGATTTATATTGTTTTTTTTTGTGCGCAGAAGACTACTATGCTTTTGTTCTTTTTAAAAAATTTCCATCTCAAAATAATGACTTCTTAATACAAACAATAGCATAAAACTGCTAAGTCAACAATAGAGGTAGTTGAATACTAAGGATTGTGGTGGAATGACGACATGTTTACGAATACCGAAGTTTCTGTTTGAAAGTAAAAATATTAGTTACTTCTTGTCGAAATGTTTTTTAAACTATCAGATTCGCATAATATTCTACCGAAAAAAAACAGTTGAGATACGACTGAGCGAGACTCACTCGTGAATATCGTTAAGCTGAGTATGACATAGACACTTCTGTTATTATCTCGTTTCTTTTCTCCCGATGGGAAAGTGAAGAAGTAATATTCATCGAAGAGAATATTTCGTATCACTGACTTGTCTCTATTAACTATTTCTTCTCGTTGTCCTTGTGTGACTTGTGACGTGATCTCTTACTTACAATATCTATAAATTATCAAGCAGCAGATAGACGGTGCTCAAGTCTGAAAATCCAATAATTGTCAGTGACCGTGTGAATAATGTTCGATACGAATTTGCTTGTATTGATGTACCACATTTTGTTTTCTGTTTGTCTACGATAGTTTTGTTCTATTGGCAAGTTTGAGTCAACATTACTTGTTTCTTCACTTTTCAAGTTTAAATTTATTCACATTCATGCGTCGTTTTACTTCATTACTTTCAAAAACAAACGATCAAGACACACTGCGACAACCAGCGTTTTTCTGTTAATGATTTTATGCTGAAGATATTTCAATAGAACGACGGTACAAACGCGGTGAAACTTATCCAAATGGCTACTTTCAATGAGTATATTTCGAGCAGCGATAATGTAAGTATCAGATGGTAAGATTTAATTACTACAAAGTGCAAGTGTTATTTTCATCAACAATCGGCATGTCGTTTAGGAAAATAATTTTTCATCGGTTCCAAAACAAGACCAACAATCTTTCAAATCATCTTCACCTTCGACTCTTTCCAAAACGGCTGACAACAATACCTCTACATTGAGAACAAAAGCTACTGAAGCGCTGTACTCTAATCAGCCTGTTGATGATTATAAAGAACATCCAGAATTGGCACAGGGTTAGTATATCCACAAGTATGAGCAGCCGAATACTATACGATGCGCAGGCACAGGCACATATTTTCCATTCTACTTTACATCGAAACCCATAAGCATTCTTTCTAAATCATCGATATTTCTTAAGTAATTGACAAAGTTAGTTGAAATTTCTCAATCTATGTAAGTATTTGAGTAATACTGAGAACGTGAGACACTTCTAGAGATTTCAACACGATCACGATAACACTCGGGTATGGTAAGGGTAGCATGGAACCTGATGATTATTTTTGTGTCTAAAAATTTATCGAAGTAGATGAATTGGCACTGTTATAGACCCATCAAGTACTCAAGGTGATCGCCATTTTTCACCAACAACATGCGTCCAAAATTGGAAGTGTCGTGAATGTGGGTATATTAACGACGAGAAGAATATATCGTGCGACACTTGCGACACAGAAAAACCAATCTATCCGTGTCTCGAAATCCCTTACAGTAATTCCGACGAATATGGAGAACTATCATCATTTGGTGACCGCGATTATTCTTCTCAAGTATCAGAAACAGTATATGATCGGTCAGGTTTAAGCAGTCCTTCATCAATTCGACGGAAAACTTCCCGTTCGGATCGATCATCGTCTTCGTCTGATCAGGAAGCTCAAGATTCAATGCCAACGAGTACTACGAGAGGTAACTATCAGCTAGATAAGCATTGATCAAGACCGTTTATCGCTAATTATCGATTTATTAGAAAAACTACGATCGTCTTCTGATAAACATTCATACAATCTGAACACTAAAGCTAATGAGAAACCTCATTCGGAGAAGACGTACGCAGTATCATCAAATTCGAGTGCGCTAACGAGCGATTTTATTTATCCAAAATCACATTCTACATACGAATTTGCACCATCCGAAAGTAGGACTAACAATTTCAAAAATTTCATTCCGTTCCATTTAAATAGTAGACTTTGAACCTGTACGTGCACCAATACCTACCACGCCAGGTCTCCCTGTGCATACGCAAAGTACTTTCGTTCGGAATTATGTATTAGACGATAAAGCATCGCCTAAGAATGCACCATTATTCGTCTCTAGATCCAACCTACAAGTCAAAAGTGACACCAATTTATATCCTGATAAAAGTCAATTATCATCATCAACAACAAGAGCACATAGAGATAATAATGCTCTAACAGCACATACAATGATATGTAAAACATCAAATTCAAGTAACCTTAACGTGGTATACATACCGGATTTGCCCGTAAATATCCATGAACCCAAAGTATTGGAAGATATGCTTCGTAGTTGCTTGGAAGACCGACATAAACAAAAAGTAGTAGACGTAGAGTGTAATACTCTACTTGGTGTCGGTATAGTTCATTTACCTAGTAAAGAAGAAAAAGATCATTTATTGAATACAGTCATATATGCGATGATTGAGCCATCATCTAAAGCGACAGTGTCATTTGTCGATAAGCTTGATTTGGTATCTTATGTTGTTATTTCAAACAATGAGAACAATGGCTATCCAACAGGGGAAGAAATTCAACGGCAATGGATGCAGGTTTATAAACCGAAATCGCCGCCAAAATGTGAACAGCTCTCTGCTCTATTCCCCAATATATTTCGAGTAACTACACATTCATTGGATGAATTGATCAGTGCGATGTCTACGAGAGTACTTATTATTAATAATAATTCAGCAAATGTTTATTTTCGAGCTGACTGTTGTTTCTATGAAGATTTACCAAGAGCAATGAATCAAGAAAAATTAGTCCAAGCAGTACGTCAACAAATAACTGACGAATACATGGCCGAAGAGTATATGCACATTCAACGCCATAAAACTGGTGGCATTGCAGTCATTATTTCGTCAGGTAGAGCACGTATCTGGTCGCTACGCGAGTTTATCGAATCAAATGGCAAAAAATTTAACAAGAAGAACAATTTAGCATGCCGTTTAAAGATACCAAACGTACCGAGACGTTTATCGATAGAATCCATTCAAAATCATAAAGTTTTCGCCAATTGTGTCGTTCATGCTACACGTAAAAATGATGATATTGTTCTCGAACTCTCGGATCGTAACGTATTCGATAAGTGTATTGACCAAGCGGCCTTTTGTGTCCATAATCATCCGTTAAGAATTGAAGCCCACCAAGCAACATCTAAACCAGAAGACAGTGATATCGACGATGACACTTGGTATGAGACTGATATGCGTGATTATACAAAAGCTAATATTATGCAGTTTGTACCTAACCACGAACATCCCATATTTCGATACAAATGGAATTCCGAAGCATTCTTGAAACAGTTCCGTCGTTGGACGTCGAAACAACACGACCGATCGGTTGGACCAGATCCAGTTAAATATGAAGACTTGTGTAATCTTAAACGTCATTTACTGCGAATGACCGTTATGTTGAATACAATTGGTGTTGTCACGCGAGGCTTCTATCGTGTTGAAGATAAGGAAATTAAATTAATATCAAATCGACTCAAAACTGTAGTTTATAATCACAAATCTAAACTACACCATAAGAAGACAATTCTATGGTCTCAAGCAACAACATTCCCATGTCCACAGACAATCGTCAAAGTTGTTCAGCGCGATTGTTTGCTTGTATACAAAGAACTAGTTAGTAAAGGTCTTCGACCCGTACTTTTAAACATGGCTAACGCATACAATCCCGGGGGCGGCTATAGACAAGGTGACGGAGCGCAGGAAGAATCACTATTCCGTCGGTCAAATTATTATCAAAGTCTTGATGCTGAATTGGATGGTGATAAGCCGTCGGCGAGATATCGTTACGACTCAAATGGCGCTTTAGAACAATTAGCTCCAAGTGATGCATTGTATCCCATGGATAAATATGGAGCAATTTATACATCAGGTTTGACAGTTTTCCGTCAGCCGGAAGAAGTCGGCTACGGCTACATGCCCATTCCAATGTATGATGTTTGTTCTATTGCAATGGCTGCTTATCGTGATCCAAAAATAGAACACAATCTCTTAGCAGCAAAATATTCTCTTGGTACACGGAAAAAAATTGAGAACATTTTTGCAATTGCTCATCATAACAAACATGATAGTTTGGTTTTGTCTGCTTTTGGATGTGGAGCATTCCACAATCCTCCTGGTCATATAGCTACAATCTTCAAATCGGTTATCGAGCAGTATGCAGGATATTTCAAATGTATTTATTTTGCTATTATTGATGATCATAATGCGGGATCATCTTTGAATCCACAAGGAAACTATTCACCTTTTCAAACGATTTTCAATGACGCAAAGTTCGAACCCAAGAAAAATTTTATGACGGGTATGATGATTGGACCATGGAGAATTATAAATGAAATAACAACGACTACTAAATCAGAAGTAACACTAGATGATGTGGAAATATGTCAATCAAAGCTTTGCCATTTCGGTGGCGGATGTAAAGAGCTCACAAACACGCAACATTGTCAGGAATATTCTCATCCAGCTCTGTGTCCATATACAAATAATGAAACGTCGTGCAAAGAAAATCAAGATGCTCAACATAGAATTTTGTATCAACATCGGCGACTATGTTCAGAGGGTGGTGAATGTAAATTAGTCGATGATGATCAAACGCATCGCAATAAGTATGAACATCCAGTTTTTTGTCGTGATGGTGGCGCATGTGAAAATCTGGATCGTGATCATCTAAAATCATATCGGCATGTTCCTTTCTGCAAAGATCGTCTTGAATGTTTGGATTATATTCTTAAATCAAAAGAGCACTGTCATGATTTCAGACATTGTATGCCCATGTGTCGTTACGGTAAATTCTGCATACGGTTTCATGATGAAAAACATTTGCAAGAAGAAAAGCATCCTTTTAATCAACCATGCCCATTCACACCATACTATTGTCCTAAATACAATGAATTCTCACAAGCCGCTGACAAGAAATCATTAAAAATCGACGTCCAAAAACATTGTTTACAATTATCTCATGTCTGCGAATGGGGTCGACTATGCAAAGATACATCTGAGCAACACTCGAAAAGTACCATACATGTCCCACGTCATATGTGTCCATACGATAATCGGTGTACGAAAACTAATCAAGATGACCACTTGAATACGTTTTCGCATACGGGTATACTCGATATTCGCCCTATGTGCGCTCACCGACGTGATATTTGTCGAAATAAAGGGAAATCTGATCATATGAAACAATTTCGACATTATGGAAACTATGATTTTAGCGGTGTTATAAATTATTTTGGTCAAAACAAATCGATAGATTTTGTTGAAAATCAAAAACATATGATGGAAGCTATCAACAGCTATTTTGAGCACAACAAAATAACTCGTTCTGTACCGGAAGAAATCGAGAGGTTTGTCAAAGCTTTACAACCAGTTCACCGTTGCTCAAAAGTTATTTTCGAATCGATACTTGTTCATGGTCATGTAATGTCTAGTAAGCATATGGAGCACTTAAAACAACCTAAGTTTGCTGCTCAAGCTGCCCAAGAACATAGAGATGTACGAACTATTCTTGATCGTCATGGCGCTGCCCGAAGCTGTGCTAAAGAATATATTCAAGCGATCATTGCATTGGAGTACAGTAAATACAGTAAAAAACATCCGATAAGTTTACCCATGGAAGTACCTCCTATTTCATCATCAATGTTACGTTCCTCGATATTACCCACGTCCGATTCTCAAGAATCGAATGAAACAATACAGAAAACGGAAAGATGTTTAAGAGCTATAATAGGAAAAAAAGAAATTGATACAATTCGTCGATGTGCAGTCGATATCGCCACTGCTTCATGGAATCTTCATAACGCTCCAGCCGGTATTCAATATGAAAAGGACAAACAGCTGGGTACAAATAAGCATGTTTTCGGTATTCTCGGTCCACATTGTGGGCACTATTATGGAGATATTGTTTTGGTGTTTAAAGCGGAAGTCATGCTTCATCCAGATGCCAACTTTACCCATCAAGCAGCAACATCATATTTAAGTGGAAAAACGTATTCTCAACGTCCGTGGGTGAGAGATCCTGGCTCGGATTCGAGAAAAAGAACAATGTGCTTTCACCGATCAAAAATGCATTGTTCTGTGTCGAACTATGAACATGTTGCGGCAGCAGAGCTCATTGCTATAACAAGTGAACACCAGAAGAAATCGAGTATTAATTGCGACGATATTCTTCATCGATGGTTGAGCGTCGATTCGCATGAAGTATTTGAAGCACATTTGCCACAACTAATCCCATTGGATTATATTGAAAAAGTGTATATTCCAGAAAGTTTATTCTATTCTTTATCACAAAAAGCTCAAGAATGTGCAAAAAGAACGTTCTGTCATGGTTTGCATTTAACGAACCATCGGGTTGATGTATCACCAAACGACATGCGTGCGTTAGATAAGAATCGTATGAAATATCAAAATTTCATCATCAAGGAGCTTGTCACAAACATTGAAAAGCGAATGAAACATCCTACATATTTATATGGTACTCTCATTACGCTTGTACCAACTAAATTTACAGATTACATAGTTTTACCAATAACTATAAACAAAGCTTATTATCAGTACCGCCGAACTCATAAAAATCATTCGAATGCCGATGATATCTACATCTATTGGCAAGCCATGCATGGTGACATGATTCTTGCATTATCAGATGAACACATTGAGTCAAAAAGATCAGAAAAAAATACTCAATATCTTGTGTGTTATATCGCACCACGACCATCTCTGAAAACGGCGACATATTATGAAGCATATTCATACCTGAGCGACGATGATCCATACAGACACAAAGTCATTTTAGCCAGTAGTGAATGTGTTGCCAAATCAAATACATTCTACCGTGGTTGTAATAGCGAAGATTTTCTTACTTTTTGCCTCAAACTCGATAAGAAAACAGGACAAGTTACACTTTCACACGCTGGAGCAAATGGTATTTATTGCCATAACACAATTACGTATCAATTTTCTAAACAACATCTCGATTTAAACAAATTAAGATATGTCCATGTCAGTGCCAGATCTCAGAAAGTGCCTATTCGAAATCTAGTTATAACTTTTAAGCCGATTTCCGATCTTCATCCATCGTTCGACAAGAACTTTAGACCAGAAGGTGACGTTTCATCTAATGATGCCCACTCACATAGCCATGATAAACCACCACCACATAGGTTCGACGGACCGTCTAGAGACGAATCCCCATCATTTCTAAACAAAGCGGGTAATGCGATTAAAGGTGCCGTTGATTATCTCCGTCGTAACGATAAAGAGCGAAAACCATGCCCGGAAGCAGTCAACTGTTTACTACAAGGATCATCTGCACATACAGAAGAATTCTTTCATCCTTGCAGATATGCTGAGTTATGTAATAACAAAGATAAAGAACCTCATTTAACGCATGAATCTCGGCGAGTTACACAATGTCAGTTGAATATTTCATGTTCAAAACTTGACAATCCCGCCCATCGAGCTGCATACCGACATGATGGTTATCCGGATTTTCTCATACCTTGCAGAGATAGCTCAAAATGCCAAGATTCGACATTCCAACATCGAAAGAAATATTCACATGGTGAAAAAATTGATCTGAAACTAGGATATAACGGTAAGTCCCCATTGTTCGTATATAGATATTAAACTGTTTTCACTTGTACTTTCCACGGATGCCATAGATGAGAAAAATTCGTCACAACCATCGTCGGGAGGAGCAGATCGCGCTACCGAAGATCAAATGTCTTCCTTTGGAGAGGGAGGACGGGAGAATGTTCAAAAGAACCCTTGCCTTAACGAATCAAACTGTCGTGCACAAAACGATGGTCACCATTATTCCGGATACTCACATGAAAATCGTCAACCCATTCCATGTCGATATGCAAATAATTGCAGAGATAAAGACGATCCGCAACACTCGGCCAAGTATTCTCATCCAAATGATCATAGACCTTACGATGCGTCTGCATCTAACCAAGGGAAAATACACTGCCGTCACGGAAATGACTGTTGGGATAAAAATGATCCGAATCATTGTTCTAAATACTTCCATCCATCTGCTCGTGGCAGTGAAAAGATTCAATGTCGCTATGGAAATGATTGTCGGGATAAGAATGATCCTCGGCACTGTTCGAAGTACTCCCATCCATTTGCTCGTAGCAATGAACAGATTCAATGTCGCTATGGAAATGATTGTCGGGATAAGAATGATCCTCGGCATTGTGCGAAGTACTCCCATCCTCATCGTCGCTGATGAGGCAACTTCACATGAATACTGAAGCAAACATACACTTTAACTGAATTCCCTATTCTAGAAAAAATAGAATTTCTTTTTTTGAATGCTTTTTACTCACGATTTAATAAAAATCCACTGAAGCGGGCGTTATTTGAACAGATAGTGTGATTGGGTGTTATAGACTATCCTCACAATCATTGTATCGGGTAACACTTTTAGAAGACGCACTGCTGTCCTTCGTAGTGCTATGTTTGCCACGTGTCTTATTTTCTTATCGAATGCTTTATCTCTGTGTCCTTCTGTATATAAACTAGTAAAAAAATGATGTATAAAGCGCTACTCTTTTTGACAGAATACTATCCGCATGCGATATGAATAAATTATTCACACGTCGAAATGTTGAATTTCCAGCTCAAAGTGGTGCTCTTTTACGAGGTTGGCTTTACGAACCGATTTCAAAACTTGATGATAAACAACGATATCCAGCTATCGTGATGACTCATGGTTATGGTGCTGTCAAAGAGCTATACATCGATTTGTATGCAGAACGATTTGTTCAATCGAATTTTGTTGTGCTTCTGTATGACCATGAAAATCTCGGTGAAAGCGAAGGTGTGCCGCGACAGGAAATCGATCCAAGCAAACAAATCCAGGGTTATAGTTCAGCAATCACTTATTTACAATCGTTAGCCGACCTTGTTGATCCTGATCGAATCGGTGTCTGGGGTACAAGTTATAGTGCCGGGCATGTTTTAGTCGTTAGTGCGAAAGATAAACGTGTGAAATGCGTTGTTTCACAAATGCCCTCGATCAGCGGACGACGTAATTTAAAACGACGTTACAAAAGCGAGGAAGACTACCAAAGATTATTGAAAGCATTAGAACGAGATCGAAAACAGATAGCAGAAGGCGGTGCACCAAGAATCGTTCCGATCATTCGGCCAGAAGAACAAGCGGATTGGTGGAATTTCTTCAATGTTGGCCATGCTGATCAAAAAGATGCATGGCGATACAAAAACTGGAAAAATGAACAAACATTGCGCAGTGTTGAACTATATGGCCAATACAATCCCGAAGATTCAATAGAAAGTCGTTCATCATGTCCTCTATTAATGCTGGTTGCTGATGACGATACAGTAACATTTACTGAAGATGAAACCGAATTATTTGAAAAGCGGATCGGTGAACCAAAGAAATTGGTGAAATTTCCTGGTGATCATTTCTCTGCATACAAAGCGCAATTTGAATTGACTGCAAATGAAGCAAATGATTGGTTTGTAAGATATTTGCAATAACAAAAACGAACCTGGTCTTATTATTCGATTTTGTTTTACTGTTACATATTTCAATAGATATATGTTTCGGCTAAATATTCGTCACACATTGTAAGGAGCATTGAAAGGTGCGGGACATTGACATCGGTAGTGACACATAAATTTATTTCATCAGAAGTCTGCCTGCTATACTTTCATTGATGTTTATCTGGGTGAAATCGATTATACGCATCTTTCCTTAAATCCCATTTTTTTTAATTTGTGTTGTTTACTAGTAAACTCCTTATAAGCAGCATAACATTACTCTTGAGGAAGAACACAAGTAGAAAAATGCCAATTGACTTTCTCAAGCTAATTTATCTCAATGTATCAATAGCTTCTTTCAGACGAAATATTATCAAGCGAATGAAAACTCGCTCTTCCTACTTTATCGTCGTCTATGTCATGAATTCAAACCGTTTCTTATTTACTACACCTACTCTATTGAAAGCTTACATTAATCATTAATAGAAGGAAAATAATTGCGTTTTGAAAGGATATACACAGGTAAATAATGATTTTTTCATCATGTAACTCCTAATGAAAAAACGTAACTTACGATTAGATTATCATGATTTATACATAATAACTATTCTCCTCAGAATATCCTCTACATAACAAACCTCTTCTACTATACCGTAGAGATGCATGTGAATGAAAATTGCTCGACAACGAATATTCCACTGTCATCAGTTGTTAGCATCATATCTTCTTCCTCCTGCCGGCACTCGGGCAATTCTTGTACAAATGTTCGCCACGAAGAACTTCAACAGACTTCTCCCGTTCGAAAACCGAAACCAAACATCGAGAATTTAATCAATGCGATCAGCTTTCGAGCACGTATGAGAAAATTCCTCACTACTCGACTGTAATGAGATACTCTTGCTTCACAATATATATTCTACTAACTCGTTTCTCTGTATAGTGCTTTCGTTAGTAATATCATGAGCTTTCTGGGCATTTTGGGAATCTTTCTCATGATTATCGAAAATGAATTACACTTCGATTGGGTTAATCACGGAGATATCGGACCTATTTGGTTCATGAAACTAATTATTTCTATAACAACGGCGATACTTCTTGGCTTGATTCTCTACTACCATTATTTAGATCTGCAACTCTTTTCGATTCAGAATTCTCTCGACGACTATCGTGTTGGTCTAACAAGGAAGAAAATATGTTTCATTGCAAGTGAACTTTTGATATGTGCTATACATCCTATGCCGTTATCCAGTCTAAATTCAAATCTGAAAGACATTTCACCAGAACTGACTGTTCATCCTCCACTATCGTACACACCGGTTGAAGTAGCATTAAGTGTACCAAGTAGATTATTCTCGTGTCTTTTAAACTAATTTCATTGTACTTTGTAGTGTTTCTTCGTTTGTATCTATTTGGTCGAACAATTATGTTCCGTTCATACTTGTTTCGTGATGGATCATTACGGTCCATTAGTTGTCTCAATCAAGTATCGATCGATTTGTCCTTCCTATTGAAAACTTACCTGGAGCAATGGGCAACTCGATGTTTACTTGCTCTTAACATCATTGCTTTCCTTATTGGAAGTTGGTGTCTACGCGCATGTGACTACGCAGCAACAGGAGATCATCTATCCATATTCGACTCAATGTGGTTGTTCATTGTAACGTTCACTACAGTTGGTATGTCATATCTATTACGGATGAAGTCAACTGGAAGGACAACTTGTTTCGTGTAGGTTTCGGAGATGTGTATCCGTCAACACTTTGTGGACGCGGTAAGTAAATGCATTCTTTCGTATCATTAGTTTTAGTTGTAAAAATTCTATAGGTATTACAACCGTGGTCGGTTTGATTGGTCTCCTTTCATCTGCTCTTTTTATTGCTGTTCTCACTCAAAAACTACATTTGACGCGTGAAGAAAAATATGTTCATACCTTCGTGTCAAAAATGCAGTTAGCTAAAGATCGTGAACATCAAGCGGCGAATGTTGTCAAATTTGCCATGAAAGTATGGTATTTGAAGCGACAAAATAAACGAACATTTATTCAATCGTTTCAAGCGCAACGAAAACTTTTTCGAGCCATATCTTCTTTACAACAAACGAAAAGGCAGCAAGGTTATTTAATGGATAGTTGTGTTGGACTGCATGAGATAATAACCATGCAACACAATTTAACCGCTCAACATGATCAGACATTGCAGCAGATGGAACATATGAAAAATGATATTAGAAAAATTCAAATAGAATCAGGCCATATCTTGGAAATAATGAAGAATATACAAACAACGCTCAATACAAGACTAAATCAATCGACGATCTAGAAGAGATGTTTGTGAAATATTGTATTGTTTTTTAATAGAATATTTTGTTCTCTATCAGAGTTGAATAATCAACAATAATAATAATTTATGGCAACAAAACACGTCGAAACCGCGAGAATAGCATTGTATGAAAAGATTACGTTTTAGAAATGATCATGACTGATGGTCATGTGCTGTAGCTGTAAAATATTGCTGTTTAATTCTATCAAATTTAGACAAGATCTGCTCGCAAGCACTTGGTTTAAAGCCAGTTTTCGACGCTGCTAGTATTACCGCTTCAGAGACACTCTGCTCATCTTGCAAATTGTTTTGAGCTAAGTTGAGTGTGGATAAATCTAGATCAATCGTATTTGCTACGTCTGTTTCATCGTCCTTATTGTTAAGCAGAGAGTTGTTAAAACTGGCATAGAAACCTCGACATATCCAAGTCAGCGAAGATAACGTCCCAACGACAGGTTTTAATAAACCATTGACAAGTCCTATCAATGTTCCAGCAGCACCACCAATGAGTCCATGACGTCCATAACCGATACGAGGTGTCTCCAAGAGTTCTTTAACACCGTCTGTCCAACCGTAGTAGACAGCAAGTATAGCAGCGTTCACACCTGAATTGAAATCAACCACATATGGTCGAGAGCGAAGTTCTTGTTCACTGAAATGACGAAAGATATATTACATAGATAGAAATTGTTCTTTACTTATAAAAATCATAATAAACTGGTGCCGCGTCCAATACATCGGTCAATTCTCCATAAAGCGAAACACAACCAATGCATAGATGGCCAATACCTTTCCCTAAGCCTTTTGCAATACCTTCGCAGACACTACGCGTGCCACTTTGCCATGTATCACAATGAACTGCTTGTTTGATACCGCTGCTAGTATCGATAACAATGGTCACAATGGCTTTTTGTGTATGTTTTATGATACCATGAAACGGTATGTGGATGCGATTATCGTATATCGAGAGCCATTGTCGTGTTGGATGACTTTCTAATTGTGATTCATCAATTCGTTTTCCAATGAGAAGTACTTGGGCAACACGACGCGATACTTGCAATCGGTGGTCTTTCAGTTGATAGCACGCTGCATCTGTTGATTCCAGATCGCTACGCATAGTGGAAAGTGGAAGATGAGCATGGAATGCATGCACTGCTTCATCACAACCATTTTCTTTTGACATCGAATTTCGGATACGTTCAGCAGCAGCTTTCGTTTCTGGTCGACGTACAAATTCAATTGCTTTTACCAGATCTTCTGTCGTCAAAATTTTTCCAGGCACTGGATGAGGACCAGCGCCATTCTTTTCCACAACATTGCCCCAAAAAAATTGATCTCCGAAAAATGGTACTATAATCGTTGGCTTACCAGCCAGAAGACCAGCAGCAGTTGTACCTGCTCCTCCATGATGACATACAGCAGATACTATTTATAGACTGATATTTAAAATACAGGCGAAAGGCGATGTGATACTGACCATGCTGAAAAAGCCAATCGTGTGGAACACTACCAATTTTAAAAACTGTTTCAGGTAGTTGATCATCATCTTTTGCTAAGCCAGAGAGTAAAGCTCGGTAGCCGGTTTGTTCAAGTGCTTCTAGAACAATTTTTAACAGACGGTCAGAATCATGTCCCGTGATTGAACCAAAGCCAATATAGATAGGCGGTGATAGCTTCTCCGATTTGTTCGCATTCTTCAGACCGAGAAACCTTAACAAATCATCTGGATAATTGGTGTCAGCAGTAGCATCTTGTTTAAGAATAAAGAATCCACTAACATTTATATGATCTGCCCAATCTTTAGGCTTAGGTACAAGTGATGGCGACCAACAATATGTATATGGCACATGTTCATCGATCATCATAAATGTTGCTTGTCGAGTATGAAGCGGCGGTAAACTTAAGACCTCTCGACGAAAGTTATTCACAATATCGCGCATACTAGACCAGGTCTGTCAAAGAAGAAAATATTACTTCTTCACAGTTGTTTCGATGTAGAACAAACATCTTGAATACACTTACAAACATTTCGATTGCTGTATACGATAACATATTCACTTTTTCAATTGATGCTTTTGAATAATCAACGTTGATTAGAGGATGTGGAAAAGCAGTCGTTGGTGACCAAGGCATTGTAAACATAATATGTAATGGAATTTGTAATTTTTGTGCACAATGTACATGACCGAAGGATGGCGGATTGGCAATGATTGCCTCTGCTGTGAATGATTCTCCTGTTTCATCATCATCAAGCGTACATGCACTCCAAGTCGACGCCAAAATTTCAGTTAAAACATTACGATTTTTCGTTAAATCTCCTGCGGCAATACTGCTCACTGACGGTATGACGCCAGAGTTTTTCACCATAAATGCCATAAGATCAGCTGGATCTCCTGCCAATGGGAAAAATTCTAAACCATTTCCTCGTACAAATTTACGAAATGTATTATGTGTTGCCAAACGAACACGATGGCCAGCAGCCACTAATGCTTGTCCAAGACTGTTAAAATACGCAAACAATTGATGTTCACAACCGATTAAGTTGATAAACTTACGCTATNGTCAATCAAAGCTTTGCCATTTCGGTGGCGGATGTAAAGAGCTCACAAACACGCAACATTGTCAGGAATATTCTCATCCAGCTCTGTGTCCATATACAAATAATGAAACGTCGTGCAAAGAGAAACAAGATGCTCAACATAGAATTTTGTATCAACATCGGCGATTATGTTCAGAGGGTGGTGAATGTGAATTAGTCGATGATGATCAAACGCACCGCAATAAGTATGAACATCCAGATTTTTGTCGTGATGGGGGCGCATGTGAAAATGTGGATCGTGATCATATAAAATCATATCGACATGTTCCTTTCTGCAAACATAGTCGTGAATGTTTGGATTACATTCGTAAATCAAAAGAGCACTGTCATGATTTCAGACATTGTATACCCATGTGTCGTTACGGTAAATTCTGCATACGGTTTCATGATGAAAATCATTTGCGAAAAGAAAAACATCCTTTTAATCAACCATGCCCATTCACACCATACTGTTGTCCTCAATACAATGAATTCTCACAAACTGCTAACAAGAAATTATTAAAAATCGACGTCCAAAAACATTGTTTACAATTATCTCATGTTTGCGAATGGGGTCGACAATGCAAAGATAGATCTGATCAACACTGGAAAAGTGCCATACATGTTCCACGTCATATGTGTCCATACGATAATCGGTGTACAAAAACTGACCAAGATGACCACTTGAATACGTTTTCGCATACGGGTATACCTGATATTCGCCCCATGTGCGCTCATCGACGTGATATTTGTCGAGATAAAGGGAAACCTGATCATATAAAACAGTTTCGACATTATGGAAACTGTGATTTTAGCGGTGTTATAAATTATTTTGGTCAAAACAAATCGATAGATTTTGTTGAAAATCAAAAACATATGATGGAAGCTATCAACAGCTATTTTGAGCATAACAAAATAACTTGTTCTGTACCGAAAGAAATCGAGAGATTTGTCAAAGCTTTACAACCAGTCCATCGTTGCTCAAAAGTTATTTTCGAATCGATACTTGTTCATGGTCATGTAATGTCTAGTAAGTATATGGAGCACTTAAAACAACCTAAGTTTGCTGCTCAAGCTGTCCAAGAACATAGAGATGTACGAACTATTCTCGATCGTCATGACGCTGCCCGAAGCTATGCTAAAGAATATATTCGAGCGATCGTTGCATTGGAGTACAGTAAAAAACCTCCGATAAGTTTACCCATGGAAGTACCTCTACATATTTCATCATCAATGTTACGTTCCTCGATATTACCCACGTCTGATTCTCAAGAATCGAATGAAACAATACAGAAAACGGAAAGATTTTTAAGAGCTATGATGGAAAGAAAAGAAATTGATACAATTCGTCGATGTGCAGTCGATATCGCCACTGCTTCATTGAATCTTCATAAAGCTCCAGCCGGTATTCAATATGAAAAAGACAAACAGCTGGGTACAAATAAGCATGTTTTCGGTATTCTCGGTCCGCATTGTGGGCGCTATTATGGAGATATTGTTTTGGTGTTTAAAGCGGAAGTCATGCTTCATCCAGATGCCAATTTTACCCATCAAGCAGCAACATCATATTTAAGTGGAAGAACGTATTCTCAACGTCCGTGGGTGAGAGATCCCGGCTCGGATTCGAGAAAAACAGCGCGCTTTCACCAATCAAAACTGCATTGTTCTGTGCCGAACTATGAACATGTTGCGGCAGCAGAGCTCATTGCTATAACAAGTAAACACCAGAAGAAATCGAGTATTGACTACAAGGATATTCTTGATCGATGGTTGAGCGTCGATTCGCATGAAGTATTTGAAGCACATTTGCCACAACTAATCCCATTGGATTACATTGAAAAAGTGTATATTCCAAAAAGTTTATTCTATTCTTTATCACGAAAAGCTCAAGAATGTGCAAAAAGAACGTTCTGTCATGGTTTGCATTTAACGAACCATCAGGTTGATGTATCACCAAACGATATGTATGCGTTAGATAATAATCGTAAGGAATATCAAAAGTTCATCATCGATAAGCTTGTCACAAAAATTAATAAGCGAATGAATCATCCTACATATTCATATGGTACTTTCTTTACGCTTGCACCAACTGAATTTACAGATTACATAGTTTTACCAATAACTATAAACAAATCTTATTATGAGTACCGCCGAACCCATAAAAATCATTCGAATGTCGATGATGTCTACATCTATTGGCAAGCCATGCATGGCGACATGATTCTTGCATTATCAGATGAACACATTGAGTCAAAAAGATCAGAAAAAAATACTCAATATCTTGTGTGTTATATCGCACCACGACCACCTCTGAAAACGGCAGCATATGATGAAGCATATTCATACCTGAACAACGGTGATCCATACAGGCACAGCGTCATTTTAAACAATAATGAATGTAATGCTAAATCAAATACATTCTACCGTGGTTGTAGTAGCGGAGATTTTCTTACTTTTTGTCTTAAACTCGATAAGAAAACAGGACAAGTTACACTTTCGCACGCTGGAGCAAATGGTATTTATTGCCATAATAAAATTACGTATCAATTTTCTAAACAACGTCTCGATTTAAACCAATTGCGGTATGTCCATGTCAGTGCCGGATCTCAGAAAGTGCCTATTCGAAATCTAATTATAACTTTTGAGCCGGTTTCTGATCTTCATCCATCGTTCGACAAGAATTTTAGACCAGAAAGCGACGTTTCATCTAATGATGAACACTCACATAACCATGATAAACCATCACCACATAGATCCAACGGACCGTCTAGACACGAATCCCCATCATTTCTAAACAAAGCGGGCAATGCGATTAAAGGTGCTGTTGATTATCTCCTTCGTAACGATAAAGAACGAAAACCATGCCCGGAAGCAGTCAACTGTTTACTACAAGGATCATCTACACATACAGAAGAATTCTTTCATCCTTGCAGATATGCTGAGTTATGTAATAACAAAGATAAAGAACCTCATTTAACGCATGAATCGCGGCGAGTTACACAATGTCAGTTGAATATTTCATGTTCAAAACTTGACAATCCGGCCCATCGAGCTGCATACCGACATGATGGTTATCCGGATTTTCTCATACCTTGTAGGGATAGCTCAAAATGCCAAGATTCGACATTCCAACTGTCATGGGCAATTACCAAGCTAGTATCATAAGGAATTGTCCTACATATCTTCTTGCGTTCTGCACATATATATGTTTATTTCGTTCTACATGACGTCATGTCATATGTTCATCATATGTGCTCTTGCGTTCCTTACGTCACTTTTGTTTCCCTGTATCGTTGGTATTTTCTAAGTCTAGTAACTCTATATAAACTTGATATGTTTTGGTAGAAGGGCGTTCAGTTGTGTAACTATTTCTGTTTTACAATAAACATCATTTAAGTTAAAACGGATCTAACAATTGGTGCACTGGCCGGGAATCGGTAAGGTATATGTCAGGTATTACAACTAGATTACAGAAAATACGAAAGCAACAAGAATTTGAATCTGAATTTGCACGGATAAATTGTATCAAGGTAGAAAAAACAAACAATTCACTTCATTATTTGACAGAACATATTGTTTATCGACCGAAATTATTTACAATGGACGAAAAACTAACTATTTCGTTATTAACTAGTTCCAGTGATAAGTTACCAAAGTTTAGTGGAAAGAATTCGGAAAATGTGGCCAAATGGTTAAGAAAAGTTACGAATGAATTAAATGTATTCAAACTGACAGATCCTCAAAAGTTATTGATGATTCCATCGGTGTTAACAGATGATGCACGTCAATGGTATGTCAACAATTTAGCTCTTTTGGTGGATTGGGCAACATTTTCCCGCGAAATCTTAACGGCATTTACATCACCCATGCATCGCAATGTGGCAATTAAGCAGATAGGTACGCGAGTGCAAGGCGTGGAGGAAACCGTGTTGCATTATTATCACGAAATGATCGAGCTATGTGATATGATTGACAACGACATGAACGATGAATTGAAAGTCGGATATTTATTAGCTGGAGTTAATTACCGTATAAATCAGGCAATATACAAAAGACCATCCGATGTTTCAATTGCCATAAGGTTGGTCACATTGCACGTCATTGTTTCTCAAAAAACTACTAGCGGGGGCGAATGATGGTTACGCTCTCGTTCATACTCATCATCCATCTTTAATATTCATACCAGCCTGGATCAATAGTTTGAAAATCAAAGCAATGCTAGATACGGGAGCCACATCTTCGCTAATCACCAAATCTACAATTAACAAACTTCATTTGCAACAACAAATCCAGGTAGAAGGAGGCGAAATCGTATTAGGCGATTCACAAACACGAATGAAACAATATGGTCGAATTTATTTGGAATTAGAAATTGGCAGAAAAAGATTTGGAATTACAGCAATTGTCGTCGATCAATTAACAAATGAATTAATTTTGGGTATGGATTTTGTACGAAAATTCAAAGTAGAAATAAATATGAGCTCTGAATGTCTCATGCTGCACAGACAGAACCAACGCATCAGTGTGCAATTTGGCAAGTTCAATGACGTTCGATTAGCACAGCGATATACTATACTTCCCAGATGTAAACAAGTGGTCAATGCGGTGGTAGATGGGGCGGTGACTGCGGAGAGAATGATGTTCAAGGTCGTGGGATGGAAGCAACAGCAAGCTAAGCGTGTTCGTCTTTGTGATGGTTTAGTTGATGTTTACAATAGTTGTGTACAAGTAACACTTTATAATCCTACAACGCGAAGTGTAACTCTTCCCAAAGCAATGTGTATTGGTGAAATAGAGTCCTTGGAAGTTGATGAATATTGTTCGGTATTAAGCTCCACGAACACCATCGAAGAGTTTACGTTTCAGCAGCATCAAAAAGAGCATCCAGTGCCACTAGACAAGATTGTTACTACGCTAACGCAACATTTATCCACTAATGATAAATATTATAAACAAATACACGAGCTTGTCGATGAACATAAAGTATTATTTGATGTAAGTCAACCACGTACGATTAACGCAACTATACATCACGTCATTGACACTGGCGATCATGCTCCAATTGCTGCTAAACCATATTTTAAAACTGTTGAACAGCGAAAGAATATTCAACAGGAGATTGATAAAATGTTGCGCGCCGGTATTGTTATACCATCGACATCGGACTGGTCATCTCCAGTGGTTTTATTAACGAAATCTGATGGCACCTTTCGATTCATAATAGATTACAGGAAATTAAATGCTATCACCAAGAAAGATGTCTATCCTCAGCCCACAGTCGAAGAGCTTATTCAACGTTTGGGTGGCCATTCATGGTTCACAAAGATTGACATGAAAGCAGGGTATCATCAAATTCCAATCAGAGATCAGGACAAAGAAAAAACGGCGTTTGTTACGCAAGATGGTTTATATCAATTTGAAGTATTACCAATGGGTTTGATGAATGCGCCACCAACGTTTCAACGGTTGATGCATAATATCATAGGTTATAATCGGTGGGACTATGTGGTCATCTATCTAGATGACATAATTATATTTTCTCATTCGTTTGAGGAACATGTGGGACATTTACGTGAAATCTTTCAAATCCTCAAGGATCACCAATTCACATTGAACCCGAAAAAATGTTCCATTGCTCAACAAACTATTGAGTTTCTGAGTCATATGATTACGAAAGATTCCATTGTGCCGTTACCGGAACGGATTCAAGCCATCTTGGATATACCCCAACCAACAACATTAGCACAAGCGAATAAATTTATTGGTAAATTAGGATGGTATCGGAAGTTCATTCCTAACTTTTCTCAAATCGCAGCACCCATCCATCGAGTAACAAATAAAATCAAAAGTAAGCGCAAAGAGTTTGCTTGGGGAGATGAACAAATTCAGGCTGCAAATGAACTCAAACGAATATTAACTGGTCAACCACTTATGCTGAAGTATCCTCATCCGACGGCACAATTCGTTCTGTCAACTGATGCATCTGATTATGCAATTGGCGGCACATTGAAGCAAATCGTTAATGGTAAAACTCATTACAACTATTATTTATCACGGCTATTGTCGGACACAGAAAAACGATATGCTACTATTGAGCGAGAAGCATTGGGTATATTTTGGTGCTTGAATAAGCTGCAGCAGTATCTGGGCGGAAGGGATGTGTTGGTTCTCACGGATCATAAACCATTACAACACTTTCACGCGAAAAACAAGATCAATAGCAAACGAATAGAACAATGGCTCATCAAAAATCAAGAAATCCTATCACAAATAGTGGACGTACAATATCGCAAGGGAAGCCAGAATGGAGATGCTGATGGAATGTCTAGACCTGGCCTACGAGATACTCTGGAAACCGTGAACGTCATGACTCGTGCTATGACCAGAGCTCAGGCTCAAACAACAGTAACGAATCAAACCGATGTAGTAGTCTCACCAAAGGATGACAGTGGGTCTGTTATGACATTTAATTTTACTTTAATGCGAATCAGTACTGAACAACAGATGGATTCCTATTTTGGTAATATTTTGAGGCGAGTTACGGCAAACACAGGGCCCAAGGAACCGTATATCATGGAAAATAATGTTTTGTATAAACTGGTGAAAACAGCAGCCAAGGGACGACAATTGAAATTAATTTGTATTCCAAAATCAATGCAGCAGGAAGTTATTCGATGTTATCATGATCATCCGACTGCAGCCCATTTTGGTATTACCAGAACCTGGCTGAAAATTCGACAAGTGTGTTTTTGGCGTGGTATGAAACAGACAATAGTGAATTATATACGATCTTGTGACAAATGTTCGAGATATAATAGTAATCGCAATAAACCCACCGGACATTTAAATCCAATTGAACTGCCTGAAGGCCCGTTAGAATTAGTGTCAATGGATTTTTGGGGACCAACGCCACAATATTCATCAAAGGGCAATAAGTATGTTTTGGTTATTAGTGACTATTATACCCGGTATGTTGTGGCAACTCCTCTCCCAAACAATACTGCGATAACTGCTGCTCAATGCTTTGTTGAAAATTTTGCCTTTAAGTTTGGTGTTCCTCGACGATTGATTACAGATCAGGGAGTTCATTTCAATAATGAATTGATGCGAAATGTAACCAAACTATTAGGAACAAACCATATTCAAACTACAGCGTATCATCCGCAGTCGAATGGTTTGACAGAAAGATTTAATGGCACGTTTCATACGCAATTAGCAAAATTTCAAAATGAGGATTTGTCGGATTGGGATGAGTTTCTTGGAGCCGTGACGTATGCGTATAATACAGGTATTCAGAGTAGCACGAAATTCTGTCCATTTCAATTGATGTTCGGGCGTCGTCCTGTTTTACCACTCGATCATACAGCTGAGACATTTCATTTCGATCGACCCAATGATTATTGGCACAAGATGATGCGATGGAGCAATATTTACAAAACAGCAGCACGCCAACACATGAAATTCCAACAGCAACAATCAAAAGCACGCTTTGATAAACATCGTCCAAACCATCAACTTCAAGTGAATGATTTGGTGTGGTGGAAAGTTCCAGGGATTCGAGGCAAATTTCAAGAACGTTTTTCTGGTCCATTTCTAATTACGCACAAGCAGCATCCTTCGTATACTATTCAAGATCCGCAAACATCAGTTGTTAAAACTGTTCATATTAGTAGTTTGAAGTTAGTCTATTCTCGACCTGTTAGTTCCGTATAACAGCAAAGTAAGCATGTGACATATACAAACCTATACAAAGTAGTTTGATAAAAAAAAAAAAAAAAAAAATATATATATTCAACGCAAGTTAATCAATGACAATGGTAGTGGCAATACCGGAACATTGAACAATTGGATGTTTTGATGAACGTGGAAGTTCATCTTCTTCTTATGGGGGAGATGTCATGGGCAATTACCAAGCTAGTATCATAAGGAATTGTCCTACATATCTTCTTGCGTTCTGCACATATATATGTTTATTTCGTTCTACATGACGTCATGTCATATGTTCATCATATGTGCTCTTGCGTTCCTTACGTCACTTTTGTTTCCCTGTATCGTTGGTATTTTCTAAGTCTAGTAACTCTATATAAACTTGATATGTTTTGGTAGAAGGGCGTTCAGTTGTGTAACTATTTCTGTTTTACAATAAACATCATTTAAGTTAAAACGGATCTAACACCAACATCGAAAGAAATATTCACATGGTGAAAAATTTGATCTACAACTAGGATATAACGGTAAGTCCCCATTGTTCGTATATAGATATTAAACTGTTTTCACTTGTACTTTCCACGGATACCATAGACGAGAAAAAATCGTCACAACCATCGTCAGCAGGAGCAGATTGCGCTACCGAAGATCAAATGTCTTCCTTTGGAGATGGAGGACGGGAGAATATTCAAAAGAGCCCTTGCCTTAACGAATCAAACTGTCGTGCACAAAACGATGGTCACCATTATTCCAGATACTCACATGAAAATCGTCAACCCATTCCATGTCGACATGCAAATAATTGCAGAGATAAAAACGATCCGCGACACTCGGCCAAGTATTCTCAACCAAATGATCATAGGCCTTACGATGCGTCTGCATCTAATCAAGGGAAAATACACTGCCGTCACGGGAATGACTGTTGGGATAAAAATGATCCGAATCATTGTTCTAAATACTTCCATCCATCTGCGCGTAGCAATGAAACGATTCAATGTCGCCATGGAAATGATTGTCGGGATAAGAATGATCCGCGGCACTGCGCGAAATATTCTCATCCTCATCGTCGCTGATCAGGCAACTTCACATGAATATACTGAAGTAAACATATACTTCAACTGAATTCTCTATTCTAGAAAAAATAGAATTTCTTTTTGAATGCTTTTTACTCACGATTTAATAAAAATCCACTGAAGAGGGCGTTAATGAAACAGATAGTGTGATTGGGTGTTATAGACTATCATCACAATTATTGTATCGGGTGATACTTTTAGAAGATGCACTGCTGTCCGTCGTAGTGCTATATTTACCACGTGTCTTATTTTCTTATCGAATGCTTTATCTCTGTGTCCTTCTGTATATAAACTAGTAAAAAAATGATGTATAAAGCTACTCTTTTTGATAGGATACAATCCGTATGCGATATGAATACATTATTCACACGTCGAAATGTTGAATTTCCAACTCAAAGTGGTGCTCTTTTACGAGGTTGGCTTTATGAACCGATTTCAAAACTTGATGATAAACAACGATATCCAGCTATCGTGATGACTCATGGTTATGGTGCTGTCAAAGAGTTATACATCGATTTGTATGCAGAACGATTTGTTCAATCGAATTTTGTTGTGCTTCTGTATGACCATGAAAATCTTGGTGAAAGCGAAGGTGTGCCGCGACAGGAAATCGATCCAAACAAACAAATCCAGGGTTATAGTTCAGCAATCACTTATTTACAATCGTTAACCGACCTTGTTGATCCTGACCGAATCGGTATATGGGGTACAAGTTATAGTGCCGGGCATGTTTTAGTCGTTAGTGCGAAAGATAAACGTGTGAAATGCGTTGTTTCACAAATGCCTTCGATCAGTGGACGACGTAATTTAAAACGACGTTACAAAAGCGAGGAAGACTATCAAAGATTATTGAAAGCATTGGAACGAGATCGAAAACAGATAGCAGAAGGCGGTGCACCAAGAATCGTTCCGATCATTCGGCCAGAAGAACAAGCGGATTGGTGGAATTTCTTCGATGTTGGCCATGCTGATCAAAAAGATGCATGGCGATACAAAAACTGGAAAAATGAACAAACATTGCGTAGTGTTGAACTATACGGTCAATACGATCCCGAAGATTCAATAGAAAATCGTTCCTCATGTCCTCTATTAATGCTGGTTGCTGATCACGATACAGTAACATTTACTGAAGATGAAACCGAATTATTCGAAAAGCGGATCGATGAACCAAAGAAATTGGTGAAATTTCCTGGTGATCATTTCTCTGCATACAAAGCGCAATTTGAATTGACTGCAAATGAAGCAAATGATTGGTTTAAAAGATATTTGCAATAACAAGAACGAACCTTGTCTTATTATTCGATTTTGTTTTATTGTTACATCTTTCAATAAATATATGTTTCGGATAAAGATTCGTCACATATTGTAACGAGCATTGAAAGGTGCGGGATTATTGACATCAGTAGTGACACATAATTTATTTCATCAGAAGTCTGTCTACTACTTTCATTGATGCTTATCTGGGTGAAATCGATTATACGCATCTTTCCTTAAATCCCAATTTTTTATTTGTGTTGTTTACTAGTAAACTCCTTATAAGCAGTATAACATTACTCTTGAGCAAGAGCACAAGTAGAAAAATGCCAAATGACTTTCTTAAGTTAATTTATCCCAATGTATTTATAACTTCTTTCAGACGAAATATTATCAGACGAATGAAAAATTCGTTCTTCCTACCTTATAATCGTCTATGTCATGAATTCAAACCGTTTCTTACGTACCACACTTACTCTATTGAAGGCTTACATTAATCATTAACAGAAGGAAAATAATTGCATTTTGAAAGGATATACACAGGTAAATAATGACTTTTTCATCATGTAACTCCTAATAGAAAAACGTAACTTACGATTAGATTATCATGATTTATACATAACAACTATTCTCCTCAGAATATCCACTACATAACAAACTTCTTCTACTATACCGTATAGATGCATACAAATGAAAATTGCTCGACAACGAATATTCCACTGTCATCAGTTGTTAGCATCATATCTTCTTCCTCCCGCCGGTATTCGAGCAATTCTTGTACAAATGTTCGCCACGAGGAACTTCAACAGACTCCTCCCGTCCGAAAACCGAGACCAAACATCGAGAATTTAATCAATGCGATCAGCTTTCGAGCACGTATGAGAAAATTTCTCAATACTCGACTGTAACGAGATACTCTTGCTTCACAATATATTCTACTAACTCGTTTCTCTATATAGTACTTTCGTTAGTAATATCATGAGCTTTCTGGGCATTTTGGGAATCTTTCTCATGATTATCGAAAATGAATTACACTTCGATTGGGTGAATCACGGAGATATTGGACCTATTTGGTTCATGAAACTAATTATTTCTATAACAACGGCGATACTTCTTGGCTTGATTCTCTACTATCATTATTTAGATCTACAACTCTATTCGATTCAGAATTCTCTCGATGACTATCGTGTTGGTCTAACAAGGAAGAAAATATGTTTCATTGCAAGTGAACTTTTGATATGTGCTATACATCCTATGCCGTTGTCCAGTCTAAACTCAAATCTGAAAGATATTTCACCAGAAACGACCGTTCATCCTTCACTATCGTACACATCGGTTGAAGTTGCATTAAGTCTACCAAGTAGATTATTCTCGTATCGTTTAAGCTAATTTCATTGTACTTTGTAGTGTTTCTTCGTTTGTATCTATTTGGTCGAACAATTATGTTCCATTCATACTTGTTTCGTGATGGATCATTACGATCCATTAGTTGTCTCAATCAAGTATCGATCGATTTGTCCTTCCTATTGAAAACTTACCTGGAGCAATGGGCAACTCGATGTTTACTTGCTCTTAACATCATTGCTTTCCTTATTGGAAGTTGGTGTCTACGCGCATGTGACTACACAGCAACAGGAGATCATCTATCCATATTCGACTCAATGTGGTTATTCATTGTAACGTTCACTACAGTTGGTACGTCATATCTATTACGGATGAAGTCAACTGAAAGGACAACTTGTTTCGTGTAGGTTTCGGAGATGTGTATCCGTCAACACTTTGTGGACGCGGTAAGTAAATGCATTCTTTCGTATAATTAGTTTTAGTTGTGAAAATTTTATAGGTATTACAACCGTGGTCGGTTTTATTGGTCTTCTTTCATCTGCTCTTTTTATTGCTGTTCTCACTCAAAAACTACATTTGACGCGTGAAGAAAAATATGTTCATACATTCGTGTCAAAAATGCAGTTAGCTAAAGATCGTGAAAATCAAGCAGCGAATGTTGTCAAATTTGCTATGAAAGTATGGTATTTGAAGCGACAGAATAAACGAACATTTATTCAATCGTTTCACGCGCAACGAAAACTTTTTCGAGCCATATCTTCTTTGCAACAAACGAAAAGGCAACAAGGTTATTTAATGGATAGTTGTATTGGACTGCATGAGATAATAATCATGCAACACAATTTAACCGCTCAACATGATGAGACATTGCAGCAGATGGAACAGATGAAGAATGATATTAGAAAAATCCAAACAGAATCAGGTCATATCTTGGAAATAATGAAGAATATACAAACAACGCTCAATACAAGACTGAATCAATCGACGATCTAGAAGAGATGTTTGTGAACTTTTGAATTGTTTTTAAATAGAATATTTTGTTCTCTATCAGAGTTGAATAATCAACAGTAATAATAATTTATGACAACAAAACACGTCGAAACCGCGAGAATAGCATTGTATGAAAAGATTAGGTTTTAGAAATAGTCATGACTGATGGTCATGTGCTGTAGTTGTAGAATATTGCTGTTTAATTCTATCAAATTTAGATAGGATCTGCTCACAAGTACTTGGTTTAAAGCCAGTCTTCGATGCTGCTAGTGTCGCCGCTTCAGAGACACTCTGCTCATCTTGTAAATTGTTTTGAGCTAAGTTGAGTGTGGATAAATCGAGATCAATCGTATTTGCTACGTCTGCTTCGTCGTCCTTATTGTTAAGCAGAGAGTTATTAAAACTGGCATAGAAACCTCGACATAACCAAGTCAATGAAGATAACGTCCCAACGACAGGCTTTAATAAACCATTGACAAGTCCTATCAATGTTCCAGCAGCACCACCGATGGGTCCATGACGTCCATAACCGATACGAGGTGTCTCCAAGAGTTCTTTAACACCGTCTGTCCAACCGTAGTAGACAGCAAGTATAGCAGCGTTCACACCTGAATTGAAATCAACAACATACGGTCGAGAGCGAAGTTCTTGTTCACTGAAATGACGAAAGATATATTACATAGATAGAAATTGTTCTTTACTTATAAAAATCATAATAAGCTGGTGCAGCGTCCAATACATCGGTCAATTCTCCATAAAGCGAAACACAACCAATACATAGATGGCCAATACCTTTCCCTAAGCCTTTTGCAATACCTTCGCAGACAGTACGGGTGCCACTTTGCCATGTATCGCAATGAATTGCTTGTTTGATACCGCTGCTAGTATCGATAACAATGGTCACAATGGCTTTTTGTGTATGTTTTATGATACCATGAAACGGTATGTGAATGCGATTATCGTATATCGAGAGCCATTGTCGTGTTGGATGACTTTCTAATTGTGATTCATCAATTCGTTTTCCAATGAGAAGTACTTGGGCAACACGACGCGATACTTGCAATCGGTGGTCTTTCAGTTGATAGCACGCTGCATCTGTTGATTCCAGATCGCTACGTATAGTGGAAAGTGGAAGATGAGCATGGAATGCACGCACTGCTTCATCACAACCATTTTCTTTTAACATCGAATTTCGAATACGTTCAGCAGCAGCGTTCGTTTCTGGTCGACGTACAAATTCAATTGCCTTTACTAGATCTTCTGTCGTCAGAACTTTTCCAGGCACTGGATGAGGACCAGCGCCATTCTTTTCCACAACATTGCCCCAAAAAAATTGATCTCCGAAAAATGGTACTATAATCGTCGGCTTACCAGCCAGAAGACCAGCAGCAGTCGTACCTGCTCCTCCATGATGACATACAGCAGATACTATTTATAGACCGACATTTAATATACAGGCGAAAGGCGATGTGATACTGACCATGTTGAAAAAGCCAATCGTGTGGAACACTACCAATTTTAACAACTGTTTCAGGTAGTTGATCATTATCTTTTGCTAAGCCGGAAAGTAATGCTCGGCAGCCGGTTTGTTCAAGTGCCTCTAGAACAATTTTTAACAGACGTTCAGAATCATGTCCCGTGATAGAACCAAAGCCAATATAGATAGGCGGTGATAGTTTCTCCGATTTGTTCGCATTCTTCAAACCGAGAAACTTTAACAAATCATCTGGATAATTGGTGTCAGCAGTAGTATCTTGTTTAAGAATAAAGAATCCACTAACATTTATATGATCTGCCCAATCTTTGGGTTTAGGTACAAGTGATGGCGACCAACAATATGTATATGGCACACGTTCATCGATCATCATAAATGTTGCTTGTCGAGTATGCAGTGGTGGTAAACTTAAGACCTCTCGACGAAAGTTATTCACAATATCGCGCATACTAGACCAAGTCTGTCAAAGAAGAAAATATTACTTCTTCAGTTGTTTCGATGTAAAAAATATCTTGAATACACTTACAAACATTTCGATTGCTGTATACGATAGCATATTCACTTTTTCAATTGATGCTTTTGAATAATCAACGTTGATTAGAGGATGTGGAAAAGCAGTCGTTGGTGACCATGGCATTGTAAACATAATATGTAATGGAATTTGTAATTTTTGTGCACAATGTACATGACCGAACGACGGTGGATTGGCAATGATTGCCTCTGCTGTGAACGATTCTCCTGTTTCATCATCATCAAGCGTACATGCACTCCAAGTCGACGCCAAAATTTCAGTTAAAACATTACGATTTTTCGTTAAATCTCCTGCGGCAATACTTCCCACTGACGGTATGATGCCAGAGTTTTTCACCATAAATGCCATAAGATCAGCTGGATCTCCTGCTAATGGGAAAAATTCTAATCCATTTCCTCGTACAAATTTACGAAATGTATTATGTGTTGCTAAACGAACACGATGACCAGCAGCCACTAATGCTTGTCCAAGACTGTCACAATATGCAAACAATTGATATTTACTATAGATTAAGTTGATAAACTTACGCTATAAATGGTTGTACATCCCCTCGTGTTCCGACAATGAGTAAAACGATGTTAATTCGAGGTATGTTAGTAGTTTTCCTTTTTGATATTACGTTACGATGTTGCGGCATTGTCTAAAGTGTAGAAGTATCTGAGTATAAGTCTTTTACAACAGAGAAAGAGAGATGGAAAGAAGAAAAACAGCACACGTGTATAATAACGTGTACACTCGTTCTTTTTCTCTATCCTTAAGTACATACTGTGTCAATAATATACTCAGAAAGTGAAAGTTTAGTTGTCGCTTTTCTTTCTGTCTTCAGATGAAGAATTGTATCCTCGGAAGAATCTTTTACGAATATCGAGAAAAACAATCTTTTGACAGAAAACTATAACGAATATACACACGAGTTTGTGCATTTGGGTCAACATCAATCAAAACGAATTGAATCAGAGCGAGAGAGAGAGAGAGAGAGAGAGAATGTAATTGAAATCTTTCGTTGTCACCAATTTATATAACAAGAAATAATATTGATATTATTNCTCGTCATGATTTTCTCTATGCTCATGTTATTCTCTGACAAACTCACATAATGTTCGTCGGCGGAGTTTTAGTTCACCATCAATGTTTGCCATCACTCGAGTCAAGTCGAGAGCTGAAACCTTCGAGCTTTGATCGCGTTTTCTGCAAGTGCCAATCAAATAGTTGTCACATACTGAAACACGATTACATGTTTCACCAAAGTTGTTTCGAGTTGCCAAAGCAAGTTCGTCGTCGCTCTCATCATTGGATAGCGATCGTTTTACGAGCGCTGCTGAGTTAAATGCAACACATAAAACCAGAAAGGCGAATGAGACGAAAACAGGTTTCATGATTGTCGGATTGTTGTTATGTATCGATGAAGTAGATGATGATGATGATGAAGTGAATGAAAAATGGAAAGAATCCATCGCTTTATATACGCATCGAAGTGCTGAAAAACAACTAATTGTTGATTTGAGGATACACCAACGAAATTTTGCCAACTCATACTAATCGATACAAAAATAAAACGAACATCAAAACGAATGCGTGGGTTGTGACATGAAGAATAGAGTAAACGCATATCTCAAGCTTATCATCGATGTTATGATTAGTTCTTTGCAGATTAACTAGTCAACCATGATCGAAAAGTATATGATGAGATTTTTGTTTCTGCGATGGAGAGTACTAGCTCAAAAGTGATTTGTGATACATTCAGCTGTGGATAATCAACAGATATATACAATTTACTACAACTAGTTTTTCGAACGAAAGTCGATTGTGGATCTTTAATAATACAATACAACCCAAACAAAGTGAATTATCGATTATTAATGCATATGATTCGATCGACGTCTTGTTGGATGCGAAGTAGTTGGTGAACCACTATGATTTATTTTAAAAAATGTCGCTTTTCGTTTGAAAAGCCACGTTGAAATATACAAAATATGGTCAAAAAACTATTTTATCAAATTTTAAAAGCTATTAAGTGTAAAGACAATCCATCATATGTTATGAAAATAACAAAATTAGTAATATTTATTCTAATAAAGCTACAGATGGATGGGACGCACTTTGGAAGTCAGTTGCATCGGTACAAAAGTCGTGTAAGTAACATCAACAAATGATTTAGTTTTACATATGTCTGCATCATTCGCGAGATGTATGCATTCACAAAATTCATGTGAACGCGCTATTCGTTAGATAGAGCGATCGATGAGACACTTTGCAATACAAGTAGAAAATTGAACTTTGCTTTAGTCAACAAGTCGATTATCACTTTTTGCAAGTTATCAATTTAATAGTGGCCTCTCTAGGAAATGAAACGTGAACTTATTAACAGCATGTCCCAAATCACAATTTTTTCGATGAAGAAAAGCCGACGTCGCTATGTCACCGTATTGAAAAATTATACTGAACAAAACTCGTTGATGAGAATACTATTTAAATTCTTGTTTCTTTGTTCATAACAACAACTATAGATACATCAGATATCACCTGCATAGTTGTATACGATATTCATCGTACACATCGATCATCATAAGTGTATCATTAATTACTATTAACAACCAATATACATATCAGCTATATCTTGTCGTGCTAGAATGTTCTCTGGTAAAACATCTATATTTGGAACATGTAATCAGCTTTTTAGTAAATGTTTTCTGAAAGTTTAATTTTGATTAATATAAGAAAAAAACTTCTTTATTCATCATATAGAAAGTAAAAATAAAATTAGCCAAATTGACTTAATATGGTGTCTTGATTAATTTCAGATAAACTTCTTCGTCTTGATCTTGTTGCAAGAGATCATTTCCACTATAATTAATAAAACCATGCTGACGTGCGACCGCTAAAATTTCGACTAATTTATTGACTTGAGTATTTCCGAATATCTACAGGCAAAAACAAATGTTACATTTCTCGTACACACATCTTTCTGTTACTGACTGGTATAAATTCACCAAATTTGATTTGCACTGCGTAATCACCCTGTAATCCATTGTCTTTAATCAATTGAAAAACATGTTTGATTTCATTCATTACATTCGCAGGTATTTCATGTTGACTGAAAATAACAATAACATTCTAGTCAAGGTTAAATCAACATCATGTGATAGAACATACTCGTGGATCGATTGTATCACTGGAGCGGATGGAGCTTGAGTTTGATTAATAGTTTCTTGAAATTTATTCAAACGTCCAGCTAGATGATTTTTAGGTCTTTCCGGTTTTTTATACATTTGTTTATCATATTCGATCGAATTGTCTTTATTAGAGGAGGCCATGTTGTCGTCGTGCTGAGCGAGGGTTGGTTAGATATGTGTATCGTTGGATAGAGATGATAGGAGTGTCTATGTATTCGAGGCGGAAAAGAAAGAAAATGTGTACATAGAATTGATGTTGTTGTTTTGGTTGTTGGTATTAGTGCGAAGGAGTTATTTATAATCTGCAATGCAAAGGAAGAGAAGTCGACGAGTAATTTTTGCTTTCCTTTTCTAGAAATCTAATACTGGATATCTTCCATTCTTTTTTGTCTGTTCTGCTCTGTATGAATTATAAGATTAACGAATTGAGTCGATGTACATCCATTGTAAATGTAGACAAAATCTAACCAACAGAAGAACGATAATATATGTTTTGTCTTTCAATAGCCGATGCGTTTGTTCCAATGACATTTATCAATTCGATTCATAGATAAATTGATGAACGAAAGAGCAACGTTTGTATCCGAGGATATTTTTTTACTTTAATACGACTGGTAAACAGAGAACGTTTTCGGCTGCAAAATTCTAGTCATCGTTGCAGATTCACTTTTTTGTTATCACTATGCTTTTTCTGATAAGAATTTTGTACGTATGATTTTGTTTGTAAAGATTGTATTTGCAACATGTGGTTTAACCTTGATGTGTCTTTTTTCAAACAAACGAATCGATTTAGGCGCTCAGTATTGTACACCTTCCGTATTCTTTATGATGTTTTAGTTATACACCAGAATACTGTAGTGCGATATAATTTCAGCCGAAAAGATGATAATTAAAAATGTAAATTGTGAAACTTTGTAGAATTGCCCTTTCATCGAAATTCTTTACCGCTTCGACATTCGTAATTCTTTCTTTTTCGCACATTGGATTCACAATAACGTCTAATTTGCAAGTATATCTCTTCGACACTCGTGGTGTTTACTCAAGTGCTATTTTAACAGTGAATACGTTTAAAACTTTCAGAAAAGCAATATGTCGATCGCTTCGCCAATAATGTACTCATTAAAATTCAATCAATTTATTCATTCAACACTCAGATGTAATTAATTTTTCATTCATACCGATGCTTTAGAGGCCAATGATCTGCTGAAATTCATGGAACCCTGAAATTTCGAACATAACTATTCCATGCCTATGGAGGCAATGTAGAACTAGCATAACACCAATAACAAACTATGAAAACATTACCCTACCATGCTCAAGTCTTCTGTGTAATAATTATTTCCGGTTATCATGTAGCACGTTTATAGATTGTATTCGAATATGCAATGGAATGATCGTTATATATGATAGCTGCATGTGTTTGTGTTTTTCTCTGGTTATTAGCCACATAATTAAGTTCGACAACACCGGTGATTAAACGGTATAATGTAGAAAATTTCAAAAGAACGCAATGAAATCGTTTAAAATTTCGTCATAATTAACCTTCACAGTGGTTGCTCTCCGATTATAACGAAATAAGCATTCATATCGATTCATTCAAATCAAACGCATCGACATCACGTTACTTGATTCAATCATCGTTAAGTACTATCTATATGAGAATAGTATCACCCACTAGGTACAATAACGATTAGGAAACTCGACAGAAATAGCCACATGTATGTTTTGCTTTTTTTTTTCTTGCAGTCAATTGACAATCGTAGGCATATGTAAACATAAAAATAAGAAAAGCTCTTCCTAAAACGAAAGTACGTCACGCTTTATTATTGCATCTGTTATATATAATATATAGAAAAAGTAATAATGTGATTGGATTTCTCCATTGGTCCTATCGAGTGAAATGTATTGAGAAAACATCAAAGTAAGACATATCAAATAAAAAAATATGTAATTAGTGTTTTGTTATCGTTTAACGAAAAGAGAATACACAAAATATTTTTTTCGTTCTGTGACGATACTTTATTGAGATAAAATATTTTGTATCCGTATAGTACAATAATAAAATGATACGGATTTTAAACTACTACTTCTTCTTCTTCTACGCGATGAGTCAGTGCAAGAGAGAGAAACGCGTGATGCTGCAGTGAAAACAAACATATGCACGGATCACTGATCTTAATGAAACATCTGGTCACTTTCTATATATGTTATCAATAACATCAACCTTCACAATTCGAATACAGTTGTCGATAAAATATTCATCATAACATCAATTTCAAAGGACATCACTTCGAAATCAACATGAGTAGAACTATTATCATCACATCTTCGTGTGCTCCTCCACCTCCACCACCAGTCACTGTATTATACGTTAGGAACAATGTGAGATGTGTCCCAAAGCCTTCGTACATCACCGTTGTTGATCAAATAAGTAAACCGGTGATTCTTACTCAACAAATTGTCGATTATGGAACTCCATTGATTATTCAACAGCCTGATTATTATGTTGTCGACAACAGTCCTATTATCGTCACTGATTGCGCACCACGTAGCGTTGTACGCATTGGTGTTAGTAGTTCAAGATGCTGTTCAAGCTGTTACAGAACGTGCCTGTGTTGATCATGAATTGGCGATGAGAAAAATGAAAGATGAACGATGAATTTTCTTCTGATTGACTTTTTTTGGCGGATTCTTTCCTATATTTTTCTCGATTTTAATTTTCAGTAACGAAAATAAGAAATTTATTCTCCTTCATTAGCATAGTCGTATCTTTCAAAAATAAAAAAACATAGTAATAACTGTGAAAGATTGTTATACTCAAGTTTTCGAATACTCGAAAGCCTTGATGACAACACAATATATGAGTCAACTGCATTGTTTCGTTTGAATAGGATAAAAGAAACAGGATAAAATATTCGTTTTCATCTTTTCTTTTGTTCTGACTATTTTTATCTAAACAAAAATAACCTTACAATTTCTATCATCATTACCGCCCAAACTGTTTCTAAAATTTGTTAGAATTATATCATTTTATTTGTTTTGTATTTTGAATTGCATGTACTCCTTGCGAATTTTACTCAACTGCGGTATTTCTTTTCTTGGTTAACTATACGACGTCAGTATAAATTCTTCCGCACTTTATAACCTTCATATGTTCTATTAACTCCAGTATGTCGTTCCCGATGATTGAGGATGAGTATGTTATCTCGCAGCAAACTGTTTAGTGTCGAATCTATATAGTTTATTTCTACGAAAAACATATTGGTGAAACTGTTCTGTATCTATGTCAAAAAAGTATGTTCTTCTTTTTTCATTTGGGGCAAAAATTTGGTACAGGTAGTTTTGGTATCCATTTTTGATCGAAGAAAAGTGGCGCATTATCAGAAAAAAAGTCAGATCCTGCTTTAACAAATACTCCAATCTGGAGAGATGCTGTGGCAAGTAAGAAGATTTGCGTATAGAACCATGAGACCAGTACCGGTAAACGAAATGGTAAATGAGCTTCTATTACGCAAGCGACACCATGTATAACAAAGAATAACATAGCCGCTAGAGCGACTTGTAAATCATGAACTGCCAACCATGCCAGATGCACATGAAGAAGACCACTAACAAGAAAAACAATCAGAGAAGCAAGCGTTGCAGAAGATAGACATTGGCGAACAGGTTGAAATATTGATTCACGAAAAACACTACTGACAAGCTGATTATATCGTCGACCCCAGAAATCGCGCAATGAATGAGCTAGAAACGGGAAATTGATCGTTGTAGTGTGTCGATATTTATCGCCGGTGACGAGACGGATGATCCCACTTACGAAATCTGAGAAAAATGTGTAGGTGACTGCAAATGTGAAAAACATCAGTAATCGAGGATAACTATCACTTCCAGAACATGATAGAAGCCAACGATATAACCAATGATTGATGATGATTTTCAAAGCGGACATGAGAAAGTCATTATGAATAGGCCATTGTTTGCGATAATCTTCCGTACAGGGAACAACAGGTAAGAACATCCAAAGTAATCTGCGAACGTAAGGAATCAATGTATTATAATGATTAGGAGACATCACAATCCAATGAATTAGCCGTATTGACGCAAACCAACAGTATGTTCCCAATAACATAGATGACATCGAACGTCGTGGAAGATCATAAGTGGTTAGATATGTTAATATTACACAAGGTACAAGTACCCATATGCATCGAATCGATGCATTTGGTAATAAACGTACATAATAAAAACATATGAGAACTTGTGCAATCCAAGCAGTGAGAATTAATAACGAATGCATCATCTAACTAGCAGAATTATTTCGTATGGAATTACATGATTATATTTTTCAGTCAGAAAATATATACTCTCAGTGTCCTACTTTTTTTCAATGTCACTTTCCTTATATGGGAATGTTAATATCATATGAGTATAGATGGTGGATGTAATCTTTACCATATAAGGTCGTTCGTGTAGTAAGAAAGAAAAATATGAGTTACTTTGTGTGTGTCTTCATGTAAGAAGAAGAAGAACGAATAAAAAACACGTGGTAAAATATTTACTTTGGTGTATAGAGAAAAACTCGCATTCTATTGGTAATAAAGTTCAAAGATGATTGTTGGAATATTTGGTAAAAGTAAATTTTGGTATTATAGACATGCTACTAGACGACAGTTTTTTTTATTCCGTTACGAAAACATTCGAGTTTACAAAGAAGTTAAAGATAAAGTATATAAGTAAGTTATTTTTGGTTAGACTTTAACATTGCAAATTCAATTCTAGAAGGATTGTAATGTCTACGTGTCGGATAGTACAGTCGCCACGTTGTTATTTGAAATCAATGATGTGCTTCAATCTGTTGAGCGTAGCTTCGTTGACTCCAGATGATTTCATGCAAATCTTAGATAGTTGACAGATATATTTTGTGTTTTTTAGTAAGATAAACCGAAGGAATTTTTCTAACAAGAAATCGTTTTCACAATCGATTTCTAGATATTGTACTAATGAGAAAAGATCAATCAGAAATTGAGCTTAATTCGACAAATTATCCATGTACTAAAGAACGGTTTTACTGACTCGATTAGTTTTTGATAATAAACGAAGTGATTTTGCCTTTGTGAAGATGTAAGAAATCTTGGTGTTACCAGAGATAATGATGGAACCGTTAACGATTCAAGATGAGTTAAGCGTAGAATCGACTTAATTAGTTCACCGATAAAGATCTCAGCCTTCTGAATACCTAGATAAGTGATTCTCAGAGAAAGAAGGAGAGCACAGAAAAGACGGTCAAAAAGAAACCCCTATTTTCATATCTATAGTAATGGTTGACAACAAGTTGATTGATTCCGGGCACTTCCGTCATGTCGATTTAAAGCCACGAAATTTGCACGTTTTTTGTTTCTTTTCGTGTTTCGATTGAGTCAACATTATACTATACAACAATATAAATATTTTGTTAAACATTTTCAATCAGATTTTTCAATATACTTAGGAGATAAAATGGAATAAAGAGTAGTATTCGTTCTCTAAAAATCTACCTGAAACTAAATACTAAATTGCGAATAGTTATCTTCCAAGTTATCGTCGCTAGTGTGTTAATACTGATAATGAAAAATATGTAAGTTCAATAAATATTTTGATATAACCCGTTCTCATCGGCTCGCATCAAAATAATTCACGTCATCCGAGCACTTAATGTGCAGTTCTTGCAGCTGTGCTGTTGTTTTTGTAAGAAATGTTTCTAATTGATTAAAACTAGCAGAACACATATCTATACGAATATTTACTAAACTGTTGATCTGTATCAAAGATTCTGGCTCATTCAACTCGAATAGTATACTTCGTTTCAACCGACGAAGATGAGATGTGTAAGAAAGTATATCAATTAATTCATCCAGAAAACAATGGTGATTAACAGCCAGATGTTCAAAACCTGTATAATGATCTGGCGTAGCAATTGGTAATTCATTCAATGAACCAAAATCCAAGCCAAGATGAAAGTGGCTTCATATATATTAACTGCATCGTCAACAAAGTCGTATAAATAAGTAATTAGAGAGGAAAGACGAGTTAGAAATATTAACTTTGTGAGAAGTGGTACAATTATATCTATTCTTGCGTGCATAAGCTGCAAAGATTTCAAATGAATAAACGAAATATTGATAAAGAAATCTAATAAAGCAATATTCATATTTCGAAAATTATACAACCGAAGTGATATGATTCGGTATCGACTAGGATTTAGAATACGAATGCAAAGACTTTCTAATGACTGTATGAAATTTACACTCGGATTAATTTTTAGTCGAGTAAACGAAACGAGTAGGTTTTCAAAACGTAAAACTAAGATTTGCATGTGAAGTGTTTTTCAGAAGGAGTAAAAGTTCAATATTGTGCTCATATGATTTTCCCCCACTTATCATTTGTGGTGGCTGGAAAAAAAAGGAGAAAGCCATATGACAAACGACTCACGCAATCAATCGCTTCGATGGCAGCATCTTTGTTCCTAATAAAAATGTATTTTGGGATATCTTAAAAGTGAATAAGATTGAAAAACTAGAGGAAACTTGCATTTTATACGTTTATTTATACTGATGTTTAGTTTGGAGCGAACGAACGAAAAGAAAGAAACAAACGAATGGCCCTTTTTTTGATAAGGATGAAATAGTAAAGAGAGCGCTTCTTCTTTCTATTTGATATTTAAAAGATGCATTGATCATGAGTTACTCAGTCCACTTTTTCGAAACACTGTATACAGTAACAACGTTGAATCATTTCAACTTGGAAAAAACCAATAACGTAAATGGAGAATACGAAGGACTTTTTGGGAGTATGGTAGTGCCGCTAAATGTCCAGCTGCTTGTTCAACGTACAACTCACTCAATTTGAAGTATACACGTATGTTGTTGTATCCATGTGAATGCAGTTATTATGCAAATTTCTTGCTATTTCGTTTTGTTTATTTCGAGAATGTACTTTAGCAAGTTTCGTAAGACGATGATAAAAATGTTAATAGCTTTTTGAAAGTATGCAATAACTTGAGAACACTATCCCATAGATTTTTTGTACACGGCCAAAACTTAAACTGATAACAGCACGATCTGCCATATAAGATCGATAGCTGTTCTTCATTCGAACCGTTTCCCGAAGTTGTTGTCATACGAATATGCTAGAAGGAATGTTTATCTTCGGGAGAAATTTGTGTAATTATACGCAAATTTCCGAGTATCTTCATGACTTTGCCTAGATGACATACCAGTTTGATTGACAATGACACTACAGTTGCAAACCCATATCTCGTTTATATGCAGTTCAAAGAAAACTGATCTTTACCTACTGTAAGCATGTATACAAATCCACCTATTTTGAAATGTGATTCCTAACTGATGTTATTATCGTTGATGGCCATTACGATAGCTTAGTGTAGTGAATTAGTAACGATCATCGAACGCTCCATTAGCATTTTCGTGTCAGATGGCGATGACGATATCATCACGTATCGACGTGGAATGTTTCGCAAACTATAGCAAAGATTTTTGTTTCTGTCCGAAATATAAATTCTGCGTCCAATTTACTTCCTTGATCTACTTTATAGTAGACACTACTGGAAAATAATAGAATCATACATACTGGACGCTTCAATTGAAATGATTTTTATTTATTCATACAGGTCGACAAACGAAAGAAAATGAATCGATTCCAAATACCTAAACTATACTCATGTGTGTATCGCCGAAATATTTGTATTTTATCTATGCAGAAGAGTTATTCACAGCTATGATTCATCGTCTCATACAATGCAACACTGCTCCTATCTAGGCAAGAGTGGCTAATTAAAGAGTGTTATTTGACGAAAATTCAGTAGAAATGACCATCTGTAAACTTCTTTAGCAACCTTCACAAGTGAATGAGTACTACATGGGCACGACGTGTGTCTTTCGACAAGGAAGACATTGCTTAATAATAAGTCGAATTTCACGATCAATAAAAATGGTCATAACCTTTTCTATGACTACTGCTAACGAGATAGATATCACTCCCATGGTATAAAATAGTTTAATTTCACTGACAAAATAGAACACAGTTGGAGCACCGCCTGCTATGTAAATACCAAGTAGAATCATCATATTACGAAGAACTTCAACGTCACGATTTTGTCGGACGACCATTATGATAGCGGACAATATCGTTTTACGACGTTTGATTCGAGCATATATGTAAATATAAAGGGCAATGATGAATGCGATGGGCAAAATGTAGCATGCTAAATAAATGTACGCCGAATGATACAACGATCTTCTTGGTATCCAGCAGAGTGAAAATGGGCGAAAAACAACGTCTTTTCGAATGAATACTGATATTGGTATGATGATCACTATTAACCAATGAGTAACAATCAAGATGATGTGCGTTTTGAACGTGAGTAACCAGCAATATTTTCGGGAAAGTATTGAGAAGAAATATCGTGATATCGCTTGAACTAAATACGAATAGACAACAGATGCAATTGACATATAAGCGAGATAAGCACGCCATTGACACGATAAATTACTTGTATTCCATAAGATAAATCCAAGATGAACATAATTATTACATTGAATAATACAGAAGAGAATCGACGATACACATGTATTGCAAATGAGCATATGTGTAATTGTATGCAAATTCTTTTTTGATATAATTAAAATTAATATAAAACATGCAACAGTTATAGCGATGACTGCACAACCCACTGTCACGGGAATGACGATATAGTATTTAGCAAAACTGACTGGTATTTCTGTCACTCTTATTGTACTCGAGTTCATCTTTGATCAGGTCAGGAATATTTAGACATGAAGAATTCGTGCGAGAAGAACACTGATAACTGTTTGACATGCAACCACGTGCTGTAAGTGATCTGATGTATGAATTGTTCCCTGTTCTATATCTGCTGTCTATGCCTCGAGCTCGTTTTACCTTCAATCAATACGAACGTGAGATATTAATAAAAGAAAAGTAAAATAATCTTGTGTCATGTCCTTAATTTCTATTAAATGAATGCACATCATAAGAAAAGTAAGACTATCTGAAAATCGGATGGAAAAGAAAGTTCAGAATTTTCATTAAGTCTCGTCAATTGGAAGACAAATATTTTCCTGTTCGAAAAAGTACAGAAAGAAAAACTGAAAATATTGGATTAGTAAAAACGCTCAAGGGATCTCCAATGTATCGTCAAAGAATACTTTTCATTTCCATCGTAAATATAACACATCGCCAATGAATTCAACTGAACAGATCCAATCAAAATCTTCACGTTCAATTTGCTTGTGTAGTCTACCAGATAATATCGAATGTGCATCATGGATAATAATTGAATATAAACGCGAAATTTCATCATGAGTATATGTTAGAAGAAAGCGAACAATATTTTCCAGATCATTTTCTCTTATTTTCATTTCTAAGGTTTCCAAACGAGGAAATGTATCAATCAAATCTTGAACGTTCTCATATGTTAATACGGCTTGGACGATAAAGCGTGGAATTATACAAGAGCAAGTCTTTTTTGAATAGCAGTACGTTTTGAAAGTTAAAACCTCTATATTTGAACAAAGGTTTAGCCAATCTATCAGTTTGTCCATCATACAAGTATTACTTGTGATTGTTAAACGTTTCAGTTGTTGATACGGCATAGTATTCAGAATCTGATGGAATAATGATGCATTAGCAGAATTTTGATACGCAGGGAAGAACGTTAGTTGTGATGATTGAAACTGAATGATGGTTTTCGCGTCATCGATAGTAATATTATGGATCGAACGTGCATCCCGAGTACTCGATGCACGCGTTTGAGAATAGAAGAACATGTAGAAGGTGTCATTAGTGTTGAAAGCTTGAAATATGAAAAACCATTTTCTTTTCCACCAAAATGATGAATTGAATTCATTTCGAATGAGATCGTATTCATTTAAACTAGAAATTTGTCCAAAGTGTTGCATTTCAAACGTACGAAGATCTGGAAAATGAGACGAGATCAGGTGTTGCCACCGTTTTGCATCCGTCGAATCCATCTTTGAATATGACGAAATACGTAGTGTCTGAATTTGATGACGTAATTTCGATAAGAATACTTCCAACTGTTCAATCTGTGTTGAAGTTTGCAATTGTAAACAAGTCAAGCGTTCTACTAGCACTGGCATCAGACTATCAGTACTAAACATCGGTGAAAAGCAACTCACTTCCGCACGAACTAGTTTTGGGAGATGTCGAAATATGTCAACTACATTCTTCATAGTATACGACGTCCTACTCACAAAATATTCTATTGGACTAATTTTAGCGCATAAATTAGCCAACTCAAAGAATTCTATCTGTCCATTGAACGTAGTATTGCAATATTTCAGAACAGGTAGAGCAAATAGTGCATTGTGAACATCACGGAGGAATGTAATGGCCCCAACCGTCGTAGTGGTAAGTGAGAAAAGTCGTGGAAGTGTTGAAAGAGTTGTAAGGATAGAAACTAACTTCAATAGTTTTATTTTATGAAGCACCAACGATTCGAGACGAATAAATGACGAATCCAATGGAATTAACGAAAGAAAATAATCGACAGCGGTTGGATTTGAGAAACGAAGTGATAAAATATCAGCCACAGATTTAGATTTTATGTATTGACAACGTTCTGATAAGCTGACTCTACTTGTGGAATGTATACAAAATTTCCATGGTAAACTTAAATGTTTGAAAAATTGTTGGAAACGATGGTTTAATTTTGAAAACATGGCGTATGCATCGCAAATATCAAGATATTCAATAATTTCATATAAAATCTCATTTGATAAATCCTCGAAACACGTCATTTGAATTCCAGTGGGAAACGTGTAAGTTTAACTTAACTCGAGAAAAAAAAACAACTGTTTTTATTCAACAACGCGAGTAACATAGAAACACGACGACGTGAGTCATGTTTTGATCACCAACGACATGAGAGCGTTGTTAATGGCAGAAGCTTCTTTTTCAATAATCTTCATTTGATTTTGAAATGTAATTTGTTGTAAAAAGTGTTGTTTCCGTTATTTTCAATTCGTTCCCCCCGTACCGCATGGCCTTCTCTATTATATTTTTTTAATTACAATACAAAACTTATTTGTTCTTATTGAATTCAATGACGTTGATTCTATTAGATCAAGGAGACAACAAATATCGTCACCGAAAGTCTGGACAACGTATTTTCATTAATATGCAATTAATTAGTACGAGTACTAAAACAACTCGAATGATTATACGTTGTTGGTTTGCATAAGGTGCAAAAATCTGTGAGTGCTTTGTTTTCTCGTTTTAAAACATCGTCTGCAACGACAAAAGATACTTCAGCGTCTTATAATCAAAGTTCGCCTCTTGTAGAGTAAAAGAACAGATGTGAACAAATCCGTAGTCAATTCGCATGCCGTGAAGATCAATGTACAACAATAGAGATGTTTTTCAAGGTTGTAATATTCTTTGATTTATTGTCGATGTTACATAGGAATACAAAAAAAATTTTTATGCGAGTAAAAATACTATAAAAAATGAAAAGCAAATGAGATATTTCGATTGTGTATTCCGTTATTGGCTGCTTTGCATCATCGTTTAGGTTACCATCTTCGGAATGGGTAACCATAGTTGCCAAATGTTGGATAAGAACTTCCGAATGTTTGTCCAGCAAATGGATTTGTTAAACCGCTGAGATAGCTGGAACCATAGGGATCTATAGAAATGTCGAATAAATAGAAAGAACAATTTCCTTGAATCTTGAAAATCACTTACTGCTGATTGAAGTTGTCAAAGTTGGACTAAGCCAGCTGCTTGATTGTAAATCACGTTGAAGTGAAGCATAAGGATTGTAACTATTTCCCCACATGTTCTTGCGTTGGTATGTTGTTGAGTGTAGTAGTATGAATATGAATATCGAATGAATACAACTGATGGAATTTGACAAACTATTTATAGGACAAGTGTTCTATGAGGAAGAGACGAAGAAAATTGGTCACGCATGTCTCTTTTCATTGAATCAATGTTTGTAAGGTTAACAATTTTACCTTCACTTGACGACTGACAATGAATTTCTTTTTGTTATTCATAAACAAAAGATTTTTGTCCTTAAACTACCATATGTGAGGAAGAAGAATAATAGAAAAGGAAGAGAATGGATCAATCATAACTTAATCTCTTTTCAATATATCTATCGATGATAATAAACTATAGAATTATACGAGCTTATACCTGTACATATGTTCTTTCTTTTGTTGAGCGTGTATTTATTCTTCTTTTTATTGTTCAAACTGTTTGTCTCGTACCCATTGATCTTTCTGTCCTTGACGCACATGGTCATTTCACATCGAATGTAATGACAACAAAGAAAGAAAAACTTCTACACAATACTTGTATATGAGCAATGTTCATCAGTCCGTATCAACTATACTTTCGAAGATACAACACGTTGGATAAATCGAGCATATGGAAAGAAAAATCTCACGATTGTATAGGCGTATTTTTATTTCTCTACAACGAAACTATGACTTATTTATTGTATTTATGAAAAACATATTCTAAGAAATGTTTCTGGCGTTTTATCAATATCTATGGTGAAAAATAATCCATAAATACGTTTTTGGAGACAAAAAAAAGGTAATTCAATCTATAGTTCTTGTTTATCGTGTGCATTTAACATATGAAGAGATCATAAGGAGACGATTTCATTGTTGAGAAAAACGAAACAAAATTTAAACCACATTTCTTAGTGGTCAGTCAATTAAAGTATGATTACAACAGAAGTGATAAAGTAAATTTGATTTAGTTCTCTTGAGTGTAAATTCAACTTTAAAGTTGTAATTGAAATGTAGATTTCTTGCCGATTGTATTTTGAAGTCGTTGTTTGCCATCATCGGATAAATTACATTTTTCTAAATATAAAGATCGCAAAGTATGATTATCACTTATTGTATCAATGATACTATCGATACATCCATCTCCTATGCACAGGTTTCGACTCAGACTTAATGATTTTAGGCTAGAGTCTGGACTTTGTGTTAATGCGTTCATGAGTGATATGACGCCTTGATCGCCGATCAGGTTTCTCTCAAGATTCAACATAGTGAACACTTGTCGACAGCGAATCAATACGTCTGCTAGTAATGCTGCACCTCTGTCCGTTATTCGATTATCGATAATAAAGACTCTTAAATTAGATCGGTCGAATATAGTTTCGATCAGTTGATACATTAGTTCATCTCCTAACTGATTGTTTACAAGATAAATCGTCTCTAATTGGAGATTGCTAGCGACTATGTTCACCAGACCGTCGATCATTGTATTGGTAATGACTTCATTGGTTAAACGCAGTATTTTAATTACTGATTCACTTAAACTTTCTGTACCACTGCCGAGAGAGCGACTAGGCATTTGCGAAACAAGAAAAGATGACAACATTGGTTTCTGTGGCTCTGCTTGAGATACTATCGAACCATCTTGTGGACACGTTGACGTATCAGAATTAATGAGTTCGAACGCTGATGACATTGTTTCGTTGGTATTTGTCTTCGATGGAGTATCGAACCATACTTTCTGATGTGTTGTACTTTTTTCTGCTGTACTTGCCTCGTCGTCTGTGTTCGTTTCAACATTTGCAGTTATCATGCAGTCCGTATTTGCTTCAGCGTTTGAACTTGTTACATGATCTGTATTAACTCCAGTGTGTGCGATTACTATACTATCTGTATTTGTTTCAGCATGTGCCATTGGTATGTGATCTGTATTTTCACTAGCATCGACCGTCGACAGTGGTTGATCGATGTTGGAAGTCAGTTCAAACGTCGAAGAGATGGAACTGTCAGTTTTTAGAAAGGGGAATGGTGGCTCCGTTTCTTTAATATGAATTATCCATCGACCAGGACCCACATTTAAGCAATCGATAACGATAAAACGACGTGCGGTAACGAGAAGAATCTCATCTTCTTTTGCATAGTGTGAATATTGTCGAATATGTTTTCCTGTAAAGGAATCAATAATAAACAATGTCCCAACACCTTCGTTTCCAAAAAAAAGATTCGATTGCAAAACGCTCAGCGAAGTGGTACAAGAAGAGAAACCCCACCATACAAATTCCTTGTCTTTCGTATAAAATCCACTGAGATCCTGCTTGACACCTCGATAAACTATTCCATGATATGACGGTAGATGTGATAATGCGGTAATAAATAATTTCAAATAGAGAAACCAACATTTGAGATTCTCTTCTCTATCCGATGTGCTGCAGCGTAGGGTTGAATTAAGCGTGAAATATAAAGACATTTTGGCAGTGTTTTCCATTGTATAGACTGTGATGGCTGCAGAAAGGTCTGCTGCAAGTTGAGTTGGTCTATTCTTATGATTGGCTTTAGCAATATACACCATTTTGTCGATATTAGGAACCTTTTCTCTAATCGGTTCGACAGCTTCTTCTAATGAAACCAAAGGCATTAGTTCGTACCCTTCGATGGGAAGTAGAAATTTCATCGGCTCGTCTACTAAATCCGAGAGACGTCCACTGTAACCTGACTTTGCGTCACTTTTATCATAATTGGCCATGATGGTATTAACAAATGAAATGAATATGCTAGCTTCAAAGCTCTACACACTTACTAAGTAATGTCACTGTTTCGATCGATCAAATAAAATAGAAATATAAAAAAACCTCCAATTTCATCGTTATTTTTATGAAAACATTTCTCTGTGAAAAAGAAACGAAACAAAGAACACCTAAGTCTGACACAACCAAAGGAAGAGAAAAACAAACCTCTTTCTTTGTATTTGCCTATACACACAAAGATGCCCAATTGCGAGATTGTACAAGCAGTATTTTCATGCAAATAAAAATTAAACTTGTTGAGATGAGAAGTCTTTTCGATAATAGATATTAAAGCGACCTCTGTGGATCTTGTCACGGACACCAAAATATTTGGAACATAAGCAATGTTGAGCTAAGAATGAAATCAATTTAAATGTTTCTTGTAACCTAAGGAAATGACGTTATGGCCAATCTAGCAGAAGTCGCATTTGTGCAAAAATTTCAGATTCTCTCACATTGATAAAAGTTCGATCCATTTTGAAGCACTTAAAACTGAATGATCGGATGAATTCACTTCGCGATCTAGATCCAAATGTCCAAGATTTGTGACACAACGGGCCAGAACAATGAGACACTCGATTTGCGTTTCGCATATTTTCGAAGTTAATTTCGATAAGTTTATACTTAGTTCTATGATTATCACCACGACAATATACACACGTGCAAAGAATATGGAAGAATATGCTAATGGAAATATGAGAATAAGTTTCCACGCTTCATTTCAATATCTAAATAATCCAAAGTTGAACTTCTCAGCTGGCGGATATTAGCACAAATGAAAACTATCGAAGAGTTTCTACCAGATGATTGCGAATATTTGGTTTGACAATAATTCAATTATGGAATAATCAGAACAAAGTCAATGATTATCTCTTCGCGTATTTAAGTACCGTTAATGATCGAAAGCGGAGTAAGTCCGCATAGAACTTTTTATTTATATTAAATGATAATCATAACATTTCAACCATTTCAATTATTGCCAAGAAATGACCAGTTGAAAAGTGCAATGCAACAATATATGATGATCAACGAATAATCGATTCAAATATGTATTCAGATTGAAGAATAATGTAAAATGTTTGAGAATGTGTACCCACATCTTACATCACCATATGTGCATTGCATATCTTTTTTCGTGCAAAAAAAGTAGTTACTCCTTGTTGATGAAAGTTTCAATAGTTGAAAAATTTAGAAAAAATGATGTATAGTCTAATCCGCTTATTTTATATCACAATATAGTGATGTGTTGGTACTCTGTGATTTGATTTTACAAATACGCAGCAACGTGTACACTATGGTCCTTTTTCTTTTTCCTTAATACAAACTGTGTCGATAATACGCAGAAAGTGAAAGTTTAGTTATCGCTTTTTTTTTCGTTTCTTCGGATGAAAAATTGTATCCTCGAAAGAATCTTTTATGATAATCGAGAAAAAAAAAGTTTCTTTTGACAGAAAACTATAACGAACATACACAAGAGTTTGTACATTTTGTGTCAACCTCAAATATAAATTATAGTTATATAACATTAATCAAAACGAATTGAATCAGAGAAAGAGAGAGAGAAACATGAGACAGAATGTAATTGAAATCTTTCGTTGTCATCAATTTATATAACAAGAAATATTATTGATATTATTCTTTTCTATGTATATTTAAATGATTGTTGAATATGATAATGGATGATTTAAATAAGGTCAATAAGTTTGACGATCTATAATAACATTTATCAAAATAAAGTTCGTTCGTCAATTTTGTCAATTGGAAAAGCATCTTTTGTTTGTGCTTCAGTAAGTGCTTGACGTGCAAGAGACCACCAATCATGAAAATATATTGACATATCATCATCAGCTGTTATTTGAATACCATCAGGGAATAAAAGTCTTTCTAATTGAGTACTATAAGAAGGAACAGCACAAAAAAATGTTGTTTTTTCTGCATATGTTTGTATTAGTTCATTAATACTTCGATTATTATCGTTGGAATGTATGAAAAGATCTTCAAACGCCAAGAAAGTTCTTAATCGACCAGTATATGTAAAAGTTTTAGGTAAAATTGAACGCCATAAACGAGTTTTTCCAAAGACAATTGTTGTGTATTTATTTGTATCAAATATTCCATCGAATTGACAACCATCAAAATAATTGGGATGATAAACAAAACAAGGTTCATGTGTAGCAAAGAATTCGATTGTATCAAAAAGCATTTGAGATTGTAAAATGAAATTATCTTCGATAAAAAATAAAATTGTATCTAAATGAATATCGAAATTATATTTTGTATGATTTAATATAAATTTTCGAGTCATGTCTTTTCTATGATCATTTATGAGAATAATATGTGTTCTTCTTGTATATGGTTCATAAATACTTTTAAACCATATTGTTAAACGTTTATAAAGGATATTATTAAAATGTTCACTAAGAAAAATCAAAATATTCGTTCGTAATTGTTGTTTAAATGGTAATTTTTCTAGATTTTTTGAAAGTAAATACGAAGAAACGAGTTTTATATAGAATTCGTTATTATTTTTGAATTTGGATGAGAATTGTAATATGATATAAACATCTGATAGAAATGTAATTGTATAATTTGTGAAATAATATTCATTAATTGTACTATTGAATTTTAATGATCCTAAAGATACACTTCTTTGTAAAACTGAGTTACATTGATCATAAATCTTGTTTTTCATCACATTTGTTATGTTTTGAATTTGTTTTCGAAAGATTATTGGTACAAAAGGTTTTGTTGAAAAGATTGATAATGGTTGAAAATAGATTAATATTTGATAAATAATAAAGATACAAAAGATTATTAAAATAATGAAAGTTTTCAATCGAATGTGCTTAAGAAATAATACAAAATTAATAAATCATCTAAATTAACTAATTAGTATTTTCATACTTTGATTTTTCGTCGAAAGATGAAACATTGTGAAACTTTTCTCATTGGATATGTTCTTTTGTCTATTTGTAAATTCTTCATTTTTCTTTTTTCTCACTTTCGTTTCTTTTGAATACAAAAAAAATTCATTATTAATCAAAATAATTTACATAATTCTTTTATTTTCTAATTTTATTCGAATCAATTGTGAAACAGAATACAAAATCAGTATTTCTACATCATCTCGAATATTTTTATGAGTTGATTTATCACATTTATTTTCTTTTCAACAATATTCATCATTCTTATTTCTTATTAAAGAATGAAATACGTGTGTTGTTCTTATAGTTTATATTTGTACATTTCTTTTCAAATTTCAACATATATGTGTAGGGTTTATTTGAATATTAATTATATGAACGAATATTTCTGCACGATTTCAGCTTCTTTCATCATCTTCAGAGTATTATTTGTCATTTATTCTTATTTAATTCATTTAATATCGTGTTTCTGTATTTGTAATTCTTCATAAATATCGATCTTTATTAACTTTTCACACTCAATTGGATGCAAATTCTAGTTATTTAGAGTTGTGATGGTATTTTCACTTGTTATATTTTGACTTTCCACAAAGTATAGCATATCGAATCCAAATAGCAGTAGTTGAATGAATGTCAAATAAAATTTACAAATATTCAAAAGAATTTTGATTTTTATTTGTGAATCTACTGTAGTTGATATTTCATATTTTGTTAATATTATTATAAATCGAGTTAATTATAGAAAAATAAAATCTTGAAAAGAAAACCAAAGATTGAATGAGATGTTCTTATTTCATTGATTTTTACATATCTACATAAAATTAATCATAAAATGAAAGTATTTATTTCATCTAGACATAAATTATTCGAAATGATTACCTTGACATTTCATTGTTGAAATGAGTAAATCTTATATGAATCATTTTTAAGTGGCATCTGAATGATTATTCAATACTTAATATATAAACAAAACATCTACATCTATTACACACAATTGTATTGAAAAGTACAGGTGATATTTCGAGAAAAATAATGTTGAAAGGATTCATATAATTCGATATTTTGCGAAAGATGAAATTATTCCTCTTTCGAACTATAAGTGTTCTTCTGTTGGAATGACTAAATCATAATAAATGAATCATTCATATAGAAATATATGTAAATAATGTTGAAAAAGGATGTGAATAAAAAGGGAGAACTATATGAAATGTTAGTTACAGTATACTTTGTTCATTTTCTTTTAACAATAACTCATATCGATCGATTCAAAGAAGATGGTACCAGGTGTTCTCGAAGTAACGATCGTTGAAGGAAGAAGTTTGAAAAACTGTGATTTTTTTGGAGAAAATGATGCGTATGTAGAAGTGTATACTGAAAAAAAGTATAAACAACGTACACGAACAATTAAAAATAGTAACAATCCAGTTTGGAACGAACAACTTCGATTTAATATTCATAAAGGTGATGATACAATTCATTTTGATGTTTATGATAATGATTTTATCGGTCGAGATACAATTGGTAAATGTAAAATTAGACTCAAACAAATTTTTGATGATGGTGAATTTGATCAATGGATTAAATTACCAACACATTTTGGATTATCATCTCGTGGTGAAATTCATGTTATGATGACTTTTACAGTAAATTGATGTTCATATTAACAATTTAGATTTCCTTTTCTTTCTCTATTTTAGCCTGATTAGTTCAAGATTATGAACGATCATTTTCTTTTATATATTTTTACACCAGTTCATTCTTTTACTATATGAATTTTTTTTATACAATAAAGGTAATTGACCATTTTCAAGAAAAATACGCCGTTAGGATTATGTTAATCATGAATAATATTTGTTGTGAGAAGCTCAGTGTAAATGTTTATATCTAAACTATAGATGGGAGATGTATTTTTTAGATATATTTTCTCTCCTGGTGAATATTGCTTGTCATGTATCACTACATCTCGATTTAGTGAGAAAATATTTTTCATTGATATGTTGGAAAGGCATGAAAAGTCATGGCGTAGATTATGTATAAAAAATGATGGTAATAGTAAGTTTTAGCCGGATGAATATTATTTTATTGATGAACTCGACTTGATATAAGATGTAGAACAATGCTGAAAGAGTGATGAATGTGAAACGTACTGATTAAGTTGAATGCGTGGAGGATACAAGAAGCAAAGCAAATGTGAAAGAGTGATGAATGAGTAATGAGGAAATTGAATGTCAAAAGTAGAAATTATACGAGTTTTTAATTGAACAAGATGATTATTCCGTAAGCAATGATCAATAAATATTGTGAATATTGCTGAATTTGAGCAAAAGATGATGATGCAGGATATGTTGTTGTTGGTCTAATCATTGATGTTCCATTGGTACGCGCACTTGAGACCATTGATACAGCTGTTGCAGTCGACGAACTCGAGACTGATAATGTCGATGACCGTGGTGTTGACGAAGACGACGATGAAGAAGAAGAAGAAGGAGGAGAAGAAGAAGGAGAAGAAGAAGAAGGAGATGGTGTACTTCCTCCTGCTGATGTTGAGCGTGATACACTTACTGATGGTGTTGTCGATCCGGACACAGCCGAAGTCACTGACGAGCTTGCAGCACCTAAGAAAATACATAAGAATGTTTACTTATCTCAAACACTGTCTCACAATCTACTATTCAATTTAAAACTTACTACAACGGAGAGAGAATTTCTGAATACGATTATTGCTGCTGTCAGTAACAATAATAGCTCCAGTCGGATCAAGTTTTACATTATACGGATACAACAATTGACTCGGCAATACTCCATATGCTGAATCACCAGCAACCATCATTCCAAATGATGCTCCGATCATCCATCTCATAACACGATGATTGCTATTGTCAGCTATGAATATGTATCCATTTTGATCTTTGACAACTGCCACTGGATAGCATAGTAAACTAACATCGCTACCACAGACAGATGTTTGACCGGCAACTGTTGTTCCGTTACCTGCACCCCATAACCATTTTTGAATTCGGTGATTGTTTGTATCTGCAACATAGAATGTATTCGAATCACTAGTATCCACAAATATTCCATATGGATATCTGAATTTATCAGCTGTTGATCCAGAACTTCCACAGACAACCATTCCTGTTGTCGCTGATGGTGTCCAGCGAACTATTCGATGATTAGACGTATCAGCTATCCAGACGATTGATGTATTTGTCTCCAAAAATATACCATAAGGTGAATTTAATTGACTTGTACCGCTTCCTGACCCGTTGTTACCAGCAACAACAACGCCACTACTGGCTCCTGGGGCCCATTTTACTACTCGATTGTTGCCAGCATCCAGAACAAAGATATTGCCACTATCATCAACATTCAGACCGTCCACTAAAATGCATAAACAGAAAATGCTACTGCACAGTAATGACAGAAAACAGTATTACAGGATCCAAATTGGTTGAGAGCAGAACCTGAACTACCGTTCACAACAGTTGTGCCAGATGTCGAACCAGGAAGGAAGCGTTGTACTCGACAATTGTCAGAATCGGCTACATACAACATACCATTCTTGTCGATCAGCGCATCGTATGGACTGTCAAGATAGTTTTCATCAGAGCCATAGTAACCTAAATATGAGCCAGCAATGGTGGTAGCATTGAACACGTAGGGAGTCAAAGAACAACTAAGATTCGTATCCGGCACTGAGGGAAAGAAACGAAAAAAGATATATTATGCGTTATTTCACTTATCCGATTCTTACTTCTTGTTGTTGATGCTGGTGTCGTCATCGAGACATTATTCGCTGTCGCTACAATCACAAACAAAAATATTGAACTTCTACACATACATACATCATTTTACTTACCACATGACATAGCTAACTTTTGAATTCGATGGTTATATTCATCCGCAACATATAGTGACCCATTTGAATCAAAATCCAAGTGCGCTGGCTTATAGAACTGATATGCTTGTGTTCCTGAAGACGAATAACCTGTAATAATCATACCAGAACTTGCTCCAACCGTCCACTTCATAATCCGATTATTGTTCGTATCAACGATAAACATGTTTTGATTGTTGTCTACCATGACTGCAGATGGTCGTCGCAATTGATTGAGACCATATCCATAATATTGTGTTATTCCTGCAACGGTCACTCCAGTTGTTGCACCAGTTAAAAATTTTTGAATACGATGATTTCCCGTGTCAGCCACATAAAGAGCATTTGCATCGTTTGCATCGACGTATACGCCAAATGGATATATCAGCTGATTATTCTCAGTTCCATAACCTCCACAAACAACAGTACTTGTTGTTGGTGAAGTCCATTTGACAATACGATGATTATTCGTATCAGCAATCCAAATAGTTGTTGCACTTGTATCCATAAACATTCCCATGGCTCCATCAAACTGATTGGTGTCACTTCCAACACCATTACCACCAGCAACAATTGTTCCGCTGGAGGCGCTCGGTAACCACTTGGTAACACGAGCATTATCCCCATCCAATATGTATATGTTTCCGTTACTGTCAATAGACATGTCATTCACTACAGAGAAAGAAAAAGTGATATAAATGAATAGTCATATCGATCAGCATCAAACTTACTGCTATAGAATTGGTTGGTACCAGCACCAGAAGTACCATTAATCACTGTTATTCCAGTAGTAGAATTCGAAAAACGTTGAACGCGATAGTTGCTTGAATCTAATACATAGAACACACTGTTGTTGACCACGCACACATCCGATGGATAATAAAGTCTGGTTGAAGTCGATCCTGACGAGCCTGATTTAGAACCAGCTACGGTTGTTGCATTGGGGTTCCATGTTGCTGTCGGACACAGAGTTAATAACGAACATGTCTTGGACGAATATCTAAAATATGAATTTGTTAATTCTGCAGTATATCGTAGGGAATGAATCCTGTATTATTTACATAACCATGAATACTGCTATGCGCCATAGCTGTTTCGGATGAAAATTGATCATTTTGACGAATAACTAAACAATTCAAAAAAAGGAATATACCATTGAGTTCTGCATATGATATCAAAGAAATTATATACTTTTATTAAATTTTTCAAGAAACTCATTAACTAAGCAAGTATATGGTACGGAAATGGCAATCATAAATTGTTTTGTTCATTATAGCATACAGATATTGCTCTAATTTTTCAAAGATTTCTATCAAATATGTAAACATCCTGTGTTCATTATTGCATGAATTACTAATAAAATTAGATTTTGTCCCATTCGAACACAAAACAATATCATAATGTGTATGGAAAACAGAAGAGACTTATTCGTTTTTTTATTTCCTATATCACTGCTCAATGAAAATAATCTTTTCAAAATGATTCTGTTCGAATGTAGAACAAAGAAATTTCTTCTTTTAAGGAAAACTTTTGCAAAGTCCAGGATTTGTGTACTTTATCTAAATTAACCGTAATTCTACCCGAGGGATGTTACCATTATCTAGCAAGTGGAATGTATTTGTCTTTCTATGAATTCGAAATCTATTTCAGTAGAAATCAGTTGATTGTTATAATGAACAATCACATTCAACAGAAGATATTTGTGTGTGCCAGTGAATTTCTTTAAAAATTCTGAGAACAAAGTACTAACTTTACTTACAACTTGACAAATTACTGGTTTTGAAAAGTGACTGCTATACTCGTCGTTTTCAACTCCTTTTGTACTAACAATTCTAGGACAATATAATTAGTAGAGAAGAAAAAGTAGATTTTCTTTAAGAGAGAAAAAGATATTATTGTTGAAATATTTCCGAGATATGATTTTGTTAATTGATGAAAAAAGAAGTTATTCTTAACGATTTCATCATCAAATGCGTACATTAAATCAAATATCACTGCCCTAGCGTTATTTTCGAGCGTCTAATCTACTCAGAGTATCCACGGAGAACCTTCCATATATTTTATCCAGTTGCGCACGAATTTTTTTCTTAACATATGTACTTTATACTGATCGTTCATGTTACATCAGGAAAAGTAATAAAGATTTAGTAGCACAATCAAGAAAAAACTGGAACAGAATGACAAAACCATATTGAAGGGCTATTGAGTTTTGAAATGTAAATTGGTTGCTGATTTCATTTTTAATCATACGCAAATCTGGAGTGACGAGTATTTCTGTAGAGGGCGTTGTTGAGCAGAAGGAAGAAGAAATACTGTTTTCTTATTCGATCAAATTATTTAATAACAGAAAGAGAAAAACATGAATACAAATAAACTTTCTATTTCCAAACCGTCATAACACGAAAACATCGAATGATATGAAGTTTGAATATCTTCCCAATGAAATATTACTTGATATCTTCGAATATTTCCATCTCCGCGATCTCTTTCAAACATTTCATAATCTTAATTTTCGATTAAATCAACTTCTCTATGAATCTTTTCGTTCTTATTCACTGGATTTGCGATCGATCTCACGATATGATTTTGATATCATCTGTCAACAACATCTGCCAATCATTCTTCACAAAATCACCTCAATTCATCTAGCTGATAACGATGAAACACCAAATCTGCCACAGAGATTTCTCTCACAAAGTATTTCAGTGGATCAATTCACTCATCTCAAATCGCTCTCGATACATTCGATTCAATCAATCGATATAATACATCAAATTATTAAACAATCTCAGCAAGTCACACATCTGAAGATAATCAAATGCTTTTGTGAATACAAAGAAATTCAACTGATTAATCAGATTTGGAGTTTACCGAAATTAACCTTCTGTCATCTTGACAATCTCATTTCCAAAGGAATCTACTTCTCGGAACTATTGACTCCATCGTCAACAATAAAATATTTATCCATAAAAAATATTATCTGTGATTTCCGTTCTTTATCTTATGTTTTCCAAAAAACGCCTTCCCTTCAACACCTATCAACTACAATCGTATGTACAGAGAAATTCGAAAAAATTCCTCCGCCAACAAATCCATTGTTGACTAAACTGTCTCTTTCATACGATGGTTCGATACCATCACTGATGAATCTCTTTCAGCATATGCCTCTTTTACGTTCGTTGACTATTAGCACATCGTATCTGTTACTAGATGGTGATGAATGGCAAGCAATACTTACGGATTGTCTTCCACAATTGAAATATTTTCATTTTAAAATGTCGTTTCAATTTCCACAAAACTATGACACAAACGACGCTGCTGACGAACTTTTAGCTACTTATCAAAGTGAGTTCTGGATAAAAAAACATCAATGGCATGTTCAATGCGATTGGAATGCATCCGATCCATTTTATGGTGCAATTCTTTACACACTTCCATATATGTTTCATGATTATCATTACGTGAATGACTCGTGCTCGAAATCAACCTTACCAAATAAGACTACTTGTCAAACTCATATTCATGTGAAAAATCTTCAATGTGAACATAATATTGTCAATCATTTCATTTACTTATCAACGAAATTTACAAATCTTTCTCATCTAGATCTGATTCTTCCATTTAACAACGAATTTCTTCGAAATATTTCGACATTCACTCATCTAAAATCACTCGATGTCACTTTATTATCGAGTCGAGACGCCTACCAACAATTACAATGCCTTTTAAATCATACACCTCATCTCTATCTTCTAAGATTTTCACATCTATCGGACATGAATGAAGCTCTATTCTCACTAAGTAATCCTTCCATTCGTCGATTGGATTTTTTAAATAAACAATCAATGATTTACAATTGGTATTTCAACACAGATGAATGTCAAGCATTAACGAATTCTATCCTCGGACGTCAGTGTCAAACCTTGATAATCGACATTCAAGCTCGAAATGATGTTCTTGATCTGGTCAATAATCTAACTAATCTTCGTTCATTAATATTTCAATGTAAAGACGATAAAGGCAAACAAAAACTTCTCTCTACGACAGACGATGAATTAATTCAATGGTTTCATGAGCATTTACCTTCGACATGTACAATATCGAGAGATGCACATATCAGTTCGATTATTCAAATGTGGATTCGCTGAGTATGAATGAACAAAATAGACTTGTTTATTTTTATACGACATAAATAGACTAATAAAGATATTTCATCTTCAAACATTTGATTTCAATCTGAAAAATCGGTAAAGTATATCATATGTTACGGAAAATAAATCGATGGAAATCAATAGTTATTTTTCATTAGGCTTGTTTTTAATTAACTGCTTGATTTGTTATTTTTGACGATAGAGAACACATAGAAGAGAAAGAAGAAAACTAAAATATTTTCATATTATTTTCTCGAATATCCATACTGTCACGTATACAATTAATACTTGTGAAATACAAAGTATCTCAAAATAGTACATGAAAAGAATAGTTACATAACTAACGACAGAGGCAAACAGGATCTGATGAAATATTGTTACACTTCATCCTTTCTTTTTAATAAACAATTATTTAATATGGAAAGTTCGTCTTTTCATTTCAAGTTTTTGGGTTATCTATGAATTTGAAGTAATTAATCGCAAAAAAAGCTTCATACTTTTAATTCAGATAGTTTTGGCTTGTCTTTTACCATAAACGACTATTACTGGTTATAGTATTTTGATTTTTCAACAAAACAGTGAGATTGGAAGCTGAAGATAAATGTCTAATTGAGTTTATTTTTCACGTGTCGAGGCAAGACTTTCATCAAGATGTGTTTGTGGATGTTAACTTTCGTGAACGGTGAGTTCAAGAATCTTATGAGCATAAGTGGAAGAAAAAGATAGAAAGTACCGCCTTTCATATAGAGAATCCTCATTTCCAGGAGAAAGATCTTCTATTGTCACGCACTTTTTCGCATAAGATTTCCTAACTAATCATATGTCAAGATATCTCTCAAGATGAGTTCATTTTTCTGTACTTTGTTGATCAACAAAGTGGAGTATTCCGTATGCTTGAAAAACGTTCGCTTCGGGAAGCCATATATTAGGGGAAAAGAACGATAAAAAGAAAAGACTAGTCGTTGCTATTCTCTATTCTTTTATTTTCAATTACTCTGCTAACTGATACACAGTGTTATGCCACTTGCATTGATAGTACGCGAAAATAAAAAGCTTGTTATTGAAAATCTACCTGTAAGATTCGATATTTGATATTTTCATTCGAGCACAGATAATTTCTGTTTATCCTTTCAGTTACCCAAGTATGAACTTACCGATCTACTGATTAAAGTTACTCATGTAGCTCAAAATCCAACGGATTGGAAACATGTTCATTTCGGTTTGGCAAAAGAAGGAGCTATCGTTGGTTGTGACTTCGCTGGAATAGTTGTGGGCGTTGGCAAAAAAGCAGTCGGTATGTTTATATCCGAACATTTCCAGAAATTGATTGAGTTTTCTGTGAGCTATTGACATTGAATTGATGAACGTCATTATGGTAATTACAGAGTCAGCTAATGATCACAGTGATATTTCCTTTTTCATCATCAATTCTATTGAATGTGCAATGATGGTGAAGTTTAATATAGTTACCTAGTCTGCTTCAATCATTGTTTTCTTGCTATCTCTTTTATTTCTTTCCGGTATCGTATCCATTTCTGTCTATCGCTCTGTGATGCATACAACTATAGATCCGAGAATAGGTTTATGTGTAATTAAGATTAACGCCAACACCGATATTTTACAAGAAACTCCATTCTCAATTATCACAAATTGATTCTCGTTGTCACCTAGGTAATTACAGAAAAGGAGAACGTGTGGCTGGTTGTGTTCATGGTGGTCTCGACCCGGAAATGAACGTTCGTGGAGCTTTCTCTGAATATGTTGTACAAGAAGCTTCACTAGTTTTCCGCTATCCGCCAACATTTTCTCCTGAACAAATTGTCACACTTCCCCTTGTTGCTACAACAGCCGCTCTTGGTCTGTTTCACGAAATGGGCTTACCACTTCCTCCCGCTACGGTCAAAATCAATTTTCTTGTTTGGGCAGGAAGTACAAGTGTCGGACAATGTGCTATTCAATTAGCGAAAGCAATTGGTTGTTTTGTTATCACTACAGCATCACCTGCTCGTCATGAATATCTGAAAGGACTCGGTGCCGATATTTGTTTTGATTATGATGATCCGAATATTGTTTCGTTGATTAAGAAAGCTACCAATGAAAACTTGGCGTATGGTTTTGATTGTATTTCAGAAAAAGATTCAACTAAATTATTATGTGCAACACTGACAGCAACGCATTCGAAATTAGTCACTGTTTTACCATTCATAAAACGAGATTTACCACCACACATAACAGAATACCGCGTACTAATTTATACGATCTTTGGAATTGAGAAACTTCTCTTTGGACAATATTTTCCAGCCAAGCGTGAAGATAGAGCATTCGCTGAGAAGTTTTACAAATTAATGACAGATTATTTACTACCAAATGGTTTATTGAAGCCGAATAGAGTAACGAGGATGCCAGGTGGACTAAATGGAATCGAAAGCGGTTTTAAACGAATGATGGAAAATCGAGTACAAGCAGAAAAACTTGTTTACTCCCTCACAGAAACTACCGATTGGGTTTCAATTAAATATCGATGGAACTGTTGTCTGAAATTTTTTCATAGATAAACTAATATTTTTATGTGATGGATACAATTAAAATGTTCTACTGATCCGATGTTCTCGTAATTGCTGTAAATGTGAATAAACTAAATAAATCTTTATCAGCACCATTGTGTTGATCATTTAAGTTTATTCTTTGAATTCTTCAACATTCGTGCCACATTGGAAAATCTGGACATGTGAGTTGATTCGAATACAATTATTGATATCAAACTAGTAGTTATTTTCAATCTCTGAAAAACATGTGGCGCTACATAAACCATTTGGATTGCCGACAACCAATAATATCGTAGTGAAAAGCATCGTTCGAAAATAGCTTGAATATAGGACTATGGATTTTCGCTAAAGTTGGAAGCAATCATAGGACTCCATTCATGGGATATTGCACGTTTGAGTAGCTGTCGCAAAACATCAATGAGGTTTGTTTTTCATAACAGAGCTTTGCGTTGACTTCACTGCGTTCTGAAATAATACAAGTTAGGTTTTAACATTTGAATAATCTACATACACTTCAATTTCTCATAGAGAATATTTCAAAGTATCGTTCACACTGGATTAAATATCTGTCGTTTATTGCCCCTAGACGTCGTAAACCAAATTTTCAGTCGAAATACATATCAGCATGCCGTTAAATGTAGGTTTTTTCAAATATCATTCATCAATCATAAATACTGTTTCGTTTCCAAGGAGTTTTCTTATGATGTAAGTATAGAAGCTAATGAAGATCTTGATTCACCAAACGAACTAGAAGGACAAGTAGGATAGATAAGTTCTCACTTTTTTCATAGAACGACAAGTGTTCTGTATTTGTAGCAAGAATCTGGTCGAGTTAATCAATACAATGATCATGGTCTTCTGGTGCAAGTATTAGGTACGTTTTTCTTGTACATTCAGTTTCTGTAGAGCTATCTACAAACAGAAAAACATAATGCATATAGTTTTAAAAGTGAAAAATGAACTTACGATTGCTGTTAAACTGTTTATTTGTGAAGTATGTTGTCTTCATTCTATTAAGATCCATGAGAAGATGGAAAAAAACGATTATATTAAAAGATTAATCATTTTGATTGCGCTTCGTACCGATTTCAGAGATGACGATTATAGCATAACACAGCTGATTTTTTATTGCATTTATTTCTGATTGACGAGTGAACTTCTTGAATAATTGTTACGGATTGTAAAATAAAACTTCATGTTCTACGATTTCTTTAGCACCAACGGGACATTCCATAGGAAACAATAATGTACCGCCATCAAACTCTGTAGGTAAATATAGCATTTTGTTGTTTTCATCAAGATTATCACTTACTGCTTTGAAGATTCGAATCCTACAAATGTAGTATGTCATCCCGTGGATTGTTCAAGATGTTGCATGGTATCAGCGAATCATGTGCACCGTTCACTTGCACTGAAGCGGCTTTGTCAATCAGCACAACGAAGCGCACATGGAACGAAAATAAATTGCCAGTATTCTAAAATAGGTAAAGCTAAAAAGGCATTTATTTAAAATGTTGACAAGGATATCAGCAGTGAAGTTGTAATAAGAAGTTAAATAGCTAAATATTTTACAGATAAAAACTCAAGAGTGCATCCTATTTCGTAATGTAGCATATCTGGAAATCAATTTCACACTCGGAATCAGTTCTATGGATTCCGATACTGTGTCTGATTACCCATCCATGCACTTTCAAAAATCTCCCAGTCGAATTTTTACCAATCTCAGAATTTCGTGACGGAATTACTCCTACCCTTCTCATCCTTAACTATCGCCTTATGTCGCGAAGCGATCCTACCCGTCGAACTAGTTCTCCAATGCTCAACATTGCGGAATAGGACGACTACTAAAAAAATAGTATTACATCGCCTATACACCCTGCATTTTAACAATATTTTTTGCGTTCTCTAGTTAAAAATTGTATTGAGTATGTCGCTATGTCGTGAGTACAATAGATGATAAAATGTATGCGCGAAGCACAGGTTTGTTTTGCCGGGATATTCCTACGTATACAGTGATGCATATCTGTCGGGTATGAACGAGAATGACGGATTTTTATATCTGACGACAGGTATACCTGGCTTTTTCCGGCGTATTCATACATTAAAAAATATTAGAAGACGTATTTGTATAATCAACCTTAAGTAACAAGTAATAGAAGATGAGTTATGATATACAATGATGACAAGCATCATTCATGTTTAATTTCTTTCGAACGCAAAAATATATCGAGTATAAAGAAAAACAAGATATTACTTTGAAATGAATATGTATTTGTAAAAGAAAAGCACAATGAACAGTGACCGTGATAATTTCATTTTCGACAGTTCCTCATTTAGTAGGTTTGTTGCGAATCGCCTATAGGATATGAAAACGAAACAGTTCAAATATACTACTGAAATTTACTAATCAACAATAAATTACTTACATTTGAAATAGCTTACGTCAGATTATAATTGATAGTATTGCTGTATTATTCATGCCTTTCTTATCCGACACAGACGAAAATAGATACCGTGAATCCAAGTGACTTTCTAATGCATTTTTTCTCTAGATGAACTGGTATTCAGTGGAACTGTGCGGCACACATCTTGAAACTGGCATCAACAACGAAACAACGAACGATCACAAAGCTATTACTCACTACTAAAAAAACAAATTCCGATTCTTATCTACGCAAGCTTTCTCTATCATTCTCATCTCTTCAAAATTTTCTTTTCTGTCATCCACCTCTTTGTTACATATTCAGATATGAAACACATCTGGATTTTATTTTCATAATTTTCTTTTCTATAAGATCCCGTTTGTTCTTGCAGCAATATGTCGCCAAAATGCATTTCTAATTTTCAACGCTTCCCGTGCATAAATCGAACGAATTTTTAACTAACAGCACAATCTCTATTTTATGTTAAGGGAGTCGATACCAAACATTTATCAGTTCAACTATATGGAAAAGCATATTCGAGCGATTTAATATCAATCTGAATGAATATTAATCCTCGTAAGGAGGTAAGATAAGGAAAATACACATTGATCAATTGCCATATTCTTAACTTAGTTAACTTTGATTTGAAAGGGTATACTTATTGTGTATATCGAATGACATTTGAACAACATTAGCATGATTTATATTGTTGTTTTACGATAGTTGAGAGGAGCAAATGCAATTTTACTCTATTTGCTAACATAAATGAATGAAAAAAGATATTTACCCGAAGAGAGTGTTATCTGCTTAATTCGACCGAAATGTTTGACAATGTTTACAAAGACGTTTCTGACTATGAGTTTTTGAACAAATTGAATTTTATTAAGCATAAAACATGTTGCTTTTCATTGTTGTAATGATAATGAACGCGATGAGTATGGCGGTGAATCGCAAGGAAGTTCTAAATATTCATTATTTTATTTTAACTCTGATATGAAAATTTCGGACAATTTACTTTCTCTCCTTCTATGTTTAAGTGCAATCGCATTCCATTGACTCCTCATTCTCTCACTTTCCATATTCACTATGTATTGATATCAACGACTTCGTAGCGATAGTCCTCATCATCTGTGTCTTTTGCAAGTAGGATTTTACCTTCAGTTGAATTTCAGACACTAGATTTGGCATATATATCGATAAAATCACTATTCTCATTAAGAAGATCATCAGAAGTGTGTACAAATATATCGTTTGGAACATCAGCGGCATGAAAAATTCAAGAATACTGTAGATGAGTGAAATTAAACAAGACTCTTTGAAGAGCAGTATCAATCAAAGAAGCACCACTTTGATAGCATACGGTGCGAGTTGTTAGCGATCACATATCACTCTTCTCTTGTTTATGTGAGAGAATGTTATCTTTCTCAACATTCCTTCTGATTCTTGTCCCTTTGTTACTCTTTTGGAGGGGGCACCTATTCTTTCATCCCGAATACAGACATATATTTTCATTGATTCTCTCCTTTCTTTGGCGGATTTCATTGAGAGATCACATGACTGTTTGGCTGAAATTGATAGTATCGAAGTTAACATTCGAAAACGAAGCATTTGTGCCAACAGAGGAGAGTAGTTCACTGAAACCAATCGAAATCAAATTCATTCGGTCCAAATGAATCGAAGATCTATATTATGAACAAATTCTAAAAGAAATGCTTTACGTTTAACTTCCTGTGAACGGACCATCTATTAACTTTGAGCAGTAATTATACTTGCTACAGCTGGATTGTTTATTGAAAAGTGTTCCGCTAAACGTGTAGGAATGATGTCACAGATATAGTTTGCAAGGAAGTCATCTTGTTGTATGAGGATAAAAATAGTAAATATGTCAAACAGTAGAACCAATCGCAACAAACACACTATTTAGAACGTGATAGTGGAAGTTCATCAAGTTCATCTTTAATAGTCATGTGATGATTGCGAGCCGTACATTTCGTCGCGATTTACCGACCTATTTTCGTACAAATTTTATGTGTCATCGAACCGATTCCTCTGTGCCATAAGGAGCGATGGCAACTCACAGTATAGGTAAATATAACGGGGTACTATTTGATCTTTATTTCAATACGCCGTGAACTTTTCGGTCGTTCTTTACGTCCACCCTCAAAGGTGAATGTGTTTACTATGTAAAAATACATGTCACTATGACGAATACATTTGCATGTTTATATAAAGTTATGCATGCACTATATATGCTACACTTATTGGTAGGCAAGAGGTAAGATTAGATATCAGATGTCTTCGAAAATTAATATCGGATTTATCGGTTTGTCGAAAGGACGTTGGGCTGAACATGCGCATGCAACCTATCTACAAAATTCGTCGATTTACAAGATCAAAGCATTAGCTAATTCGACACTTGAATCTGCAAAATCTGCTGCAGAAACTTTCGGTATTGATAAATACTACGGTACACCAGAAGAATTAGCTCAAGATCGAAATGTTGATACCGTTGTTGTTTCGGTTAAAGTTCCATTGCATAAACAATTGATTATGCCTGCTATACAGCAAGGAAAGAATGCGATTGTCGAGTGGCCTCTCGGCCGAAATCTTCAAGAAGCCGAAGAATTGACGGCATTAGCACGATCAAAAGGTATAAAAACCATGGTGATATTACAGGCACGACAATCATCGGTGATCAAGAAAATGAACGAGATCGTCGATTCGGGAAAATTAGGAAAGATTCTATCCATACATATTTATGCTAGTGGTGCGGCTTGGGGATCTGCAATTGATACGGCCAATGCTTATGTTGCTAATATTGCAAATGGAGTAACGCTGACTTCTGTACCTGGAGGTCATACATTGGACGCTATGTGTTATGTTTTTGGGGAATTTAAATCGGTAACAGCAACAATGCATAATGCAAGAAAGACAATCGAAGTTCGAGATGAGAAAGGAGATACAATTCGCGAGGAGCCAATGACATCTCATGATCAAATGAGTGTCAGTGGACTCTTAACTTCTGGTGCATACGCATCGATACATTTACGTGGTGGATCGTATAAAGGCACGAATCTTCTTTGGGAAGTCGAAGGTACACAAGGTGAATTGCAAATTAGAGGTACAACTGGACATTTGCAACTTTCCTCACCAACATTATTTGCAAGTTTCAATGGTGAAGATCTAACCGAAATAAAGCTCGACGAGGAACACGGTGCTCATGTCAATGTTGGTCGAGCTTACGATGAATTTGCTAAAAAGGACGGTATTTATCCAAGTTGGGAAGACGCCGTAGTTCGTCATCGTATGATAGAAGCGATCTACAAGAGCGCACAGACCGGTACAACGCAAACTTATGAACATTAAAATGAGGTATATTCATCATATTTTTTATTATCTTGTACAACATTTTCAGAAATAAAAATAGCTTTTGTCGCAAGGATCCGATTTTTTACAAGATAAGAAAGATTACTGGCATTCTGTGTCATTGCACAACTTGTATGCAATATATCAGGGGCTAAAAACTGATAAAAGACCTATCTATTTAAGGCACCAACATGGATCCTTTGGACTATAAACAAGCAAACGAGAATGAATACTTGGCATAGTAAGCAGAAAGCATTATACACATATAGACTGTATTATTATATACAAATCATGGTTTTGTTTAGGTGGACTTTTTGATTGTTTTTCCGACTGGAACATATGCTGTTACGGTTGTTTTTGTCCAGCATGTTTATTTGGTGAAAATGCAGAGAAAATCGATGGAAGCAGTTGTTGTAATTCCGGCTGCTTATGGTATCTCATGTCTGGATGGGGTTTATGCTGTGTAACGCACATAGGAAAACGCAAAGCTTTACGTGAGCGTTTCAATCTTGGAGAAGATTGTAACGATTGTTTAGCGACAACATTCTGCTCCGTGTGTGCTATTTGTCAGGAAGCGCGTGAACTTAAACATCGGCTACTATCAACGGAAGGTAGACCAGTGGTAGCTCAACCAATGAGTACTGCCTACAATTCGTTCGGGCAATCTGAACTGAAGAAATAAGACAAAATGATTTTTTTTCTATAATTTTTCTGTTATTTGCTAGATATTCACATTGTCTTTACAAGTTCGAATGGTTCACCTTCAGTCTGTTATCTGTGCTAGAGATAAAGATCTTTCATGGGGAGTTTTTTTTATTTCATTTAATAAAAAAGGTCAGAAATGCACACAGAACAGTCAGAAACATGGTTAGATCGATTTCCTGTGGAAATAGTTTTCGAAATTTTTGATTATCTATCCTCAAATGACATTCTCTACACATTTTTCCATTTTAATTATCGATTCAATACAATAATTCTTCAAGATCATCGACATCTCACTTGCATGAAACTACCTCCATCCAACTCTTACTTTTGGCGAACTATCATTTTTGCTATTCGATCGAATATTCAAACACTGATCATCACTCATCCTGCAGTGTGGTTACCATTGAACATCTTCTCGAATCTAACATCAATTATAATCGATTCTGAAACAGAATGGAGTTTAACTCACATTGCATCGTTGTTCAATCTAAACGGCTTCAAGCAAATTTATACATTGAAAATTCTCAATGCATCCTCGATCAATGCTAATCTTATCTTACCAAAGATTTTCCACCCGCAATGTACTTTACAAAGGTTCCATTGCGAACCGATTATTAATCTTTACCATCACAGTCATTTCAACAATTTACAATCCAATTTAAATCTTCGGACTCTAACAATAAATACGAATCATTTCAAAGATATTTATCATCTAATTCAGCATGCGTTCAACTTGAAAGATTTAACACTTCGACTAGGAACACTTTATACATATGAAAGAGAGTATGATTTTTCGGATCTTATGAAAATTAAATTAGAAAAACTATCGATCACGATGGAACAACGAGAAGAAAGAAAAACAGACGATTATTCAATATCGCGAATAGATCTTGTTCGTCTAGTTAGCGTCATTCGCATGTTTTCTCAATCATTACTATTTCTATCACTGAATTTTACGGATTATCACATATTCACCGACGACAATTTACTATCCAATGGTGAACAACTACAAATGCGACTATTACAGTATCTAGGACAATTGAAAAACTTTCATTTAAATGTCAATATTGTTAACTATGCAATATCCAATGAGCCATATTCAATTTTGTCAACATTTCGAACAGAATTTTATTTTCAACATCATTGGAGTTTTGGCATGAATCGTTATTATTTGTATTCCTTGCCGTTTAAATACGATGAATTGTATGGATTTGAATCAATTGAATTATCCAATAGTACGCTTCTGCAACAAAAGTCTACACTTTGGGATAGAATTAGAACTGTTCGTTTAGAACGAACAGATGGAACTGTTTTAAATGATTTGATTCATATGTCGTATTTACAAACAATAAAAATTCGTAAATGTCACTTCGTAGATTCAAATGTTCTTTATGGTGGACGGACTGAAACTTCTTTAGTTCAAAGAGATTTGTCGAACTCTGAAGGTCAATCATGTTTGTCTGATACCCATCTTTCATTACATACGATAACCAGTGTTTATTTAACTGGAGGTGATATGGAAAATGATATTGGATCTTTATTACGAGTGTTACCTAATTTGAATCATTTAGTTTTGAAACACACTCTTTTACCATCGATGAATAGTTCGTTGGTTAAAATTTTACAAGAGAAGATTCAACGATTAGAAGTGATATTCACTTTGGGTCCAGCAGAATTGATTGAAACGAGTTACATGTACTTTTCTAATTTTAGATATGCACGATTTACATTTAATTTCACGTTTAACGATTCTATTCTTAATCTGCGCTCGAAATTAATCGAAAAATTCCTGAAACATATTCCGCAGCTGATTAGTTTAACGATTTACTTAGTCAATCCAACGAATCTTGCTTATAATGATGGATTCTTTTTCACACCTATCATACAACGATTAGAAATAGCTGATATTGGACAGAATTATACTATGACACACATTCGAAACTCTTTGTCGTTTGAAAAAATCGCTCAGACTAATCGGACTTCAATAATACTGCGGAAAACGTCCAATCGTCAAGTCTTTTTTATCACTTTTTTCATTTTTGTTTATTTTAGTCTGGTAATAATCTTTTTATTATTTTAAATTTTAATTTGCAGAATAACCTTTTTCTATCTGCTGCGGACTGATTTCAATAAGATGGAATGCCGATTGAGATGCATAAAAAATAATAAAAAACACGAACTGCACAAAAGCGATGATAAAAAAATAACAATAGAAAGCCCAGTCCATTGTATCTTCAGCACGACACTTAAAAAGAAAAATCTTAGGCAAAGCTTCAATTCGATCACAGCAATTAGACTTACGCTAAAATCCAGATTGAATGAAGTATTTGGATAAAGATTGATCAATCCACTGCCAATAAACGATGCAATACCGATAGAAACAAACCTCAAACTCATAAACAGTGATTGGGCTGATCGTGGTGCTGCGAAGTAAGCGTATTCGAAGCTAGCTAACATAGCAAACACTTCGGAAACGCCCATGCATATGTTTTGACCTAGTAGATAATATATTGAGATGCTCGATTTGTCGGTTTCTAGAAAAATTATTGTGTTCTAGTTTGTTGATTCAGTCATTTACTTGGATCACAGGTGTCTCGTCGATATTTTTCCAAAGTTCCAGCAATTAACATGGCGATACATGCTAAAAACATACCAACAAGAAATTTTCGATGAATTGTTGTTTCCGTATGAGGCCAATCACGGCCTCGATAGAAAACCAAGTAAATTATGACCAAGCCGACTAGAATACAATTATCAATGCAAATCAAATGATTTTTAATCAGTGAACATACTGATCAATGTTACCGGATCAGCAAGTATCATCAGTGTGACGATGTTTCTGACGCCAGCTGGCTTCCACATATGTTCGCCTTGTAGGGGAAACGTGGAACTTATCTGTATATAATTATAAAGACGAACTTTGGAAAAACCTGTCATACCTGATTATAAATAAGGAAGTATGGTATGAGAAGACTGAAGACCAGGAGTGCACGTCGAAAAGACTTGATATCATTAACCATTCGATCGGTGAATCGTCCGCTATTTCTCGGATTGGTTTCGTCTCCAGATGATGTAGAATCACGTCTTTCTTTCTTTGCTTGCCATCGTAATCGTAATGAAGTGATCACATATCGATAACATGTTCGAACGACGGTATCAATCGGTTCGACATGAAGGTAATATCGATAGCCAATGATGAATAGAAGAAACGAACAAACAAGCAATCCGGCGGCTACTGAGTATCCAACGAAGTATGATTTAATGTCTTTTTGAATAAGAGAAACCATCAATGATCCTATGATGCCGCCAATATTGACAGCGACGAGATATTGATCAAAGTATCTCGTTGTTGCTTTCGATGTTTGTGTTTGCTCGGCACCGAAAACAGCCATGTTTGATTGTATAGCACCACTTCCAATAGCACTTTTCAGACAAGAGATAAATGAGAAAATATACTAGATAGAACATATTTACATGACACTTAGTACTGGAAGAATCCAACTAGCACATGGTTCGTCAATTAATGAACTCGCAGGTTGAGGAACAGTTGCGTTTCTCAGGCTGGGTATACATACGTTTGCCGATGGATTCGTGACCGCGATGGCAAATCCATATCCAAATAAGTATATTACAAAACCTATGTGAAATATTGAAGTGTAGGAAACATGAAGCTTCCATTTTTAGTAACTTACCGGCACTAATTGTTATTGCTCGGCGATACAAGCCATCACTGATGATAGCAAAAATGATGGCGGATATATTGGAAATTCCTATTCGTACAAAGAATGATACAAAAAAAACCTACTGCAAAGTATATATCAGTGATTTGTACCGACCGGAAAAAAGAAATGCTGCGAATGAACTATGGGATGCCGACCAGTGGAGTAATCCATCGGAACTCAGACTACTGACAAGGTTAAGAACGAGCGAATAGAACGCAGCTCGTTCACATAAAATACTGAACAAGATTAGAAATTGTGAAAATCGTTTATCACGATCCGACCGATTATCAAGTATGGGATCAGGGATGCCATGTTTCTTAGGCAGTAGCTTCGTAGTTTCGTCTGTCAATGTTTCATACATGATGTTGTTCGAAAATAGTAGGTAAAATGTATATAAACTACAATACAAAATAAAAAGATTCAAATTTATTCTGTTCTACAAGATGCTTTGTATGATAAAAGATCACATATTTATATGAAGGAGATAAGACAGCGAATATGCGTCATTCTATTTCTTCAACACGAGTATTTTCATATGTCATAGTCGTGATGTTGGAAAGTAAACTTTGACTTTGAGTACTACAAATGGTACAGATTAATCGATGAAAGAATTAAGACGGCAAAGATATCTTGAAATACTATATTGGATGATGAGAATCATTTAAATTCATAAACAATCTTTTATTTCAAAACAGATGCGTTCCATGATTCATCTTATCAACACATTTACATTTATCTTCGGTGATAGAGCAAAACTCATCTGGAATACTTTCCATATTTGAGTAAGACAGTGATCTACTAGTTTTGCTGATGAAAAGGAGAAAAACGAAACCGTGTCGTTTTTATACTCCATATCCTTCAACGACATGCTCAACGAATAAGAAAAACCACAGGTGAATCTGCTATGAAGCCCGCCTTTAATAGATATTTTTCGCGTCTGAATAACCGAACAGGAAAAAAGCAGCAAACGTGAGACTGTATGTTTACATGCGATACTTGATCGTACATGTGCGCGTCGACACGTATTTTGTTATTCGAACCCGTTAGCTGCGATGATTTGATTAACGAAGCATGACCACTAAGAAATAAAAAATGAAACATATGAAAATAATTTTGTCCAATTATAAGTAAACATTCGGTAAACGTTATTTCGATCGGTTAGAAAACGAAGACGACTATGGATGTGATAAGTCAAGTCGATCAACAGTCTTATGATACATCATCGTACGATCAATCTTCTCTCATGACATTTCAAATGCCAAGTACACGTATCAATCAGAACTACATTATCGTTTGGTTAGACAACATATTTGCCGAAGTCAATAGCGCTGATTGTCTCAATATTGTTACAAAATTGCGAGAAGTGGTCAATAGTGTTCAGACATTCATCGATGTTGATGCATGTATTGATTTTATATCGGACACGGAAGATGAAAAGATATTTCTGATTGCATCCGGACTTTTTGGCCAAACGATTGTTCCGATCGTGCATAATTTGCCACAAATGCATTCTATTTATATCTTTTCAGGGCAAGTGCTCGCACAAGAACAATGGATTGGCGAATGGAAAAAAATCAAAGGTGTTTATATGAATGTCAATTCAATTTGCGAAGTATTGAAGCAATCAGCAGATATTTGCGATCAAAACTATGTCGCGCTAAGTTTTATCAAAACAAGTGATGATACGAAAAACAAATCGTTAGATGAACTTGATCGTTCGTTTGTATTCATTCAAATTCTTAAAGAAATTCTTCCGTCGCTTCATTTCAATCAGCAACATCTACATGATTTCTTAGAATATTGCCGACAGGAAATATTCGTCGACAATGATATTGAAATGTACAATATCGATCAAATCGAACAAGAATACTATCTCCATCGACCTATTTGGTGGTTAACATCGGACTGCTTTTTATTTTCCATGTTGAATCGAGTTTTGCGAACATTAGAAATGGATTTAGTCACGAAAATGAGTTTCTTTATTCATGACCTTCAACAGCAGATCATTGACTTACACAAAGAACAGTTCGATCAAGAGAATAAATCGAATACATATACTGTCTATCGAGGACAAGGTATATCGCGTTCGGATTTCGAACAATTGAAAGATACACAAGGTGGACTAGTTATCTTCAATAATTTTATGTTGACGACGTTAAGTCGAACTTCATCTCTTGCTTTCGTTCAAGATAATTCGAATATGATTAGTGTTATTTTTGAAATAACCATCAATCTGTCGACATCGTCGCCTGTGTTCGCTCTGATTCGCGAAGCAAGTTATTATCAAAACGAAGAGAAAGTCATCTTCGCTTTGCACTCCATGTTCCGTATTGGAGATATTAAACCAATTCAGGAAACCAACGATCACTTATGGCAAGTTCATTTAACTCTAACCGATGATAATAATATTCAATTACAGAATTTAGCTGATGTTATACGAAAAGAAACGCGCTCGAGTCATCATGGATGGCAGCGATTGGGAAATTACATGCTGAAGTTAAATAAATTCGATGAAGCTGAACATGTTTTCTTATATTCATTGAATGGCACGGATAACGAACAAGAAAAGGCGCGACTTTACCATGCACTTGGGTTAGTCAATCATAACCAAAGCAAATATTCTGAAGCAATCGAGTTATATCAGAAAGCGATCGAAATTAATCAACGGGTTCTACCTGCCCATCATATAGATCTAGCAGATTCGTACAGCAGCATCGGATCATCGTATAGCAGAATGAATGAACATTCTCAAGCGCTTTTCTATCATGAAAAAGCATTCGAAATTTATCAGAAAACTCTTTCTCCAGATCATTTAGATCTGGCTGCGTGTTATATTAATTTTGGCGAAGTCTTTCATAATTTAAGCAGATATAGTGACGCACTTTTCAATCACCAAAAAGCACTTAAAATTAAGTTGAAAGTTCTCTCACCAGATCATCCCGAGGTGGCTTCGTGTCATTCTTTTATCGGTACAGTATATAATTCAATGGATGAATACTCGAAGGCACTTTCTTCTCACAAGGAAGCTCTGGAAATTCGACTGAAAAGTCTTCGAGCAAATCATCCAGATCTTGCGACATCTTATAAGAATATTGGCGAAGTGTATAGTAATTTAAATTCGTACTCCGAAGCACTGATTTATCATAAGAAAGCACTCGAAATCGAACTGAACATCCTCCCACCTTATCATCATTCATTAGCTCTTTCTTATAACAATATTGGTAGCGTGTATGACGAATTAAATGATTATCCAAATGCTCTATTGAACTATGAAAAAGCATTGCAAATCTTTCAAGAAATTCTTCCACCGAATCATCCGTCGTTCGCCATCTCTTATAACAACATTGCAGGAGTCTACTCTTCATTGAAAGAATATTTAAATGCACTTTTATACTATAAAAAAGCATTAGAAATTTCGCATAAAACACTTCCGGCGAATCATCCATACTTCGCACCATTGTACGGACATATCGGTATGGTCTATGCTCATATCGGTGATCATTCAACAGCACTTGAATATTACGAACAGGCATTACATTTATCACAACAATCGTTGCCACCAAATCATCCACATCTACAATTATATAAAGATGGCATTGACTATATTAAAAATAACTTATAATCATTTTTTTCTTGCTAATCATGAGTGCTCGAAAATAAAGAATTCAGTTTACCGAGAACTATAGAATATGACTGTCGTTGTGAATATTCTCTGTATGATATTCATTACAACTTTTTTCATTTTCCCATGAATACGAAGTCCTTATAGCTGAATGCTCCGTGTGAAGTATTCGTTATCTTGCGATAGGAGTGTTAAATGACGATAATGATATAAACGACTGCTGTGCTTGTCTTCAGTTACAAAGAAAAGGTAACAAACATCATCCGATGCAGGAAAAGTTGGTTTCGAAATGTATCTTACTGTTAATTGTATTTACTCAATGTATCAGACTTCAAGGGAAGGTCGTTTCTGTGGCTGATTTCGGTGCCTATCCCAATGATAACATTGATGACACAAAATACATTCAATTCGCTGTTGATAGTGCTATTAGTTACGGGTCAGGCAGCATACTTGTCTTCGAATCTGGTACATACAATTTATCATCAACCATTCAAATATCGAATGCAACAGATTTTACAATATTAGGACAGGGTATTGATCAAACGTTACTGTTAGGTACTGATCGAATATTTATATTCTTTGCTCAATATTGTCAAGGATTAACACTCACTTCACTATCCATTGATTTTGACCCATATCCATTTACTGCAGGCTATGTTGTTAACGCAACTAATACTTATCTCGATGTTCAAATACAATCATCACATCGCGCCGATGTCAATCGACGAGTGCTCGGTCTTATTCGATATGATCCAATAGAAATGCGACCTGCTTTTGGTTCTCACACATATAATTTCTATCAAGTACCACCGACTTCTGCGAATACTAGTCTAGTTTCTACTGATATCCTTCGTATACCAATAGCATCGCAAACAGATTTTCATCGAGGCGATGCGCTTGTTGCTGTCTATGATATATCTGTTCATACTATTTACATACAAAATTCATTTGATGTTACAATTCAATCAATCGATGTTCATTCAGCTTGGGGTATGGTCTTAGTAACTAATCGAGTTCGTCGTCTAACGATTTCTGACTATCACGTCGCACCGAAGAACGGTCGATGGTTAAGTGCGAATTCCGATTGCATGCATTTAATCAGTACTCGAGAGTTCATTTCATTAAAAGACAGTAAATGTCAAATGCAAGGTGATGATGGACTAAATGTTTTAACACCGTATGTATCCGTTGCGAATGTTATCAACTCGACTGCCTTGATTCTGCAGGCATTCAATTGGACTGATCCACTGTTTATCGAAGATGGTACACAGTTAGAATTTAGTCCTAATAAACAACCATTTACAGAGTATCAAAGAGGAACTATCGTTTCATCCACATTCTATACGTCCACTTCTAGACTATTCACTTTCAATAGTTCAATCAATGTAAATTCAGGTGATTTTGCTTGCGTTGCAGATATTGCTTCGTTAACCATACGAAATTTTACCGTTGAACACAATCGAGCTCGTGGTGTTCTTTTAGAAACACGAAATATTGATATTAGACAATCGATATTTAATAAAACAAGTGGACCGGCAATTCTTTTTCAACCATCTCTATATTGGCATGAAGGCCTTCCGGGTCGAAATGTAACTCTTGCTGAAAATCTTTACATTCACTGTAATGAAGGTATTGGACAACAACAAGGTTTCATTACGATTTTACCCGAACCAACACAATTAATACCCGTTATTAATGACATTCGTATAGAATCATCGACATTCTATTTCGGAAATTTCAGCCGAGCTCTCATGCAATCCAACAATGGAAATAATGTTTATATTACTGGAAATTATATTTCCACGAATAGTTCAGCTCCACTGATATCAATATGTAACAGTCGAAATATTACAGCGAGTAACAATACAGTGATTAATATCCAATCCAAAATCGATCAATACTATCGATACGATTCTACGAGTCCATGTCAAATGAATCTAAGCTCTCTTATAGACTTACCATCATCTGCATTTAATTCGTCATTTCCACCGCCTGTCTTACTTACGTAGTATAGATTGAGATGCTAACATTGTATTTGCTGTCTAGTTTTTTCGGTATTTAACGAAGAAAGCTTAACTGAATTGGTTGATTTACAATTAAGAAAAATGTAATTTGTCACGTATAGATTTCAGACAGGTAGGGAGTCCCCATTACACAGTGCTAAATAAGAAAATAAATGACCTACCTGACACAAAAGTTAATTGCAAAAAATGTGCAAATCATATGAGTATCTCATTTCGTAGGATGACATATCTCATCACAAAATATGTGACAAAAAACAGAAAAATATGATTGATCTCATTAAATCGTAATCAAAACTAGACAAAAGTCATTATTGATATAATCTTTTTTTCCAATTTATCAAGCGTCTTTCGTATGATGCAGCGTGACAACTTTTTCTTCATGAAATAGACGACTCATTTGACGTCACTAGTCATTTCCGTCATAGATAATTATTATTGACAAAGATACTCGGTGAGTCATTCGAGTGCAAAGCAAAAACAAGTCTTCCATGGTATCATGTCGTTTATTCGATCTGACTTTTGATAATAGATCTCATATCAAATGTTTTATTCTATCTACAACAAGAAAGGGAAAGGTCGAATCCAATTTAAATGTATTCTTATGGCACGAAGGAATACATCTCTTCATATATACACGGTCGTTAAGTTTTACAAAACAAATCACTGAAAAACGAAAACAGACGAGAGAAAAATACAAATCTATCTATATCAGCCGAATTCAAATTCTGCGTATTAACACTCTGACTGGCCGTTTTCTAAAAGTTTACTGTTCGTAGCCGAAAGTGTCGAATCAACTAGGTTTAATGGAATGCGAGGAGGTTTTTCTGCCTTTTTCAAGAATAGCATCGCAGCATCACGAAAATAAAACCATCCACCATTAATAACTAAAATATCCGTTATGATTCTCTTCTGCCGTAGAGTTAACAAGTGTAAACCGGTTGAATTGGGTATATTACTTACAACGATGAACAGTGCTCCAAATAACATAACAGAGACTTTAATCCAGTTTTCCATATTGCATGGACTTAATAATTTTCTTCGGTCAACCCATCGTAGTTTTAATCTTTGTTGTTTTGTATCAATACTTTCGGCATGATGTTCTGGTCGATGTGCGAGATAGCGTTGCCAAAGATGATTGATCATTCCGGTGCTCATGCCAGATACACAACCCGCTACATAGCGTGTCAGACCTTGAATAATGAGAATACGTTCTTCAGAACTACAAACAGCGTTTGCACCACCGACTTTGGATATATTAACGCTGTCAAAATAGGCAAGATATAATTCTGTTTGTAAAATATAAAACATGGTGAATGTTTGCCACATGCCACTAAGGACAAACGCATTTACCGGATGAGTGATGAAAAATCGACGAAGACTTTGACATCGCGTTTCATTATACTTCCGTCGATTACGCATTTCCGATTTGGAAATGTAAAATCCTTGGAAAAATTGTATACTAAGCGCCATACCGGTTCTCGATGAATGCGTATGAAGGTAACCAGCAGTTAATTGTCCACAAGCTGTCGCTAATATAGTAAACCATGATTTACTACCGAATATCAATGAACAGGATGTGTAGACAACTGGAACAATAGAGAATGATCCATTGTAAGCGACAAAGCCCATAATTATCCCAGCACAGCATGTTTTCCAAAGACCTAAAGTTCTTTTGGGTGGGACAAGCGGCTTGGTGCTTTTCTTTGCTATCGATTCATTCTTCTCGTCTTCGTCTGAATACATTCTATATGTTGTCAATGAGAAGAAAAACGTAACTGATGCAAAGTATTATAAGTAAATAACATGTGAAGAAAAAAATACTGCTATTTTTTTTCTTCTTCTTCTCCGTATTTTTCATCTATACGGCGATACATCCTTACAATTATTTATTTCCAAAGGTGCTATGTACGACTGAATTCCTACGCATGATAAAAATATATTAAGAGAAATGATTGCGTACTCGGGCATTCCAACTAGTTAAGAAAACGAATCAGTTCATTGGTATTTATCTTTGAACGAATCTTTCTTTCGAAAAAAATCAATACCGTACATTTTTGCTTTTGACAAGAAGCAAACGAAGTTTACAAGTGAAAAGTTTCGCTATCCAGGTGTAATCAATTATTTTCGAATTGCATTGATGTACTTAAGCGGCATGTTGTATTCTTTTTTTTAAGGACAATTTATAAAAAGCTTTTGTTTGTTGTGTCGAAAGAGTCACGATTTCTATAAATATATAAAAACGCTTCAAATCAATCACCAAGCGCGCAGCTAATTATCAACTATGTCAATACCCGATCTGTTTTCTTTTCTCAAAGATCTGATTTCTAAAACGATCAATAATAACCTAACAGCATGTTCGACGCACGTGTTCTGGTGAATATATCAAACCTATGCCAGATATAACAGTCGAGATAAATGCTGAAATGAGAAAACAATATTGTTAGAAGGGCGCCGGACGAACTTTTCATCGACATCTCTATCATATCCTATGTAATACGTAATTCTTTGACACACACACGTCCTCTATTTTTCCTTTTTTCTTCTTTCTCTCTTTCTCTCTCTCTCTGCCTGTCTGATGCGCTTATCCTGCGTTAATATAAACATTATCCTGTTTCTTTGCACAGTACATTGTTAACAGTAGGTCATGTATGCCTATAAATTAATCGTGAAAGAGGAAAGATACGCCATTCTTCTATCTTCTTATTGTATATCACTAACCGGGTCATTCGGATTCAAATGGCTTCGTCAACGTTGTTCCATCTAAGTTGCGTTTTAATTCTTCTTTTGATTGTTACTCCAACACCGTCGATGGCTTTGTGTAAATGGTATGGTATCGCTCCATTTTGTTTTATTGGTAATACATGCCCAGATGGTTGTTTTTCAACAGCTGAAAGTAACAAAGGAGATGGTATGACATGCTGGTTCTCGATAAAGAAGTATTGTTGTTGCCCGAAACGAGCATTGGATTCTTTCATTAATAAAATCGTGTCTGATGATAAAAAGTGAACTTTATTGCAAAAAAAACACGTATTACATGTATTCATAGCTATTCTTGTCTTTTTTCCCTTTGAAAATAAAGTTTTTTTGTTCATGCTAAGAATGAAAGATCTTTTTCATTAAATATTTTCGTAACTGAGTGTTGAATATAAACATATTTATCACTAGACAGACGAGACTAATTTGCGCCCAGACACAAAAGAACCCAAGTAGAATTGTCGAAACAGTCGTACTATGTATAACAATGAATAATATATAAATGGGTCCCCAGCCGAAAACAAGCATTAGAAACATGTAAATCGTATGTTTCAGTATGTGAGTATCTCGACGACTGATCCGAGGTGTTAAACTGTGTCTTAGATCAGTTCGATTCGAAATAATAGCTGAAATTGGTGCGATACGGTTTCTACTATTGTGAGAATGTAATCGACGCGATGCAGAATGGCCAAAGAGGAAAAGACGTAGGTTGGCAGTCAAAGATATCAGTGGGCAGATCACAATTATGAAAACCATGATGTAGATGGAAATCCATTGTGAATGTATACATTTCTAAAAAGAAGATTGGAAAAGGATGTTCTTCACGTTGATTTTCTTACTGAATTGCTTTGAGCAAAAAGTGAAACTAATGGTAAAAGAAAGCCGATCAACCATTGACTGGACAGACAAATTATAAACCATTTTTTTGTTCTAAAGAATACTTGAGTATGATATACAATAAATGAAAAACGATAGATCGATATCATAACTAGTGCCAATGATAATTGAAAGTTGATCATAACTCGTAGATATATCATTAATTTGCATGCGGACGTGCTCCAAATAATGTTAGTAAAATAAAATAAAACGGTCAGATAAACGATATGTATACTACCGAAACATAGAATGATCAAACAGATGTTAAATGTGACAAAATGCACTCGATAATGAAGTTGTTTAACAAATATGATTGGAATACAGTAAATGAAGCAAAGTAAAACAGTGAAAGAAAAAAGTCCTATGACACAAAAGAATAACAGCTGAGAGATTGCCGCCATTGTTGTATGTGCGAGTGAAGATTAAAAATTTTTTATTTTTTTTACTATTGATGAAAACTACCCAAACCAGATGCAAAGCATAGGCGTATAAATATTAGTATAAAAGTTTATGCTACTGACTTCATGACAGCGTCCAGATGTAATTTTGAACAACTGTCTTTATATTTTATAATGTAATCATAAGGAAATAAATTTGTAAAAGCTAATAGAGATGTCAGAGATTCTGCTCAACAGAGTGGTTTTTATTGATGTTGTGTCTTTACTATTCATGTCGATACTTTCAGACCAAATCCATAAACTTTTTGTGTACAATCGGTGATTACACCATGTCACATGTCGTTTTCTTTCTTTCCGTCTAACTCGGTTGTTATGTGATTCATAATCGCGAATGAAGTTTACTTTCAATGTGCGTTTTTTTTCAATAATTTCAAAAGAAAGTATGACGACAGTGCCACCTACGATCATTTTGTTTTGATTCAAAAATAAAATTTTCCTCGCCTATGTCATCACTCGCACACATTTACGAACGTAAAAAAAGCAAAAGTAGTTACATATTCTTTCATTCGCGCATTCGTGTCTACAATATTTATATGTAAAAACGATTAGAATGGTTCGATGGGAAGTAGTCGATAAGAAGATTGGAATTACTAGTATTATGAAAACGAATATCTTAGCAGCTATTGGATCAGCTATTGATTCACGTGGTCCGAATGAACGTTATAAGATTGCTAATGATATCAAAGAATGGTTAGAATCGACATATGGAAAACGATGGACAGTACTCGTTGGTGATACAGGTCGCTATCAATTAAGCGCTTCTCAGTATGAATCGAAATTTATACGAGTGAATGAAACAAATTTAAAATGGACTTTTGATATTTTTCAGCAGATTCCATAATGATCTGGACTGCTGTTTTATTCAGAAAATAATAAAATGATTGTGTACAAAACACCTTCTGTTTACTAGAGCAGATAATAATTGATCTGGGATCTTGTAACGTCTTTCTACAGATTTTATGAATTTTGATTCAGAATCGATTGGATTTTGATTACCAACATCAGCTGAGAGATACACAGATCAAATGTGTAATGAAGAAACAGTGAAAATAAAAGCAGTTTACATATTTTGTTTAGACATGATCAGAGAGAAATTCATAGTCAATTTTTCAGTAAATTCTGTTTATAGGTTATGCTATTGTACCATTCTTTATCCAATAAGTGTTTGTATTAGTATTGAATGTCAAAGTCATGTTTGGCCACACAGCGTTTGGTTTATTCATAGAGTATTCAATATCAGGGCCACTAATCGACTCTAAACTTCGAAAATGATAATGTTCTTTTTTTTCCATAAAGAATGACTTACTTTGAGTGCCAATCGTTGCGCTTCCGCCTTTGTCACTCACTTCATAGTAGATATATTCAACGATATCAGGTTGGTTCTCGTAAAATTTTACTTGAAAGTGATAATAATTTTGTGAAGCATTGAATTTACTTGTGTAAAATTCAAAAGTTGTTGTTCGATTCGGTGCACCACCCTCAATTGGATAATAGACACCTTGAGACGTGCCACTGTATATCATTAAATCGTCCCATAGAGCGAGAGCTGTTGGACCCTTAAAAGCAGTCGTTGGTAAGGCTGCGTTAGTGTGTTCACTCATACAATTGACAAGACATATGACCTAGCATGAAATTCAATCTTTTAACAAATCATATTTAATGTAAATAAAGGCAACGGCTGATCAAACTATTTCTATGTAATAGATGGAGATAGAGACAAACAAACTCGAATTATTTTTGATGTCATGTGACTCGATTTCCTTCCGATAAGAGCACTCAAATTCGACAATGACCAGGTATTACTTACGCCATTACTCGAGATATATATTTTTGATGACGAATATCCATATAATGTCAGTGACAGATTCGATGGTAAAGTCAAGGACGCAACAGCATCATCAACTGAACTACTACCGTCCCATCCTGGAATAGCAATTGCGTGCAAAAGTTGCACAGCAGGTGCATTACTACATACTCCGGCTGAACAACTAGCATAATTGTTTGGACATACATTACCTAGTGATCCACAATTGTTATAATCTATTTGAAGATTAACACAAGTACTCAATCCTGATAGCACATATCCGGCCGGACATGATATACTAGTTGCTAAATTGTGAAATATTCATGTGTACTCTGTTATAAGCGTGAACACGTTGATTACTTACTGTCCGTACTGATATCCGTGGAGGTAGTGCTACTACTAGTACTGCTACTTGTGCTGGTGGAGGTGCTGCTAGTGCTGGTACTGGTAGAGGTACTGGTGGAGGTACTGGTACTGGTAGTAGTTGCCGTAATAATAACAGGAATCAAAGATTCTATCACATTTAACAAAAGTAGAGAGAACGTTTTCAATACACACTGGATTATTTTGTACTAAAGAGCTTTGGTTGTATAAACTACTTCCTACTATTCTTAGTTCAGAGACGTTGTCATCTTTTGTTAAAACGAGTCATTCGAAGACAAAAAATACTTCAAAATAGTAGATAAGTGGTATTATATGAAAGTCGTTGGTAAAAAACAAGATCTTCTCTTCGTGAACCTACCTGACGTTGTCTTTCGCAAAGGATCATAAAGTATAATAACTGGTATAGCAATACAGAAGATCAAAAGCAAAATTAATAGAATAATCGAATACGAGATGATTCTCTTACTTTTCAAAAATACCATTGTTGAATTGCAGTATGTCAAATAAAATAATCAATAATAAGCTGGTTAATAAAATAGAATCGCTGTTTCAATCTTTGTTCGCTAGTAGCAGAATATGTTCATGAATACGACCGTGTGCGCTCTAATATTTATTTCTGTCGAGTATAAGATAACTGAGCTTTAAATGATCTCCCAGTGAAACTACTTCTTGTTTGAGAGCAAATCTATAGCGCTTTTGTTTTGATATATATAGAGAAAACAATGTTATTAATAAATAGTTAGTTGAAAACTGTTTCTGTATCTTTCTCGGCACTTGTTCATCAATGGTATTCATGACTTGACACAAAATAAATTTTTCAAGTCTTTCCTCGCTATATGAAAACTTATTAGGAATATTAATTTTCTTTGTTATTCAAGTAACGGTTCCACGACAGTTTCGCCGGCGACATCACCACGCCGACACTACCGCGCATGGACACTATCGCGCACGACACATACGCGAATTCTTTTTTTTTGTCTTTTTTCTATTTGATTAATAAACTCACGACTGTTAATCAGAGAAGGTTCTTTTTTTTATCAATTAATTTTCACGAAACCGGATATCATAAGGAATAATTAGATTAGATAATAACGAATGGGTAAGTATAATTGACCCATACTGATAAGAAATAAAATGAAATTGACTATATACAATAATCATTAAGAAACTTAATCATATGTAAAACTCATTTTCTCGACCAAAAAAGGGGATGGAGGGAAGGTAAGAATGGTAAGCTTTGGCTTGTTTTTCAATAAAGCTTTTTTTCACGTACAGAAAAACAAACATTCTAAGTGGTTCGTTTGTTATTCCATCTCAATGTTGCGCCTTTTATAATGAACCAATTTCAACTAAGTTTAATTTTGCCTGAAACTTAATTCTGCCCATGATATATACATAATCAAAATAGATCTCTAATCTAAGCTGTAAAGTTTTTCATATTCTATTACAATTTTTAGTTAAAAAAATTAATTTAGAGATGTTAATTCCGTTTGATGAAAATAGAATCGGTTTCCAAAGGAGCCAAAGCCATAAAAGATGTCCTGTTTTCAATTTTCTAATTTACCATTGTAACTGTGAAAACAGAATTCACTTGCGCATACGTATTCTAATGCCGTCTATCTGTGCACGCCAACAATTCATACCAGTTGAAATGATTACACGTCATTTGTTTTCGTCAAAAACATATACATATCTATATCATCACCATGAATTACTACTCATAACGAACAAAACCAAATATTTTTTCATCGCTTCAAGTCTCTACGGTACGGTCTGCTACACGATTGAAATACAACATGCACACATTTTCCACATTACCTGTCGAACTAGTTTATCGAATTATGGATCATCAAAATGACCCGACGCTATTTTTTTCAATGCAAAATATCTGCCGACGGCTCAATCAGATCCTAAGTACTTACCAGCGATATCAAGTAAGTTTATTTGGTATTTTAACATTCTCGCCGACTGTGCCATACATAAGCTTAATGGTATTTGATGTCGTAGATTCCCTCATAGAAAAAGCTAAACTAATTTCATGATTCACAAACAGTTTGCTAGCATGAGACAATCACAGCCAGAAGTCATATGAAACTAAACATTCCTTCATTCTTTCCCTTTTGTTCTATGCACATTGAGGATGCATTCGAACGATACGCGACCATGAACGAGCAAAACGCTTACTAATGCGCTACCGTTTGTGCGTTGCACTAGTCGACCCAAAAATTGCATCAATTACAACTTTTGAGGAAATTCATCTACTGAAGCAAACAACACTGTACACTTGCTTTACCTATGCCGATATTCATTCTCAACACGGGTACATCAAGTCCAGCTCCTACATTTCAGAAGAGTAGGACTTGTATGTCATTGCAGCGCGTCTTCAAAAGAGAAATCTCATCACCACCAATACATATTCAAACTTATGTCCTACTCTTTCCGATTCCATCCTATCACAGTAATCTCCAGTCTAGATTCTCGACACAGCACTTCTTTCCGGAACAACAACTAGCATCATCATCCAACCGAAGAATTCCCATTTACACCCAACTCCTCCTTCAAAATCTACCCCACACATAACTATTTCAAATCACATACATACCATCCGAAGTGCCATCAAAGGTTTTCTTTACTAGTTCCCCTTTTCACTATATATTACTTCAATCCAGACACTCACCACACTAGAGCTCACCAGCAACCGAATCGCTGCTGAAGGAGCACAACACATTGCGGATGCGTTGCGAACGAATACGGTAATGTTCACATCATCTTATTACAGATGAAGTACTCACTCTATATGACACCTACAGACACTCAACGCACTTCACCTCCGTTGGAACCGAATCGGTGATGAAGGAGCGCAACACATCGCGGATGCGTTGCAAACGAATACGGTAATGTTGACGTCATTTTATTAGAGATGACCCACTCAGTCTATCTCACACCTACAGACACTCACCACACTTCACCTCAGTTCGAACCAACTCGGTGCTGAAGGAGCACAACACATTGCGGATGCTTTGCGAACGAACGCAGTAATATTGATCTCATTTCATAGAAGATGAAGCGTTCAATCTGTCTCACACCTACAGACACTCACCACACTTAACCTCGATGAGAACCAAATCGGCGCTGAAGGAGCACAACACATTGCGGATGCTCTGCGAACGAACGCAGTAATATTGATCTCATTTCTTAGAAGCTGAAGCACTCAGCCTGTCTTACTACGACAGACACTCACAACACTAGAACTTTGTGCCAACGAAATCTGTGCTGAAGGAGCACAACATATTGCGGACGCCTTGCGAACGAATACGGTAATATTGATCTAATTTCATACAAGATGAAGCACTCAGTCTATCTGATACCTGTAGACACTTACCACACTTAACCTCGAGGAGAACGAAATCGGTGATGAAGGAGCACAACACATTGCGGATGCGTTGCGAACGAATACGGTAATATTGATCTCACTTCATAGAAGATGAAGCGTTCAATCTGTCTCACACCTACAGACAGTCACGACACTTCACCTCAGTTCGAACCAAATCGGTGCTGAAGGAGCACAACATATTGCGGATGCATTGGGAACGAATATAGTGAGATTGATGCTGTGCTCCAAGAAGTTTGTAATTTCTGTTTTGTCTCATTCTTAGAGCGCCAAGATGGTATAGATCTGGCTTTAAATTCAATCGGAGAACAAGTGGTCGTGGATCTGATGACACTGCGTAGATCGGATCTTTTTCGATTGAGAACTTAGAAGATACCATTTGTTATGTTGTTTTCGTGACATTGATGAGTAGTAAAGGTATAGAAATGAAAGTTGTTGTGAGAAGTGAATGTGACCTGAATGTTAATGCTTTTTGTTCTGTAAGAAATGCATGTGCATTAGTCAAAATGAATGATTTAGTTACGAAGGTATAACGGAGTAGTGTTTGGTAGAAGAGGCGCCTTGGTTCGATGCGTTTATGAGTACTCCGCTCGGTTTGGAGTTTGTTTCTGAGTGGGTATGATGGACAAGACAGCATTACTGTAGACAGCGCGACTATACTGGAGATATAGAAGAATGGGATCGATGGTGGTACAGCACGTGTGCAGTTCAGATGTTATTTCTCATAATAGCCAAGTGGTCAGGGCGTGGTACACTGAATGGCAGCGATTCTTCAGTATAAGACAGCTATTTAATGTTTTATTCCAGCGCCTAAATGTATTGAGTGGTTGATGAGGAAGTTTTATGTTTTTTTTTGTAGTTCATTTTTGAAGGGAGTAGTATTCATCCGTTATGTATGAGTTCTACGGTGCATTTGAAAGAAACACGGTGTTATAAATTGACTAGAATGACACAGTGAAGAGAGAATAATTAAAAAATAGCACAGCAAATCGTTCTGTTAGATTAATCATTTCCCACCATCAGTGTAGTCTGAAAACAAGTTATTTTGTCGAATATGATCAGCGCTATTCACTCTTGGTGCTTATCCATGTTAAAATATCAGGGAAGTGTTTTTACAGTACTTTATCGTTGAAAAAGCTTTGTAATATATTCTCGAGCTCGTTTGTATATCATTCTGATAACAGGGCTTTGTTCCCTCTACTGAAAGGAGGGTATACGCAGAATCTGAGCTAAAGTTCGTTCGTTTGTCCGTTCACGCACTTTACAGTGATGAAATAACAATCTATATTGCTGACGCCTAAGGGTTCACCGAAGGGTAATGAGGGTCGAGGATCACGAATCTGGTGTTAGTTTTTTCATGAACATTTTCTGACCCGTTTTTTTGCGACAAAGGATCAATTTTTTAGACGATAATGTTTTAAGTGGCAATATGCAGAACAAAATGTAATAGCTGACTGACGTCCGATCGCTGGATCTCCATAGTCATCAGCATATTAATGAGATCACACACTTATATAAACAGCTATACTATACGAATATCATCTGATGCCAGTCATTCAAAATAATATTTCGCTTGTCAAGTGTTGTCTTCGAGAGTCACAGTAGTACAAAGAGGGTGACTTTTAAAGAGGGAATAGAAGAGAATGAATGGATTAGTTTCAAAAGTGACTGTAGACTAAATGGAAGAGTGAAAATGTACATGTAACGGCTAGCCGCGAGTGGCCGACCGGAGGGAGGTTGACGAGCGACTAGTCATTGAGAGATGGGGTTTTCAGTCAACACAGTTAGTTCTCGAGAATTACTCACTGACAAATGGCTAATCGGTTCGGTTCCTGAAAAAGAACAATCTCTGTCTTATATTCACTCTAGTGTGTGAGATTAATCACATAGCGAATAAATCTGATTGTAATTCAATTTCTGATAATAGACGTGACAAATTATACGCTTTAAATTTGTATCATCTTTGATTCGAATGACTGTTGGTGGATTGAAGTTTAGCGTTTTATTTTTTTACGTCTCACTGTCAATTAATCAAGACATATATTGATTGTTCATTGACAAAAATGACAGGTAACGTCTGCTATAGTCATATTATTAGAATAAAGAGCACAATCAAGTTGCTAGAAGATCTACCCGCGAATACTTTTTCTTGATTTTGTAAGTTGGCCGAGTTTTGTATAGGCGCGTGGATCACACAGTGAATGTGCATTATTTTTTCGCAATAATTGGCAAAGAGGAAAACTTGAATTGAATATAAATATCTGAGAAATTTAAAAATATCTTTGTGACGCACATGCGCTTGTGAATACTATACACAAGTATCCATTCTTCACGTCGAGATTTTTCAAAATAACATAGCGAATGATGATGACTCATCTTTGTAATTGTTATTAAAGTTTACATTTTCCTAAAACATAGAATACGAAGCAGTTACGAAAGGAGAACGAATGAATAAAACGAAAAGAAACTTGTATTTGAGATTTCGAATATGCTGATTCTCTCAATAGAATGATCTTATCATCTTTAATACATATACTAGATTGGAAAAAAGCAAACAGAATCTTTACAAGATCACAAGTATTGTTTAACAGGGTTTCATACAGTAAAATTAGAATCCTTGAAAATATTCGCTATCTTATGGAGAAAACAACAGTTCCTGGACCAGTGATTGCAAGCGAAAACGGTCCCGTGACATTTCCGCTATATGTTGTGACCACTAGTGTATAATTATCCGGTGTCAACCAAGCATCAAAAAGAAATTGCTGATTTCCACCACTATCATCATCATATTGAAGTAGATTAACTGATGGCATTTTAGACACAAAATATCCCGAGTATAAATATCCATAGAGGTCTATTTTACTAATACTTTTCACTTGGTAAGAACCAGAAAAGGATGCATTTAGTAAAACTGCTTTATAATAATAAGCTTTGTTTTTCGTACCGAAATGTCGACTAAATTGTGAATCATTTGGTTTTAATGAACTAGAATATTGAGATGTGATTTGCATTGGTGAAGAACCTAAAAAAATAAACATAAGGAACCGTCGGATGTGACGTAAATACAAGTACGACGGTGTTCTCTCTCATACTCATTTGTACTTAGAGGATATTTCTTTTTACCTTTACTAGCATTTTTTACACCAAACACAATCCCAATCGTTACCAAAACGCAGATTACACAAAAACAGATTATAAAAAGAAGAATTCGACAGAAGTATTTTGATGAACGAATTTTTCTGATTATATTCGAGTTTTCACTTTGAACTTTCGGCTCCTTGTGGCTCGGTGGTAAAGTGATGGTTTGACTACGTGCATTATAAGAAACTGTGGAATTTCGCCGTTGTTGACAGAGCTGCCGCAGACGTTCATCCGCTTGCAAAAGATCAATCTCTAATGGTTCTCGAGTTAATGGACTCGTGCCATGTTCAAGTATCCATTTCGTGATTGCTTCTCGTTCGTAAGCATGACCATCCTGTGCAACGACTGGATCACGAAAAACTTCAAGTGTTATGGGACATACCAGATCTTCAATGGCAATAGTCGATTCATTGACTATTCGCGACATGAAAAATAAATAAACTGTTTCATTATGTTCTACTGTGTTTGTTGATCATAAATTTTGCCTTTTTTCTTCTTTCTTCGCAAATTTTGTCACATGGAAATATATTTTTTTATGTTTCTTCGCCAATAATAATGATGTTATGCGTTCCGAAGAATATATTCTTTTACACTTTCCGACAACATATAAGAAGAGTACGTTTTCCATATGATGAAAGAGGCCGCTGATGTCTCTATATACATAACGAACAAAGTTTACCTTGACTCAAAATAAATAAAAATCTTTGTCTCAGTCATGACTATTTTCAACTCTTGTTCATTAGGGACACCGAATGTCGTGCTTTTTCCACTAATACTAGGAAGTGACGAGGTAAAGTTCATTTGACAAATTCCCTGTTTGAGCATTTGCAGCTTAGATGTTTATAGCGTACAGAAAACAAAAGTTCGAAACAGTACTCATGATTTTGATGTTGTTGGCAAAATATGTCGATAAGGACCAGTATAGTAGATATGACCTTATCAACATTGTCAAGAAGAGATATTAATAAGCACACACTATTCTCGTAGCAGCACATTCGGAAAAATATATATGTCGTCCAACCAAACGCATGCCAATTATTATTATACGAGACAACCTCGAAGTTCCACTTCTGGAGACGCATTCGATAATTCATACAACGAGACCACGCGGTTAGTTATTCCCAATAAGACTGCAAACAATGATACTGAAGAGGAAGACATATGCTGTAACGTGTGCTGCGCAGCGTGTTTAGACTCTTGTGCGGAAGGTTTATGTGCCCTCCTTTGCCAATGTCTATGCGTGGCGTGCATTGCCAATTTTAACAGCTAGAATACAAAAGAATGCAATCCAGTACAGACAGACAAAATTTTCCACTGTTCTTTGGAGATTTATAAAATATTGCTAAATTGTCTACGTATTTGTCGAAGAAAACGAATGAAGAACATTATCAGTTTCTATTTAATATCAACCATAATTTTTTAATGACTTTAGAATAACGATTGCTCCTCTGCAACCATATCGGATAAGCAAAAAAGATTTAGAGATTATTTTTATTACATCATATAAATCCGAACCGAATGCTTATTCCTATTTTCAGTGCAAAGAACACAAGTTCAGTCCGTCAAACAAAAATATCCAGTTGATAAAATTAATACAAATGTTACAATCTTCGAAAAAAAGTATTATGCATTGACTTCTACACAATAAACAAATGTAGAAGTCTTTCTCACGCTCACTTTTTCATTACCATATTTATTCGTTGAATAATAGTAGAACAAGTATATTAAAAATATGCCACTTCCATCTTGATGGTATGACTTTTTAAAAAAGATTCTTTTAAACACAATTTTATAACGCTAAAATATCGAATCTACTTCATCACGTTCGTTCAAACCAAATGAGTGAGTTACATCCATAATCGTACAGTTCGGCCAAGACTCGGATCTCGTGTAATTAGAGTTTTCGAAGATAAACGTTCTTTTAACCAACGAACAAATGCATCGTTGTTTCTCTCCAACGTTGACGTTGGAGAATGCTTATCATCTCCACATTCGATTTCAAGAAAGAAAATACTCGTCAAGTTTTCAGCTAAATACATAACATCGTCACGATTCCTGATACACATTGTCAGTTTTTCACATTGATTACCCAATGATGAATGACACAATACTCGACAGTCATCTTTCGTAAAAAAATAATTGCATTTGCGAACATAATATCGAAGGCAAACATGACGAATTGACGGAGATTTACATTTAAATAGCGAAATGTATGACGGTGATGGTTTATCTTGATAAACGTTTAGATAATATAGATTGGGAGCTCGATCAAATAGAATTTGTAGATCATTTTGGTATCTATCTGAATAAGATGATATGCTTAACGATTTCAATCGACATAGACTCGGAACAAAAGACCAAAATTGATCATAAATCGGCAATCCTACATTGAGATTCTTGATGTTATACAAACGAACATTGGCGGACGCTGACATGGAGATAATAATAGTTTTTGTGTATATGTCAGTGATCGAATCATAGAGTTTCTGTAGGTTGTCTTGCGGATAAGTCGATTTGAATGAACCAGGAATGATCTCATTCCAACTGAGAGATATATTCTGTAAGGTATGAAGAAAGATCGTATGATTGAATATGATGCATCGAACATACCACTGGTGTGTATAAATCCAAAATGAACTTTGAAACGAACTAATCAATTCATCAGCTTTTTCTTCCATGTTACCGTTCTCATCGTGCATATTTCTCATCTTTAGTCCAAGCACTTGAAGATTGGGTAAATAATTGCTGATCATCTCTTCCCATTGATGTCCATCAATGATGGTGAACCACATATAGACATTCAGCCGATGTAAATTTGAGAAACTTCGTGTGAAACGGTTCATTTGTTCGATTGTGGGAGATATGCTAATGATCATGTCTAAATCAGTCATGATCGAACATGAGGGTAACGCACGATTGTCATCTAGAGTGAAATCGACGTAAGCCGACAGATGTCTGAGACAAGGTGTTCGTTCAATCAACCGACGAATTTGATTTGCTTCTACACGATTTTCAATGCACATATAGAGATATTCTATAGATGATGAGACGACTTTCGGCAGACAAAAAGAGCGCTGTCCGCCAATATGAATATCAAAAGTACAGTGAGTCAGCATTGGTAAACTCCATATATTATCAGCAATCCATTGCATATTTGTTTGATTGTCTTTCAATCGACAACAGTAGAATCTCAAAAGAAGAAGATGAGGAAGTTGATGGCATTCGTTGACAACGTCCATTAACATTTCAGACGAATGAATAAAACGAAATGTAAGTGATCGTAGATGAGTAAATGAAGTCAATGACGGTATGTATAGTCGAAAAAGATCAATTTGCCCAGGAGTACTTCCTTCATTATTGAGATGTAGAGATACAACTCGATCAGTCATGAATGGAAGATATCGTTGACAAACCATATCAAACGAACGTTTTGACACGGAATCGAAGATAATACAATGGGCATCGTGTTGATTGTAAAGGAGTTGGTTGAAACGAAAATTGAGTGCATAGAATGCACGAAATATATCGAAGCTGTTAAGATAATAAAATATAGATAGCACGATTTCATTTGGCAACGATTCGAAAGTGGTCATATTTTATGTTGAGTAAGAACAAAACAAAAAATAGTCAGTGCAACTGTATGAATGTTTTTCTAGCAATTCTTATGAATCATCAAGACATGCCTCTACATCTCGCAACAACGACATCTCATTGTTTTTCGTTTTGCAATTTCTAAAGACTATCACATAATGAACAATACAATACGGATGAATCTAAAATTTGCATGGCGTGGCATTGCCAGCTACGAAGGAATGTTTAATAGTTTGTATTCAATACAAAAATAGCCGGCTATTTTTAAGATGAGTTTCATTTATCCTTTTTGATTTAACTATTACTTCGAAATCGTTCATATAAACTCTTCCCATGAAAATGTTAATACTTGGAATCAACCTTCTTTTTGAGACTGATGTTACATAGTCCAGGAAAACGTCGTTGATCACAGTGAATAGGTTTTGTGACTGTTATGAGGAGATCACTAGGTTGCCCACTAAATTTCCGATATGTCACTAAGTGCAATTGCCCATGTTATGGCTCGATGCTAGTGAGAATAAGCGACAACATCATATTATTATAAAATAACTCATAAACGCCGTTTTCCGTTCGCTGTCGAGCAAATAGTTTTTCTAGTAATGTTTGTTCCATATTTATATTTAAAAGTATATCTTATTGAAAAATCATAAAGAGTACGCTAAGGATGAATACCGCTTGCCAATTTTATACAGACTTGAGGATTATTTCTCTTTATTTGATTCGTATTTCTTAGAACGCATCTGAGCACAAATCAATCAGATATATCGTTATCAACGAAATTGTATATTTCTCCTGGCTACTTCCTGTAACAGACAACTGATCAAAGTACTTCATTTTAGAGGTGAAACCATATCGCAAAGAAACGTACACTGTAGATCAGTGTCGGTGTAATTGTGGTGGTTCCAGTAATTGTGATAGTAAAAGACATCAGTCATCATATGCATCTACAGTATCATTCGATACATTCGCGACAACAATAAATATAACAGCTAATCTATCGACGAATATTGCGAAACGTACGACTAATTATGATTTGTAAAGTATAGTTTAAGTGTGTTTATCAATAGTTTTCTACTCTTTACATACTCCCACGTTAATGAGCGAGAAAAGATTTCTTGTCCACTGATAGTCATACTTACGACAGAATGGCAAGTTTATATTTTACTTATTCCGGATGCCGAGTATCATAATTCTTATCTCACTTTTCATACACAATTGAGTATAGAGGGTAGAACAAGTTCAAATAACTAACGATCTGAGGTTTGTGACATACAGTCTTTTTCAGATCTCAGATCACCGTTGTGTATTTTCTGGAAACATCGTTTGTCCTTATATTTAAATGAATTCTTTATTTTCAGAATGGAAATGTTTGAAGAATATTAATATTACCAGAGTTGCTCACACACCCACCCTCAAGATGAAAAACCAAAGTTTGACTGATGCTGGAATGAGATTGGGATGAAAAATGAGAATATATCGTTCAATTGATGCCCAAGTCGTTAGAAATGTTATTGAGGCCGAGAGAGTCATATATACAAATGTTCATATGAGACAAAATGCAGGTGATGATTCCAATAAGGAGCTCATACGATAAAAATAAATAAATCAGATGACATCTATAAACATATAGACAAGACCGAGAGAAAGAATAATTGTGGAGACTTATACGAAGTTTTCGATCACTGAGAAAATAATAGAGATTGAAGATACTGTACAGACTGATGGAATAAGAAAGATTACAAAAAGCTAAAATTAGACAACGCAGAAGCTATTTCCGTGTTGATGAATGATACTGTTGATATGTACTGCACTCCTTTTCTATGGATCGTGCATAGTAAAAATGAGCTATTTTACCTATATTATCTAAATCTAATAAGGGGTTAATAACAAGATTGTCGAGTGAAAAAAATGTGACTTGATCAAACACTTTTCTTTTGAGTGGATGTCAAAAGAATAAATATACCATCATAAGACCGGCAATAGAATTTTCGATTTTAAAAGAATAAAAAATCGATTATTTTATAATGGATGTAAGAAGGTGAAATAAATCTTTTACTCTTTGTCCTTTATTTTAGAAAATCAAGTAGTATTCATGCAAAGAACTCGCTTAATCATTCGTCAATTGCATGATCTCGATATTCAGTTATGAATGAATCTGTTACTTTCAACTGTTTGCAGTAGAAACACGTGACTTCCTTTAGAGAACACTTCACGAAAAAAAGTATTATCCTTCCGGAAAAAATCATTGAAGTTCTGATAGACTTTTTCAAATACAACGGAATGTCCGATAAATGTCTCGAGCTTCTCTAACATACTTTCACTGGAAATACGGCCATTCTTCCTCAGCATGAGAAAATAGTAAAAATAGTTCAGAAAGGCTTGGAATGCTCACTCCGTATCTAACAACATACCAAAGTTGTTCGAAGAAAACCATCTAGAACTCAAATAGTTTTCACCCTAAAAAGAGTTGTATTTTCTTTTGTGGAAAACGTGTTCTTCATCGACTTATCCAAATATCAACAAGGATCATCGAATACATTCTTCTATTGATTGATACAACTTTTTCTCAATCGAAAAAAATGCCGAAATCACGTTTTGTTTAATCTATCACTAAGAGAAATGCCATGGCAATCGCTTACAATTGAATTCCAAAGCCAGTTAATGCAAATATTCGTAAAACGAATCACAGTCACTAGCCTATCCACACCCGAATGCTTGACTCAGTTTTGAGATCCCTTGTTATCATACATGTTGATGGTAAATGATCATTCAGCCAAATTAGAAGTTTATCATTTGATGTCGATTTGGAAGTACCGGCAAAATACTCATCATCTTTACATTCGATTGTCAATGCCTTTAAATGAGACATACTGCAAATCAGATCAGCAATACTTTCACGTTCCATGACACAAAGTGACATTTCTTCACATTGCGCAACTATTTTCGAAGAAGACACTAGGAGACACTCGTTTCGATTGAGATACTTGTTGAACTTTCGCCAATGAGGCTTCAAGTGAATCGTTTTCAGCGATAGATTTTCGCATTGAAACAATGACATCTGAGCAGGCAACACATCATCTTGATGAATCCGCAGCGAATGGAGATTAGGAGATCGATTGCAAACCATCTGTAATTGATCATAATGAATATCAGCGTAACATACAACGATCAGATATGTCAGTCGCTCTAAACTTGGCACAACGGACCAAAATCGATCATTGATAGGCATTTTCACACTAAGCCTTTCAATGTTAGACAAACGACAATCAGGCGAAAGGATTTTATCAAATAACGAATAGTTGAAGATCTGCTTTACGTTCTCGTAGAACACCCGTTGATCATCGCACGGACATGTCGATCGGAACGAATCGGGTAATGTTGATATAACATTTGTGTATGTTCGGAAGGACGGAGTGTACAATAGAATTATTTTATCAAATGTCAAACATCGGACGAACCATCGACGTTCATTCATCCAAAATGGACTTTGAAACGATTGAAATAACACATCCGCCTTTTCATTGATACCTTGACTCGATAGAAACGTCTGATTCATTTGAAGTTGAAACACTTTTAGGTTAGGCAAGTGATTAGTAATGATATTTTTCCATTGGTCTCCGCCAATTGACATCCACGATAAAGAAATGATTAATCGACGTAAATTTGGGAACCTTAGCAACAACGATTGTACTCGTAAATCAGTACAAATATTAGTTATATTGACATCCAGGGTGCAAAGTTTTGGGTATGTTAACGGTAGACGATCGTCACTATCACGAAGTACAATTCGTATCGATAGATATCTAAGATGTGGTGTATGCTCAAAGAAGTCATGCAGCTGACTCAACTTGATTCGATTATGATCATGAGGAATCGATAGGTATCGCATCGACGTGGAGATTACTCGAGGAAGACATAAGCCAATAGGTTCAGTTGGGATTGAGATACCATATACGCAATGAGTCAGATTAGATAGATTCCAAATATTATCGATAATCAATTGACCATTATTGTCACAATTTTTAATATCACATGAAATAAATTTCAGATGACCAATATGAAGAAGATTGTGACATTGATCTATAATATTCATCAGCAATTGATATGAATGAATGGAATGGAATGAAAGTGATCGTAAATATTTGAAATGCGTAAGTGGTGGTAAGTACGATGAAAAGAGATCGATTTGACCAGGAGTAGTCCCGTCGTTATTCAAATGTAGACTGATAATTTCATTTGTGATGGAAGGTAGACATTGTTGACAAATCGTAGTAAAAGTATACTTTGATACCGATCTGAAGTCGAAAGAGTACCTTTGATATTGATTGTGAAGAAGATTGTTAAAGCGATAGTTGAGATTACAGAATGCTTGCAGAAGGTCGACGCCAGATAAATAATCGAAAACGGTAAGAAGAATTTCATTCGGTAACGATTCTAGTATCATCATGGCCTTCTGTTGATTTTAGGAACAAAATATCAATTAATACATGTATTATTGTTTTTCTTTCTTTCTATTCGATAAACTACGAAACAGCCAATCGCAGTCACATGTCTTTCTCCTTATAAGAATAACGACATCTGATGCCTGTCGTTTGAAACTGTACCACTTGAAATTTGTGACAACAGTGCATATGTTCCTACATAACTATATTTATTTTAGAAAAACTATCTAATTACGATATCTGAAAAGAAAATTCACGATTGTTAATGCCCGTATTTTCTACAGTCATTTTCGAATCGAGATTAGTTGGTATCTTGCCACTGTCACTTGATCGATGATTGTACATAATGTGATTGTATACTTTTTTTGCTAACTGATGCAACCGAATGGCGACCTTCAACAATCGGATAAATTCCAACAATAATAAATGAGATAAACATCCAAATAATTTCAATGATGATCCAACCGGTGAAGAAAGGTCTACTAAAAACATATCCTGTTCCATACATAGGTCATGGCCAAAGAATAATGAGACATAATCTGAGTAGGGCAGCGGTAATTCGTGCAACTTTTGAGTGGCACGTTAGTAGAGCCAGTTCACGTGCTAAATCATCAGAACTTACAATCGGAAGGTTTTGAGGTTCTTCATCATCTCGTTTTATTTCTTTCATTGAGTTGAAATTATAAACTTCTTTATCCGGTGCAATAAACGAAAGAATTGAGACAAACAATACTGAACTACACAGAGCCACAATATTGCCTACCAACATAAAAGTATTAGAACCGGTAGTATGAACAGTGAGCGTTCCAAACTTGACTTTAGTTACAATCAACCACGCAGTTATAGAGCAAATCACACCGAATACCGGAGAAAGACAAGCAGCCCATTTACTTTGTCGATTCCAAAGTAAAGTCAAAGCACCTGGTACGACTGCACTAGAGATAATAACACCCATAAATAAATATAAATAACCTAAATCAATATTGATATAATATAATCCACTAGCTACTGCACTCATAATTAGACCAAATGTGACGACGGACACATGGGAAATGTAAATAAGCTTCTTGCCACTTGCTTTTAGATTACTCTCCAACGCCGCCGCAGCTAATCCCATTGTTGTCGCACAGAGAAATGGCACCGCGAACCAAGATAATCCGCCAAGTATATAACCTGGCAGAGCCGAAACTGGCGACGCTGCAATAGCCTTATTATAATTATCCGTCATCGAGAAAAACAGTACCGAAGTTTCCGGTAATATTGATGATAAAAAATATAGCACCTTCAGAAGAACGCATTGTTAAATAGAATCCATCGGTATTACCTTCAATAGGATGCGACCAACTAGCATTTACAAGTAAATCATATACTTTAGATGTTGAACCAAGTAGTGGTGATGTTGTAAATGTAACAAATGTGAAAAATAGAATAATAATGAGAACAGCTACTGTATGAACGTAATCAGTCAGAAACGTAGCTTTTATTCTGCCGAACATTGTATAAACAATCGTTCCTAGTGGCAGAAGGAAACATGCATTCCACTCAATGATTGAACTACAGCCGAACCTCCTGTTAATAACATGGCTGTAACAAGAATATTCGTGCAAATACAGAAGACAATAGATACCAGATGAACCATTTGGCCATATCGAGCATGAATAACTTCTAGAAATGTGTGTGCCAATGGAGCACGTCGTTTTAATTCAATAGCAATAATACAAAATAAAACAATTTGTACTGTCGCCCCACTTGCATACCAAAATGGACCGTATATACCATAGGAATAAGCAATGGAACTTGATTGTAGTAACGTGGCTGCCCATATCCATGCGGAAACAATAGCCGAGGCGATTAGACCTGTTTTAACTGTTCGATTAACCGTCGAAAAGTTTTCACTGGAATCCGTTGCTTTACCATGATAACGTTTCAATATGTAAGTTGCTGCAACCATACCTAAAGCAAATAAGGCACCGAAAACCACAATAATTCCATATCCATCACCTTGGGTTAAAATAGGATTCATATGCGACATTGCGTAGAACGAATTCGATAGTTAGGATGGATTGTTTAATAGGTGTAAATGATCTGCATGAAAAGGAAGATTTAACACAGTCACAGTGACATGCAACTTCTCTCTGCTCTGTTTTTTGGAAGGATCAAATTTCAATATATTCCAGGTAATCGATTGCGATTAAAGAAACGAAAATTATCAAATCAAAGGTGCGTTATGCTGTTAAAAGAATCCGTTTATGTCACGGTGTACTATTTCTATTTTCATCTATTTCACAACGATTATCTTATTTTTAAAAATTCTGTGCATGTCAAATTACAAATAAATCATCGTTTCAGAACACATGATATTTCTATTAAATGGGAATAACTCTACGAAGGTCAGATGATAAATGATAGGTCTTAATTTTACTCGTAAAAGGTACATGTTTGTTTCATTGACATTCGACAATGAAACGAAATATTATTATTATTAGTCTTTGCTTTTCGTTTTGTTTAAGGATATAGCAATGGCTTAGGATCGAACAGATTCAGATTCATCAAGCTAATTGAATAAGAAATGCTCTATTGAAACTTTTCTGGAATGAAATTTTTTAACGCGTATAAATTTTGACATGTTTATTGTTTGTATAAAATCTTATTTTCATAGTTGGATAATAAGAGAAGTTATGGTAATCAAACAAAATTTTCATTTCTCCACTCATGTTTCTATTTTTCTTAGTAATAAACCATATGGTCGAACAGCTGTCGGATCGACCACTCGCCATCCATGACCTTCAACGATGCAGCATGTGTGCACTGTAAACGAATCAGGCTTGACTCGACATTGAAATACAATTTGAAAAATCTCAGTGATATTACCATTTTGCACTGGAAATGTTGTTGCATATGCATCCGATCCTCCATTACAATGAGTGGCCAAATATAGCCCTGGTTTGTTCATTGACGGTCCTATCTGTTGAACAGCTTCTTCTAACATCAGATCACGTTTGACTCCATCAGTTGATAAGCCATGTCGTGTAATATTTCCAACTGCACCCAAATGAGTGCCATGGAAAGCAACTGGCCATTCACCAGCACTGTTTTTATGATCTAACCAAACAGTTCCATCTGAATATTTCTGACTAACATTCAGTGCGTGACGATACCAGCCGAGAGGTAAGAAATACGGATAACTGCCACGTTCTTGTTCATAAGGTAAATCAGGCTGTGCATAATCAAAATTGAAACGTGGATCAAAATCAGACACTCTAAGTTCTAAGTAAGATAGTACGGATTTCCACTTGTAATCGTAATCGCCTAATTGAACAACTTGTAGAACTTCATTATCACCGAAGCCTTTTTTGGCCTTGTCCTAAAAGCAATCGTAATAGATAGAAGACATTCTCATTATAGCTTACTTGTAATTGTATAGCCAAAGATTCTGTGTCCTCTTGATTGGCTGTTGTCAAACCAAAATTGACTCGTACTAGACCAGGTTGTCCGTCTACCTTTTCAATGGAGAACACACGAACATAGTCTTTTTTACATCCGAGCACTTGTGCAATAGCAACAGTGAAATTAATTATAAAAGTTTCCAGTGTTTGTTCTGAAAATGCAAGTTCCGTTTCATAGTCAAGTTCGACAATGAATGAAAAGTTTGCTGTAGGTACACCATCATTAGCAAGTAGATGAGCACTGCCTAGATTCGGCACGCCACAAGCGGCATTTTCAGCACTATTCTCAAATGTTAAATCTCGATTCGTAAAACTTAATTGTCCACCAAACTGTCGGGCAAAAGCATCAAGCGAAAGTATAAGAGTTTCTGTCGATTTTTCACTTATATCGATCGGATGAAGAGTAAAATCTTTTGATTGTCCGCGCACTGCTCGAAAACGTGCTACTGTTACGAACTGTTCGCGATCACCTGCACCTTCTGGGTAGACGATGCCATCTAAAGCATCTTCCTTACTGTCCGTTTGGAACCAAGTAGGAACCATCGTTAGCGTCGTAGAATCTGTTCCAACGTCCATGTCAGACACTTTCAGTGTAGATGGTACAAGAACAGACTGAATAGCCACTGGAATAGGTGTAGGAGTTCGGTCAGTATTAACTGCTTCTGGTACAGTGGCCGAGTCAATCTTGTCAGCTGGTTTTGACGTTGGTTTTACTCGCGGCTTTCGTTTCTCACTCCATCGAACTCTTTTCAGTTCTCGAGTACGTTCCAATATTAGTTCATTAATTTTGATATTTAAATCGCCAATACTACGTTCAGCATCAGCGTCGATTCCTTTACCCTTTTGGGAACTTTTCTGTCGTAGCTTTTCAATTTTTTCTTGTAGTGCTTTAATCCGTTGATTAATACCATAGACAATTTCCAGATGATCCATAATTACAACGATATCGTTGCAAATTTTCTAGAAAGAACTAGTCAATGGCGAGTGAATAAGTCAGAGAAGCGAATTTTGTGACACGACTTCCTAAAACAGTGCAAAATGAGGTGACGAATGATCCTTGAAAAGAAAGGTAATAAATATGTTTTGAAGAGAAAGCAAAAGAACAGCAATTTGTTTGTTCTATGGCTTCTCCTTCTCATTTTTTTTTTCGTTTGTTCCATTCAAACACAGAAAACAGCTATGACAAACGTGCCCTTTTCTGTCTTCCTATTAATCAGAATATCTTTTCGGACGTTTTGTCACGAAATATGTGAGTCATTTGAATGACGCTACATAGAATAGAAATCGATCAATCCATTGGTGAGATGACCATCTCTGAAGAGGACAAAGTATCTATTATATCTGCGAATGACGATTGCGAGACAATGGTATACTTTTTCACCCACGGTCTTCGTTGTTTTTTTTTGTATCTGGGACTAGTGCATTCTGAAACAAGGTTCTACACGAAATATAAAGAATAATTATATTTCAACGTGATATATTTTATTTAGAATCTATAATCTACAAGAGTACAATAATTGCGCGTAATAGAATTGGAAGACAAGACATTTTTATTAATAAAGAGATAAGAAAAACATACATTCAGTTTGCATAATAGAATTTTCTCTTAACACTCTTGAACTGGTGAAGAAACGTGTTTATCGCAGAGTAGTACTGGATTTCTCTCCTCATTCATCTCATTTCTTCTAGAAACATATCATCTTCAAGTTCACAATCGTAGTGTCAATTTCAGAGGACAAAGAGCATTGTTAATCATGTTATACTTTAAACACATGTCATTACTCTCTCAGGAATCACCTTCCTCATCATTACAAACACGAATACTTAACATACTATGCTATATCTTAGTTTGTTTCGGTATCATTGGAAACGTACTAGGACTCTTTATTTTCTCTTCATCTCGTCGTTCTTGGAGAGTATCATCAACATATGCGTTTTTAGCAACGTGTAGTTCAATCACGAATCTTCTCTGCGTCTTTCGATACTCGGCTATTCTTCATTCATCGACACGACATCGTCTGCATAAATTAGTCGGAGGATATTCGACAGCTTGCAAATTATATGAGTTTTCCTTCTCTTTTCGAGTTCTCTCGTCTTGGAATACATTATTCTGGATGTTTGAACGATTGATGTGTATTTCAATTCGACTACGGACATTATTTGCTCCGTGTAATTCATATCAAATTAAATTTATTCTCCCACTTGGAATGATAATTTTCATATTGCTCTGTGTTATTGCACCTCCTTTACTCATGTTTGAACCACAGCTATCAATGTATGGAATAGAATGACGTTCTTCTTTTTTCATTTTTATTCAATTTTATTTTAGTCACCACACATTGTCTTCGAATACAACGGTAGTTGTGTGTGAAGTTCATCCAAATGCTTCTCTCCGCTGGCAGCGATATTTCCAGGAACTTCATCTAGGATTCAATCATTTCACTGTCCGTTGTTTGTTTTCGGAACTGATTCCAACAGGTGTGATTATTCTGTTCAATAGTATTATTATTCACCATCTTCTTCGAACAAATTATCATTTGTCGAAGCGAATTACGCATCGGGCAGATATAAAACAGTTTGGAGCACGATCATGGATGAATATTGTTCTCGTTGTTCATTCATTCCTCTTTCTCTTTTCACTTCTATCGCATATTATCGGACATATAAAAGCGAGTGAAGCACATGAATCGTGGTGGGTGTTACTGGCAGTTCTAATGAACTGTTCGTTGAACTTTTATGTCTACTGTTTATCGGGACGTGCATTTCGAATCGAAGTAGGTCGATTGATTCGACGATGTCGACAACAATACCTTTATCATCAACAAATTTATCAAACTCGACAACGGCGCCGATACGAATCCTCGTTTGAATTGAACAACGTATGAAGTTTTATCCAAGAAATGAAGACAGCAGTTTTTCTGTAACAATCGAATAAAACGACCTGTTAGCATCGCACATGCTCAAGTATTGCGTCCATCGGCTTTGCAGATTTACTTACAATGAGACGCAAATGAAAGAGATTAGTCATCGTATCCGTATTTGCACGAATCTATATACTCATGTAACAGAAAACTGATTAATTTAGATGAAAGTATGATGGAGCCTATAGTTTATTTTACTATATAAATAAAAAGAAAAGTTACGAATGTTACATACTGAAGAAAGAAATTTTACACACATTCAATGTTCACATAGTGAAAATGGTCTTTCGAATGATAGTTTATTATTTTCTAAAATGAAGTATTTCCTTCCAGCCATTAGTTTTTCGCGGTGTTCTTTCGCTTCATCCCATGTCCCTAAAAATTGAACATAATGCAAAATTCTCTCGATAAATAACGCCGGTAATTCCTTAAAAGGACTGATATTACGAATGACATCGTAGTACTATTCACTCTGTTCGGACAGGACATGTGCATTCGATATATTTCGAAGGGATGAGTCCACAAGAGAAAAGATTAAGATCTTTCGAACACTGATTTGCCATTCGATCTTTTAATTCGAATGGGACAACAAGATGTTAGTATATATTTGGAAACGCAATACGACGATTTTCTTGCGTGATTACGGAACCTAACGATTGATTTAGTGGTCCTTCATTCTGCAAGCCATATACTGCTGCGACACCTCGGATGATCATCTTGTTAATAATCAGCTTCATAGATAGCTGTTCGAACCTGTAGATCAGATCGAGTTAGATTTGAACTCGAATAGTAATAGATTTCTGATTCAACAATATGTTCCTTTTCCATTCCTTCGACATGCCAAGGTACGTCAGGATATTTTGGACTATCGAGCGTTAAGATCATATATAACTTCGAGATATTGATATATTTTTGCATGAGTTAGTACTGTAACACTAACAGAGAAGAAATGTGCAAGTAGATTGCAAACGAAATCATATTTAATTGTGTGCACTAATCAAGTCAGAAAATTCTATAATATGAGAGGTACCGCACTGGCATAGTTAAAATCTTTTACAATGGTGTCTGACAAACTATGAAGTAATTTATTACTTTTCACAATCATTTGAAAAGACACTCGTACGCGTACTTTATTAACCCTTTTATAGGGATAGTGATCGTATTTGATATTGATTGTATCGTCGTTCGTGGTCATTGATTAGATCCAAGACTTTCCGTAAATACTTCTTTGGAATGATTTCTGGTATCTCGTTTTTCTTCTTAATATTAGCCGGTGGTACTTGTGGCACGCGAAACCAAGAACCGTCCGCTTTGGATCGATGAAAATATTTCAGATCAACTATAAATAATGGAATCATTCGTAATATATTAGTATAGCCGCATATAACTCTATTAGATTCTGTAACCGTAAGATACTTATTGCGTTTATATATTGCTGCACAAGCCAGGACACTACTGTTGCTGTTACAACATAGCAGACCGGATAAACCTATTGCACCATGACGTGTATTTTGTGTCGAGTAGCGATACGTTCGCGAAAGAAACCTTGTCGAAGTGTTTCGATTTGATACGGAAAATCCATAGTGAAAAGTAATTGTTGGATTACTCAGTTTTAATTCATGATAAACCAGATGGGGAACGATCGGTGTTTTAGGTAATTCCTCCATGAAGTCTTGTACTATTGATTCGTTTGTTGATGCTGGACGAATATTCAATATTTGAGCATTGGAATACTTCCCAAACGACGATTTAATCAGTGTGTGGTTCATTTCATAGAAACGACGACGAAAACTAGAAAAATTCTGCTGATTTTCGTCGTCAATTCTTGTCGAAGTGTCAAGAAATTGTTCATCGCAGTCAAATGGTTTGGGCTTGTGCGGGTAATGATCATATCGAAAAGTTTTTTGCTGAGCCTTGGGAGTTTGCTTCTCATTAGTACAACTCCATTTGAGCAATGTTGGTTGAGATTTGAGCGTTTTCTTCGTTATTGGACATGATGCTTTTTTTATTTTTTGTTTTGTTTTCCTGGATTTTGCATAATAATGAGCTTCAAATCGGTCTATCTGTTCATCAATCACGCAGTTATCTTGACTGGACATATAATCAAATTCTTCGTCGAATAACATGGTTTCACTTACTTGAAAATGTAGAAATTTCTAAAAATTCGGTATCACGACAATTTATATTATATGAAGATAAAAGAAACTTCGTAAGAACACTGTTGAATTGCGAAATACTCAGCTGTGATGACAATATGACTCAATCTCTATTAAGAAAAAGAACAACTGTTGGTATGAAACCTGATTCATAAACTAGGTGGTAGGTATGAGAAATGAGTAATCTGATTGAAAAGCAGTATATTATGTTATCTGTTGATTTTTGTCGCTCTTTTGTGATCTTCTCTTCACTTATCGAAACTATTTTGATGTCAAAAAACCAATTCCGTTTTCGTGATTGACGAACACGTTAATGTATAATGCACATCGTGGAAATATCAATTTATCAAACAATTGAGAGAAGTAATAGCTTGCGATTACGAGTAAAAAACTCAATGCAGTTGATAAGAACGAGATCGACATGAAACTTCTTTTATACGCGAAATCATATTCTAAGCGATTGTTACTGACAGGTATTGATTATTTACAGCAACCAATGTTATTTTGAAGAACTTTTATTTTAAAGTGAAGCAATTATAATTCAACGAAGTCAGGAGCCTATTGAAATTATACTCGCTAATAAAGCTGAAAATTCAAATTAGTGGAAGTTGAAACGTTGTGATGATATTTACGTTTGTCTTACTTTTTCGTAGTATCCACAATAGCAGCTGTACTAGTAGTAGTAGTAGTAGATGATGAAGTATTGATAGTTTGCTCAAATTTGTCCAAAGTCATCATTGAATCGTTGTCAAATGAATGCATATCAATAAAAGAATAGTTTCCGATCGTATCTATCGAAGCACGACCACCTAGAATAGCATCGACTTTCTCTAATCGTTCTTTTGTTTGTTGTAGTTGTTTTCGTTTTCGAAGAGTATATGCATCTTCAGCAAGATATGAATCCACGAAATCACATCGTTCCATGGGAATGTATCTTAAACGTTCTTTTATACCTGTACACACATCAAAGTCACACCCTGCGCGTAGTGTTAAAGCTGTATAATCCATAAAACGTCTGACTAATACTTTCCAATAAGCATAGATACTGAAGAGCATCTCTTGTGTTGTTTGTTCAATTTTTCTAGCTGATTGAAACATGAGTTCATCGTCATCTTCTCGAAATTTGATTTTCGGAGGTGATGAAGTCTTCGCTGCACTTTCACTCGCTTCACATGCTTTCATATTCATTTGAAATTCGTTTACTTTTTCTAAATATGAATGATTCATTGTATACGGATCGTGTTTTTCTAATCGAATCATCTCTTGTAATTGATGATGTGCCAGTTGATTTTTCTCTTTCAAATATAAAGTCACAATGTTATGAAAAGCTGGCATTAATTTCATCAGATGAACATTTCCTTTGTGTTCATCTAAATTTTGATCTAATAGTAGTTTTTCTACTAAATGATAACATTCATTGATAAGAATATCAGTTATCTTCCAAAGTTGATCAAGTTTATCGCTAATCAAACGTTTTAATATAGGATGTGGAAGAAAATTTGGTAATTGTTCTCCCACACATGATGCAATAGCCAAACGAACTTTTTCATGATATGACGTAGTAAAGAGTTCTTTCGTAAATGAATTGATGATATCATTATATTTGGAAAATTTGTTATGCAAAGTGTTAATCATACTTGTATGTTTATTGTCATAAGAACTTAGAAATCGTATTTTCAACATATTTTCAACATAAAATTCTGCTAATTCATGATACTTGGCCAAACGTGCTGCAGGTGTATCTAAATCTGCTGGATAGTTCAATAATTGTTCACGAACTTCTTTCATTTTCTTTTGAATATCATTACGCATCTTCGGAAACGTTTCTTTGACTCGATCAGAGTAGAGATTTGCTAATCGATTAATTAAACCTTCAATACCAAGACAATCCCAACCGACCACAGGCAACACTGGATGAGATTGAAAAAAGTCTTTTTCACGTTGACGTGCTTCGACTAAACTGATTCTTTCATCGGTACTACGATTTCGAACAGCAACAAAACCCAATGTTAATTTGAAAACATCTTCTTTTTCCATCAACAATTGTTGAATCAATGTTTCATTATTTGTTGCCAAATCAGATTTTGTTATAACACCGATTGTACGAACACCATCAGGATCAACTTCACGTGCTAATGTGAACGATTCTACTGTAGCAATATCAACATTGGCAGGAAAAACACAAAGAATCACACTGCCTTCTTGACTGATGAACTTTTTGATTAATTTTGTTGTTTGTTGATGAATATCTTTCGGCTGATCACCAATCGGATTACGTGCAATACCAGGAAGATCAACAACTGTCAAATCACGTACGTTTGGATCTTCGACAAGTAATTCAATTAGAGTATCAACAACATTTTTATTACTGCCAGCTATTTTCTTCGTTTCTTCTTCAATATATTTTAATATGTTTAATTGTGTTTCATCCAGAACATCTTTTTTGTTATTCTCAAGTATACGATACACTTGTCGTCGACTAGATCTGCGTAATCTTAACACTAATGGGCAGCGCGTCACAATACCAGAACCTTTGGGAAGTTCAACTAATGATAATGCTTCTAATAACGTTGATTTGCCACTTGATTGATCACCAACAACGACGACATTTGGAAAAGTGACACCATCATTATTTGTTGATAGTAACGATCGAATTTGATCGATCTTATCCATTATTGGACGAACTCTGTCATCATAGGCGTCAGTGAAGGAATTTCCGTCTACATTTATTCTATATCACAAATGAAATATTACAAAATACAGCTAACCTGAGCAAACAATTACTCGGATGATTTCTCTACGTGTTGAGTTTCGTCACTGGACGACAGATTATTTTGATTCAAACGAGATGCTGTCGTGAATGAGTGCATACCTTTTGTAGCTCTGCTCTTGTACGAATATATTCTCCCGCTTAAGAGACATGTTTCTTTATGTAAAAAATTATCACGTGTTCTTATCAGTATCACAAAAAATTATCGTCGGTTCGTTCTCGTATAGTTGTTTGTGTCTTGTTTTTGGAGAACTTTTTGGTAAAAGAACAATATCATTATCACTACGTGAATTCTCTCCAATGAAAGCAGATTTTCTAATTTTGGCCTGATATCATATATGAAGATGAACTTTTTCAGCACAGCTCGACATTGTAAATAAAATGCACCTCTAACGGTGGGTAATCATAGAATGTATCGTGTTTCTTGTCGCTCATATCAATGTGTTTCCATGATGTCAGAGTGAATTATTATTCAAACAGTTCATCTTCAATGAATAACTCGTCATGTTTTATTAAAGACGGTTTTAACCAAATCGAACACTTTACTTAAGAAGCAAGCATATACGGATGTGCGAGTTTCATGAAAGATAGAAGCATGAGGAAGAAAAGGTTATTTTCCTAGACACGAATTTATAACAAAGTCTACTCGGATCAATTGATCGCGACTATATCGCTTTGACTATTAGAGACTATATCGTGCAACGGGAAAAGTTTATTTAACGTATAATATACCTGAAGATTGAATATAAAATTTCGAAGACGATCTAAGTTGCACGTAAAAGTGCAGTACACGTAGTTGCGTTTTATATGCCTCATATTACCATCGACTATATATTGTCTGTAGGACAGGTTGACTTATATGGACAACGCATTGTATCTATATTGATATTTTTGAATAGAAGTGGTACGGTATAAAGGAGAATGTCACTATGTGTGAGTTGTAGTTTCCGATGGCATCGAACGAACCATTGATGTTCGTCAAGCCAGAAATGAGTCCGAAATGAATCGAGCAGTATATCAGTCTGTTCTTCATTGTTCATTATGCCAATATACTGTATGTCCATCTTAAGACGAAAAACTCGTAATTTTGGCAAATAATTCGTAATGATTTCCTCCCACTGATAACCGTCGAAATTATTATAGAAAGTTTCCACAGTCAAATGATGTAAATTGTTCATGGTTTGTAAGAGGTTCATTAGCATAGGTCGAGAGCGAATGTCATACAATTTCAAAGTGGTCATCGATAGAACAGGCGCTGAGAAAAATTGATTATCATTCAGGTCACAATGACGTATGGACAAACCACAAAGACGAGGTGTCTTGGTCAGTAATCGAGCTATTTCATGTAATAGGCAACGGTGTCCTACAATTGCAACATATTCTAGTGATAATGATTGTTTTTCAGGGCAATAAAATTTATATTGTTCCGTGTCCAGATAGACATGAGTTAATTTTGGTAAACTCCAAATAATATTGGATAATTTAGTCGATTCTTGATAGTTGAATGATGAATGACATTTGATGATTTTGAGATGAGTAACATGACTTAGACGAGATAGAGCAAGCATTATCGTATCCATCGTCTGTTCGCAACGGACATGACACAGGGTGAAGGATCGCAGCTGATCGAAATTTCGTAGATTTAGACCGTGTAACACTAAAAGTTTAGTTTGTTTCATAGCATAGTTACGATCAGATACTCGAACTGAAACAATTTGATTCTTGATCAATGGAATATGTTGTTGAAAGATTGTAATTAAATCAGATTTTGATATTGAGTCGAAATCTAGGTGATAAAGGCATGAATGACCGAGAACTAGTGCTTTAAAACGAGAATTGAGCTCGTAAAAAGCTTTGAGAAGATCACCAATTGAGAGATATTGAAATATATCACAAAAAAGTTCATTAGCTAACACCTCCAGATGTGTATTGTGATTTCCTCGGTGAGCTTTTATGCGTTGATCAGACTAAATTCGAAAGAAACAGTGCTCTGTATTATAGATTGAACGATAAAACTACCGATATATGTTTTACAGTGCTTTTCCTCGTTTGAGTATTTGGGTTCGACGATGATCTTGCACTTGTTTGACGAACATCTGGAAATACTGGATTCAGTTATGTTATCAACATTAAATGCTTTCGCCAACGTTTACCTTTCTGGACAACCTGTGATGCTGGTGCTTTTCGATGATTCATTGATTTACCAGTGTTGTTTGTGTACTGAAACTGATAATTTGGCGTTGTGCAATCTTGTGCGATGTGACCATAACGGTGGCATTGAAAGCATTGTTTTAATTTGTGTGGAGTTTTGTAACAATCTCGTGCTTTATGGCCAGGCTGATTACAATTATAACTAGAAACGAATATTAGGAAAGAATCGTACTTCTACGTAACATACCACACGAAAGTGTTTTGATAATTTTTAGGAGTGCGAGGTGTTGAGAAGTACTCAGTATTCATATGAAACGGAAAAGTATGTCGAAATAACTTAGGTAGTGTCTTATATATGATTAATCATTATAAACGTGGGAATGCAATCTTTTGGGAAAAAAAGTAATTGACGTATTACATATCAGCGTATTTTCGTTATGTTTACCCATTACGGGAGGACAAAACACGCCACTAAAAACGATCGCTATGTAAAAAAATATTGCAGAACGAAAGATTCTTTTAATTTTTTCTTTTATATTGTCTATGCAGTTTTTTGAAACAGCGGAATTCGAAGTTTTTTTTTTAATAGAAAATACCATGGATATCAGGAACGAAAACATACTATCACATCACATCAACAAATAAAAGTTCTCATAGAAAACTTTTCAATCTATGAAATAAATTTATTTTTATTATGGAGAAGCACAAACTAAATGAATTTCGTTTTACAAGCCCTTTTTTACTATAAATGTTAACGATATATATATGTAAGAATCGTATTCTCACACATTCGATCTCGTTGAGAATCAAGACAGAACGACGAAAGAAAAAAGAATTGCTCACATAAACCTGTATTTCTTTTACGCGTCTTATCTACATTCAATGATGTTCTACAGTAAAAACGAACGTGAGACGAAGCAGAAAAAATAGGTGGTATTTATTTTGTCACGTGGCTGTTGTATAAAACTTATATCCTATACATAAAGTAAAAGTTAATTCTCTTGTTTATCCTGCATAACAATATTACATACTAAAACCATTCTAGGTAATCGATTAATAGCTCGAATTGTTCTTTTACAAACTCGATGGCAAACATTGTTTCGCCAAGCGCCATTCATTCTTCTAATGATGAAATTAGCTCTCCTCAACGAACAGCAGATCAGCAACAAGAAGCTGTATCTGAAGGTGCAGATGCTCAACTTGCTGCTATGGGCTATAAATCCGAATTACCACGTTCGTTATCGTTTTTTTCTGTGCTTGGACTTTCGTTTGCTATCATGGCAGTACCCTTCGGTGAATCCACTACGTTAACGATTGGCCTTACTGACGGTGGTCCAGTGACGATTTTCTATGGTTGGATATTACTGACTATAATTTCTGTATGTATTGCTGCAAGTTTAGCAGAGATTTGTTCAGCATATCCTACCTCTGGCGGTGTTTACTATTGGTCCGCAATGTTAGCAAACAAGAGATGGGCGCCAGTGACTTCATGGATAACAGGCTGGCTGGGCCTCGTTGGAAATTGGACTGTGACTACATCGATTTGCTTTTCCGGTGGACAACTTATACTGTCCGCCATAGGACTATGGAACGAAGCTTATGTTCCTGCTGCATGGCATGTCGTGCTGATATATTGGGCTGTATTATTCGTTGCTTTATGTGTAAATATTTGGCTTGCAAAATATTTAGATTTTATTAATACTATGTGCGTTTACTGGACGGCGGCATCAGTTTTAATTATTCTCATTACCGTATTGACAATGGCACGAGGAGGTAGAAGAAGTGCTTCCTATGTGTTCACTGAATTTGATGCAACAAGAGCAGGTTGGCCACCTGGATGGGCATTCTTTGTTGGATTATTACAATCTGCTTATACCCTGACTGGCTATGGTATGGTCGCGGCTATGTGTGAAGAAGTACAGAACCCAGAAAAACAAGTACCCAAAGCAATGGTTCTCTCGGTAGTTGCAGCAGGAATAACTGGTGTGATCTACCTCATTCCTATTCTATTTGTTATGCCTGATGTTGACAAATTACTTAATATATCAACTGGTCAACCCATTGGTTATCTATTTAAGACGGCCACAGGTTCAGCTGGCGGTGGGTTTGGTCTTTTGTTTCTCATACTCGGAATTCAATCATTTGCTGGAATCGGCTCATTAACAGCTACCTCACGATGTCTCTATGCATTCAGTCGAGATGGAGCAGTACCAGGCTCCTTGGCTTGGTCTAAAATCAACAAACGGTACGATATACCACTCAATGCTCTACTACTTTCCACATTAATTCAAGGGCTTCTCGGTCTGATATATCTCGGTTCATCAGCAGCATTCAATGCATTTACTGGTGTTGCGACTATATGTCTCTCAACATCGTATGCGTCGCCTGTACTGATACTTGTTGTACGAGGGCGTTATCTAGTGAACCATGCTCCTTTTCGCTTGGGTAAAGTTGGATACATCATTAATATAGCAACAATTCTCTGGATCATTTTGGCCATCGTCATATTTACAATGCCAACTGCGATACCAGTGACTGCTTCGAGTATGAACTATGCTAGTGCGTTGTTTGTTTTCTTTGCTACTATTAGTGTCATCTGGTACATTTTGTGGGGAAGAAAACATTTCACTGGTCCGCCAGTAACTTCTCCGGAGTAGATGAAGCAACTCTATAGATCTATTCTGTAATTTCGAGACGCAATAAAGATAAATCAGTGCCGCAAGCGGTTCATTGCAAATAACAATCCAAATCTTCGCTCAATTTCGATATTCGACAGATTAACATGACTCGTGCCGTATCGAATTATACTATTCATTCATTTATTACTACTGTGCATAGCTCGATAAACATCGATTGGAGATCAAAACTCCATGATATTGAGAATTATTGTACACGCGCTACTTTGTCTAAATTGTCTATAATAGAATTTCTAGAAATGCAACCAATGTTCATGATGAATCAAATGATATGCTAATAAGAACAAGTTCGAATTCAAACACTTGATGTCGACTTTCAACAAAATATAAAAACTAATGCCCCCACGATAATAAAGTTCTAATTGAATGAATAGGTTGGTGAATAAAATCAAACAAGAAACGTGTAGAAAAGTCTACGCTGACTTGCCGTAAATCGCTGGTGATAATATACCGTTGAAAATATCTAATGTGAAGCGTCTTTAAGAAAAAGTCTTTTTTGTATTGCTTCTTGATAAAATAGACGGATATCAGAGATAAGGATACAATGGTCGATAACGACACTTTTGAAATACAGTTTTGTCACGATCAACAATAGACATTCCGTCATTATTAGTTATTCAATATCTGCTGAATTTCAATAACTGACTAAAGTTTTTTAATGATTGTATAGACACAACATATCCATAGCACTGGCATCATCCATAACAGATTCCAATCCAATCGGCGTTTATGAGACCATCCAGTCTGGTTTAGACGTTCAACAAAAGATTGCCCGGTAGATGTGACTAATGGTAGAACTAACTGTATATCGACGACGGAGAAGTAAAAATCTCTTCGTATTTGTATTCTTTAGTAAAGATGTTACCGTTGATATCGTTCTATCAATCTTCTTCAGTTTCTTTACGTTTTCTGTCAACTCAATCATACTATACATCTATTATTCAACGTTATTCATCATCAATCCGTCCACCTAGACCGCTATTTTTACCTTCAGCAAAGAAAGACCGTATTAACTAATAATTACGCAAAATCAAAACTCATTCGAATTTTGTCAGTTCATAATGTTATACAAACTTTCAATTCATTGATTGATTTTCGACGAGAACAAGCCCAACGAACGGTGTTCATCCATGTAAACTGTTCCCTTCTTTTTCCAATCTTCCATCTAATTTCCTAAAACTTTAGCTTGGTCGATCTCATTCCGAATCCGAACTATACAAATTATGTTCACGTGTTGGTCAAATTTCGAATATGACACTTTATTCCGCAAATAAAAAAGTTTGTTCAAATCATCATATAGTAACAATCGAATGTGATTGACTCTTTTAGGAATGTGCGTTATTGGAATTCTCGAACGATCAAAGTGTCAATAAATTATTGAATATCACGAGTCACTCCACGAATGAAAATCGTTTACCGTGTGCGTCGCGAAATTTGTATTTTGCAGTATGTGATTGAAATCTAACAAAACGCACTTCTTCATCTCATGTATAGTCTCAACTAACTGGTTCGCGATTAAAACATCATTCGTTCGGTCGTGAAGTTCAACAACCGGATGATTCAGTTCTCGATACAGCTTTAGCTGATATTCGTAACGTAAGGCTTGCAGGAACAGAAGAATGCAGTTTTCTCAATTTGAATCGTGTGATCTTCTTGAAATTAGTGACCAAATTCGTCATTTTTTGCAAAAACCCAAACTAACTGAACTGGATACAAGACTTCGATTCTTCATTGCATCACTCGTCGAAGGTAAAAGGACGAAAATGTTTTGTATGGGGAAAGCAGTGTGACCAATTCTTTCTCGAAGCATTTGGGAGTATTTTTGTTGATACTGTTTGTCTTCCATTTGGTTCATCGATAACAAAATTTGGTAAATCTCGGTGTGATTTGGATATGTTGTTAACATTCGAAGATTTCCGAGAGAAAAATATAAGAATTCTTCGAATGGTTTTTCTCAATTATGAACGATCGGATTTACAGCAAATCGAATCAGATGGTAAAATACAACAATTACGTTTTCTGACTAAACGAAGTTATCTAAACGATCGATATCCAACTGCGTAAAGAAACAATTTATCTCGATAAGAAAACGCACGTGATAAAAAAATCGACGGATAAACGGTTTTTACCTGAATTTTACTCGAATTTTTCATATTTTCTTCTTGTAGAATCGTGTTCGTCACACCCACGACTTCGAATGAAGATTTATTAATCCTTTCTATAGTCGGACCACTAGATATTCCATGACTGCAAATCGTGTAAACTATACTTGCACCTACACTCAATAATCTATCATTAAACGAGAAAAACAAACGCATTTCACATCTTCAAAATTCTTTGCCGTTACTTTTGTGATGCATATTCAAATGTTCCGCGTGTATCTACGAATATTTCCATAAGAAACATATATGAACCGGGAATATGCACTTTACATACCAGCTATGTCGCCAACCAGAATAGCAGTACGATCGGTGATATCACCAACCAGCACTATTCAATCAATTTCATTCGCTCGTTTTCGCTCCTTATGAATCAAGGCAAAATCAATATTCAATCGATCAGCAATTGCTGTCACACTGAATACGAATAGCAATAGTTGTCAAAGAAAGAAAAAAGACTCTCATCATCAATGTACCGTTCAGCACCTAACTGATACAGAACACATGTTTGGAAGATAACCATAAAGAACTAGTTTACCTCCAGCATCCGGGCTGACAATAACAGCATTTTTATGATCTGGAATATGTAAACAAATCCATCGAATAACAGCCGGTTCTGCAAAAGATTATCAACAGAAATATTGAAAAATCCCTACAAAAACCGCTTTAATTAAAATCAAAATTCCACCCCGTGTTGTTTTCTTTACTTGAATTTGTGATGCATGTAAATCCATTGTGATGATATGGTCAGCACCAGCAACACTCAACATATTGGCGACGAGTTCCGCTGAGATTGGTGCTCGACTCTAGAATTCCAACGAAGACACGATGATCAACGTTCATTTCAACTGTCTTACTTCATCTTTTCGATCTTGTCGTGCGTAAGGAAAACATGGAATGACGGCAGTGACTCGTGATGCTGAAACTATTTTACATGCATTGATCATAATCAATAATTCCATAAGATTATCATTGATTTCTCCACAACCACTTTGAACAATAAAAACATTTTCACGCACAGATTCATTGATTTCCACACTTTAAACAAAAGTCAATAGGGCAATTTGAACAACTTCGTTTACCTTGTTGCTCGATTACTAAATTCCTTTGTTATGACTCTTCCTGGCTAGAGACCGAGTCGAGCACAGATCATTTGTGTCAGTTCCGGATGAGATGATCCACCAAATACTTTAATATTTGGCATCCTTGAAACTTATGATGGACGATGTTCTAAAATACTTGATAAGTTCGTATAAGAACCTTGACTGCAGTTCGAATCTGTTCGATTTTTTTACATAATGTTCATCTGGATGAAGCAATGCAATATCATCTAAAACATTTCGATTAAAAAAAATTTCTCATTGACTCTCATTGTGTTTTTCATCAGGGAAAGAACATCATGCTACAATGCAACGGGAAGAAGACAAAGCGCAGGTGAATAGCTACTCTACTTACGTAAATGATGATTTTCTTCCATTTTCGTAATGAGATGTTATCGATAATGGTAGTAATAGTGGTACCGATCTTGATAAAGAGAAAAAAGGACGAGAAGGGAAAAACATGTTTCTTTTAATCTGGATATTATTTCGTTTATTTTCTCTTTCTTCTCTTCTGTTAAGAAATTTCGAATCCATCATCTGATCAGCCTAATGGAAAGAAAAGCTACAATAAACGATGAATGGAAAAAAGAACACTGCATGAACTTTTCCTTTATTTTCAATATTAATTTCCTCTATTCAACGAGTAAATATCATGTAGTACTCACCTCTCAACAACAAACAGCTTACTTTCTTGTTATTGTTTTTCTCAACGATTTCAACAAGAGAATAAATAGATCAAAAGCCTTTGGATATAAAGACAAAAGCAGAAAGTCGGTTCTGCTGCTTTCTCACGAGAGAAAAGATATTCAAACAGGAGAAAAATATGACCGACCATAATAGACGACAAAAGTCACATCCTTATGTATATTCCTGTACGATGTTATTATTGGCAATGCTAACATCGAGCCGGCGTTCTCGCTACCGAAAGATAACCTACGTACGTCGAAATAAACAAGAGTATCTTAATTATCCTCTGCTGTGGAACGAAACAAAACTTTGATATGAAATTAGTAAGCTACTTTTTTCATCTAAACTCGATACTCCTTTAGCAAATGGACCACATAAAAGGCTATGAAGGCCGACCTTGAACGATGTACCCTTAGTCATAAGATTCTCGATGTGAGAGAGAAAAAATCGTACCCCTTGATCACGTTTTTTCAATTGAGTACGAATTGAAAATATCAGTCATAATAAAGAAAAATGTATCATATCACTCGCTCATTATATCGGAGGATTTATGAATATATGTCGCTATTGAATGCATTCAACGATACTCAACGTATTTCATTCGTTGGTTATTTCGACGACTGTGTCCTCATACATTGAAGATTATCTATCTCCACATTAGATTCTCACATCATCACTACTTTTCGCGTCTCACAACAGAAATTGATTTCATCTTAATAAGATTTACCGAGAAAACTATCGTCCAACTAGGTGACATCTTTCATCAAATTAAAACGCATGTACATACCATCCTCAGCTTGGCTGATGACATCGATTAATTTTTAGTAAAGAAGAGAAGTGTTTATTCTTTGAACTCGATGAATAATACAACCGAATTGAATACCTGTTCGAATCAATACCATGAACGAAGCAAAGATACACTAAGAACCAGAGAAAAACGTGCGCTGTATATGGTTCAATTGCGAGGCGAAAGAGATTCCGAATATCGTCGAATTGAACGCGAAAATAACGCTCGTGCTATGCGAAGAAAACGTTTGGAGGATCCACTTTATCGAGAAAACGAACGACAACGAAATCGTGCACGTATGGCGACAATTCGTCGGGAAAATTCACTCTATCGCCAACAAGAACACTTGAAAAATCGTCATCGGATGGCATCAAAACGTCACTCATTACCACAACCAGCTAAAACCAATTCCATCTAAAAAAACATTAGAAAACAATTTGCAATGATCACACATTTCGAAATCTCAACTGATCCAAAGCAACAAATTGAATACAAATTTCTCCAGGATATTGATGTATTCTGTCGACAAAATGATATCACTTCTCATTCAGATAATGACACTCCAAGTTAATTTGTATATAAAAGCTTTTCATAGAGAAATTTCATTCGAAAATCAGGAAAGAAAACTATTTTACAGTCCAATTGCCAAGTTTTGAATAAAATATTTATTGAAAATTTTCAAAGCGATATGTATTTAATACAGATCAATAACCATTAAAAGCAACAAAACAAAACGAATTTTGAAACAAAGTCAAATTCCAATGAGATTAGTTCGTTTGAAAAAGAGATCAAAGATTATTAGGTAACCGCTAATGTTAATGAACGACATGGATTGCTTGCTGAGCTCTGAAAGTCATCGTCAGCATAGGGATCATCAAATAACAAAGCTTCATCGGGATTTTCACTTAAATGCGCGTTTGATGCATCTGGTTGACGATATTGTCCCAATGAAGAATTGTTATTCGAAATTGAAAAGAAGTTAAATCGACCGCATTTGTTCAAACCGATTGCGTGAAGGAGATTGTTAAAGCGATTGTTTGCATTTTCAGAAAAATCGGATGGATTCGATGATATATGACGATGATTTAATCGAGTATAGACAATTAGCAGTGTGAAGAGTAATACAATTGTTAAAAGACACGCAAGAAGTATCAGAAGTACAGTTCGACCCGTACGACAGGTTGGCTCAACATTATCTAAACACATTCGAATGAGAAAGATCGCGGGAGTTCATGTAGTTTGGTTTTGCTTTTCATTTTCAAAACATCGATTATTTTTCTGTTCGAAATTTATTAAACATTTTGTACAATTTGGAGCCTCGATTTGACCCCCCAGGATATGGCTTAATTAAATAAAAAGAGATGGCAATCGATTTCAGTTGAAGTATGACATACTTGTCAATAGATTAGCTGTCGTTGTTGCTCTCAAAGTGGTTGATGAAGTTTCGTCTTAAGGAGAAAATGATGTCAGCAAGAACAAGAAAAATTCAAGAAAATTACTTTGAGCAAAACAAATGACAAAAAGAAATGAAACAGCAAAGAGATTTTTGAAAAACACGATTTTGTGCATTTTTGTTTGACACGATTTGTTATATACTATTATTGATCATATCAACAAATGACAATAAGAGAAAAAAAACATGACGGTGAATAATGAGAATCATACAAAATGATTCATGAGTTTCTGAGCTTATAATATACATCAACACAAGTGGCATCTATACTTTGAAAATGATTCAACATAATATCTGCAGGGATTCTGAAAGACGATCAGTTGAGGATTCCGAATATATTTCGCTTCACTCTCTCGTGTCATATGAGTGTGTCTAATCTAGAAAGTATTTGAAACAATAAAATAACTACAACATTTTCGTGTATAATCGATTAGGGTGAAACATTGCTATCGTCTCCAAAAAACTTTCAGAATGCGACAAAATCAAAAATGAACAATAATTGTCCTCTAGAATCACTCTTCTTTGCCGACTACTGCACTGTCTAGGACGATTCGATCTATTCTTTTTCTAAATGTACCGTGGTGTATTTTCGCACGTAAGTAAAAAATAGTCAGGTACAGACAAAAAAGTGATTACTGATATACGTACCATAGCTTTATGCATATGAATATAACAAATATTATTCTCTTCACAATAAGCGTCTAATTATCTATATAATATCGCGACAGACAAAATATTTTTTGTTTTTCTATTCACAATATACAATCATCCTAGGATGAGTTGGCATGAAATAAATGCTATTGCATCAAATTCGCCCCTTTTTGTCCTCAGTATCGGATCGTCGCACACAATATGGTGTGTATAAATACCTACCCTAAGTATCATTTACACAATATTTTGTCTCCATTTCATAGCAAAGTATTTTGTGATTATATCTTTTATTTAGATTCAATATTCTTTTCCATTTAGCATTCATGAAAATGAATTCATCAATTCTGGCTTTCGCTCTTCTTGCCTTTATGGTGATCAGCCAAAGCAATGCACGCTTAACCAAAGAAGACTTTGCCGATGACGATTTTGATCAAGACTTCTTTGCACAAAAACGAGGAGTCCCCTTCCGAGGTATTTTCAGCTCGACAATAAAACTGTTCTCATCATCAGTGAATTAAAAATCGTATTTTCTATTACAGATTTAAAAACTGAAACCAGATGTAAAACCATTGTTAGCGATAAAGATGCGAATGGTGGTGATCTAAATGGTAGTTATCCGGGACGCGTTCTCACTGCTACTGCTTGTGCTGCATTATGCGAATCATTTCCCGCTTGTGATCATTGGACATTTAACGGAGACAGCGGCAAATGTTGGCTCAAGGATAAACCATCACAAATGATAAACTATCCTGGTTCTTATACAGGCAGTTGTACCAAGTCGACATAAACTTTTGTTCGCTGGTATAGGAACGCCATAACTATATGACTTTGATTAGACCCAAATAAATCAATCTTTTAGTTCCCCTAAACTAACTTCTATCGACTAATATTCAATTTTTCGAGTGTTCCCTTTTTCAGTGCAATTTTCTCTATACTATCAATAAACTTTCCAAGGTTATTCAAAGTCAATTCTTTTCTCAATGTGGAAGAACAAAGACGAAGATGTAAGAAAAAAAAATGCGTGTGAATAAAGTGCATTCACAGGAGAAGTAAATTACAGATAAAGATAGACACTCAGTCTCACAAATCCGATAGAATCCAAGATGATGAGTATATGAATATGAGCGTTGATTATTCTGTTTTTGTAACGCTACTGACAATTATTTGTATCGATAACGATAGAAGATAAACATTGACAGATCACAGTCAAAGAAACGATGAGCAGACACAAATGTTTTCTTTACATAATCCGTAGGGCTTGTCCGAACGTAACATTGTGACATTTTGACAAAGTATTTTTCGATTTTTTCGAAGACTATAAAAGTTACGGATCTCGTTCAAACGCTCGTAGATGCAGTTCGTTAAACTCTATCAAAGATTTTGGTTGAGCTCTTGTATTTCTGCGACGATTTTAGTGTCGCGTAACAGCGTGACATAAAAGGACCCTGACCTCGCAGTACATTATTTTCGTTGTTAATTTTTTCATAAAATACTATTCAAATTAAATATAATAAAGCAGTGTTTCGTAGAGATTTCAAAGGACTTTGTGTTGATAAGAAAGATTTTCTTCCCACTGTTTTATTTCGTACAGAAAATATGAAATACAAACGTAACGCTGTGACATTTTTCGTAACGTTGTGACACAGTTTTTTGCTAATTACTTTTCACACCCTTAGGATGCTTAGAATTAAGTGATTTTTTAAAGTGTAAGTCTACTCGGTACTGTGATGATTTATACCTGGAAATAGAATGAGTATATTCATGTAGAAGTCCATATTAGAAGCAACAAGTCGAGAACTTGTAAGGAGCTCACGAACCGCCTTTTGCTACAAAACCAAAACGTTAATATGTCATTTTGTAGAGAATCAAATTCTGCATCAAATGGTATGTAGAAGAACATGCTTTAAGGAGATGTTTTGCTGAGACCACCCAAAATACAATTCTCAAAAGGCTTAAAATATATTTTCTTACAGAAAAAAGTGGGCTACGAACAAAATAGACGTCAGATTCCTAATCAGCGCTAAGAACTACATCTAAAACAGTGTTTAGAAACGCTGTTATCGAAAAAAAAATTTTTCAAAACTTAATCAGCGAAGTGTCACTTTACGTGGACATGCCCCGTAGGTGTTTTTAGCTGTCAGAAGATCGGGTAAGCTAGAAATACTAAATTGATACTACAGGTGAGAGTGAAAATGAGGTGTTTCTAATACAGTAAATTGGAGAAAGATAAGAGAATTGCAACAAATCGATCCGTATCTCTTTATAGAAGTAGAAGCGATGTAAAGAAAAGCGAATAATTCGATAAACTATTCAAACATGACGATGAAAGAAAAATCAAATATTTCAACTGACAACAAAGAATAAAGCCTTGGACAAATGAAGAAAAGATAGATATCCTGAATTAGTGGCTGCAATTTGACCAGATATCATAATCAATATAAATTATTACGTCTAATCAATGAAGGAAAATAAATTAGTAGTAATTAATCATATATCATATACAAATGATCTTCACAAAAATTTATTAAATATATTCTAAATTCAATTTTTCTAAAATATGTTTTTCCATCTGTACAAAAAGATTATTTTTCGATATTTTCTTAGCAATTCGTTTCCGATCGAATCATTGTTTCATGTGTCGCAATCGGTTCGTTTTTGATTAATGATAATGCTGGAGTTGAACAAGCACTTGTCTTATCATCACATGTCGAAAGTGGAGATGAACATTGTTTCTTCTTTTGCTGTGATCTCGATTGAGTTCCCATTTCATTCACAATTTGATTTATCATCGCTATTGTTGTTGATGAACGATAACTGTTCGAAAGAAGAGCCAACGAAGGTTCATCAAGAATACCATGATCATCACCATCAATCTAAATCAATCATTTCATTTCGTTTCATCAACAGATTCACGACGATGAGTTAAACTCACTTTAGAATTCAATTCAACTGTTTCAAATACATGATGTCCTTCAGCATGTAAAAGCGCAGATGGAAAATCAACTGTTGACAAAAATCCTGTCTCGATCAATATGCTCTTCTGTTGTGCTCGTGACAATTGAGTATTTTCATGTGAGATTGTTGTCAGTAGTTGTCCACTCTCATAATCAGGTATTCGGATCGATGCAGATGAAAGCATCGTTGTTGATTCTTCATTCGAGTTCACTTGATAACTTGTGATGAGTCGCTGCATAGTACGTTGATTCTGATCGATCAAGTAAGATAATGTATCGTGATGTTTGTTCGATGCTGATGATAATGAAGAGTTGGATGTGATCGATGTTTCGAATGTATTTGGAGAATTCGTCAAATGATGAATATCACTTTTCTCTTGTAAAACATGATTTAATGATAAATCTGATGATGAATGTGAACAACGTAATGGAGTGGAGATGGACTGACCACTGACAAGATCTTGTTTGGCAATGGAGAGGAACGATATGTTACAAAGGTGAGAGTGAGAGTAAAGATGATTTATTCGAAGTTGAGCAGCTCGTTCTTTTTCTATTTGACGAGTCTATTTCATGAAAGTTCATGTACATGTGTGAAGAGGACTTTTGGGTAAATGATGACGTTACCTGGAGAAGACGAAATGTTCATCGACGTTCAGTTTCATTTTGAATTAATTTGTCTTGTTGACTTGTCGAAATGACCAAAGCTTTCATCTGACCAGATAAACGATTGAAATATCTTCGTTACAAAAATGTAGTACTTCTAAGGAGATTTACTGTCAAGGGTTTTCTCATAAGTGTTAGTGACATCTATTATGAAATTAAGGTAAGTTTATTCATGAGAGAAGTTGAGCTTCTGACTTTTGATTCGTATAAATAGATATGAGGTGAGTAAAGTCAAGAATGGTAAAAATGAACGCTGTCGATCGTTTTCAATGCTGTGATATCGATTGGACGCTTCATGCTGAAAGCATTGAGATTGTGAAAAGCTTTGTTTGATATGTGTCGACAGCTATGTGAATCTGGTAGTGAACAACGCAAAAGAAATGAATAATATATTTTTATTGTCAACTTCAATCGCAAATTAATTTTTCTCGTAAAGCCTCCATTCTATATCAGAACCTAATACACACAAATCTCCCATCTCCACTTCTTAAGTGTCTATCATAGTCGCACGTGAGCCTTATTCGTTTATTTTTTTTCTTAGCTCTCACGGTAACTGTTTGATAAAAATAGTCGACATGCAATCGATTGTTTTGTATCAAATTCCATTTTCACATTTTTGTGACAAAGTACGATGGGCACTAGAATTTTATTCTTTACCGTATGAAGCTGTCAACTTTACTGGTCGTAAAACACCCGGATACATAAAGGCTCCACGAGAAGTACAAAAATTAACACCACTTATCGAAGATCCAAATAATGATTCGTTTTTTCTCTCTGATTCCACACCAATTCTCCTTTATCTCGACGAACGTTACGGAAACAAGCAAAAATTATTTCCAGTCAATAAAAAAGACGAAATTGTGCAGTATTGTCTTAGTTTAGACAGTGGATTAGGTTTATATGCTCGCCGTCTAGCTTATCTCTACATAATTAGTGAACATCCAGCAATTCTATCTGCTCTGGTTGACTTTCGATACGACAAGAGTTCTTGTAATGATTGGAAATCTTATTTACTCGGTTTAGCTGGTTCTTGCGTGATTATGTCTCGGGTGGGTGTCGATCGAATTCAAGAAGAACATATTTTCGAGAAGACAATATGTGTTCTCGATGAAATTCAAAACGATATCCAAGGAAAGGAATATTTATTCGACAACCAATTTACTGCTGCTGATCTAACATTAACTTCACTTATGGCTCCATTAAGTCTTGTGCCAGGTATCCACGAAAAATACAGAGTGATATTCGATTACTGCGACCGTATGCGGAAACTACACGATCCAGAAAAAGATTATAAATCAAATGCTCAACGGCTCTATGAAACTCGACCGAAAAAGTCGTTTCCAATCGTCCGAAGTATTATCTGGTTGCTTGTTTCAATTTTCTTGTATCCGTTACAATTTCTTTTTGCGAAAGATTTAAAGAAGAAACAGGAATTACAATATCCATCGAACGATGCTGAAAAGAAAGCCAAAAATGATGTTCGAGTGTTAAAATGGACTACAAAGATTGAATCATTGAAATTTTTCCTGAGAAGCTTTTGCATTTATTGTTTTATACTACCGAGACAACTGGAACACGTTCAAAACGAAGAAAAGAGACTTTTAAGTAAGGAATAGTATTCACTGTGATGTCTACTTTTTTTTATCATGAAATAAAAAAGAAAAGTAGAACTCAGAATATCGGAATACGATTGGTGATTATGAGCCATCATAAGTTAATACTCTGTATAGTCTTGCAATGTTGTACCCGAGATAATCGCTACTTCTGATTTTTGCATGTAAAGTCAGAGAGGCGTTTTCTTTCGAGACAACTGTGAGTTTGTCTCGAATTTATTTTTCTAGGACAAAAGATATCGTAGAACAAAGACCGATGATGTAGAGTACAGTACAGAATAAGAAACAATTATTATTTATGGCATTGTCTGCAGTGGCAAAAAGGAAATTTCGCATGTACAAAGTCTATCCGAACAACAGCGACTTTCGTCACTTGTGATAATGTGCGAAGATAATGTTATAAGTACATTCGAAATCTACGAACATATTTTATGGTGTGAAGCACTATAAATCTGAGTGTATCCTTGAGTAGAGCCTAAATACTACCAATCGCCATCGGCAGACATACGAAAAAGAACGCGATCAAAATATTGGAGTTTCATACACCAAACGAAAGTCATAAACTATCAATAAAAATATACAGTTGATGAAAAAAAATGTACTTTTTTTCTCGTTTATTGCATTTCTGTCACGTTTGTCAAACAAAATGAGAAAGAAAAACAAAGAACGAAAAAGAAAGAAAATCAATATTATTGCATATGCAATCATATTTTCTGCTACTGCACAAAATCAATTCGAACGATGTTGATGGTCAAGGTCGTCTCATATTTGACTCAAAAGCAATAATTTTGACTGTGGTATCAAGTATTTCTCAATTTCTTTCTTCTCCAACTGAATAAATGTCAAAACTAAAGAGTCTCAAACAGAAATTCATCCCAACTAAATCCACTGAAAAACATCATCTGGTATTAAATCATAGTCATTCATCAAGAGCGCCACGTGAGAGAGATGGACTTGATGAAAACCATGTAAATCTTCTAACAAATTGGTTAGAAGAACTAAACCGACAACGATTAATTACAATGACTGATCAAAATGATATTGTGATCATGCCTGGTGGTAAACACGATCAAGCTCAACAAATATTCATCAATAACAACGATATCGATTCTTACATGAGAACACGAGGAAATCAAGATCTGAATCCGAATGAAGCCGATATGATCGACATGCTAGACATTGCTCGAATATTACTTCGATTTGAATACGTTCAAGAATCGTCCGGACAGCTGTCATTCATGGCTCACACCATCGCATTGGATAGCAACGAATTGCAATGGTTAATGTCAATAATACGTGATGTTCGACCGAATTCTGAAACATTTGAAACCGATATCAAACTATACGATGGCGAAAGTACTCAAACATTATCTGTTCCATATGAGCACATGACACCGACAGACGATGTACGAACTGTAGCGATATATCTTTTCCAAAATGGTCATATCCGATACGATACTGAAACGGGTTCTTATGCTTATCGATATATCGAACCGGATGTTCTTCTTGATGAAAAATCCAAATCGCCCGAGCGTATAAGACAACACCATCTGCTCTCTTATCACATTCGACAGGTTTATGTAGACAAACAAAATAAACGCATGGAAGTAGAATTTATCCATGAACCTGAGCGTTATCTTGTTTTACCAATGCATTGGTACTACCGAGCAGAAGAACATGATTTCGATCGTAATTATATTATTGACATTTTACTGGCTAATGGTGGACGAGTCGAACACGATAAGTTCATTTTCAACAACGAAACATACTCGTTACGAGAAGCTCGAAATATCAGGACAACGTCCGCAAGGACACAGTCAACAATGATGAAAATATTAAACTTAACGCCAAGACAAAAGCATGATCTTATTCGATGTTATGTTGATTTAGTGATTGAAAATGATGGTACAAAACAAGATGAATCGAATGAGTTGGTCGTCTTAGAGAATCCGACTGATGGTCATCATTTATATTTCACGCCGGAGCATAGTCAGCTCATTCGACAAAATCGATTTCAACGACAAGATGTCATTCATATTCTGGTGAAAAACTCACAAATTCGACTAGATGAGTCAGGCAGTTGGCTTTTATACTATAATAAGCAGCACATTAAACTACCATCGTCAATTATTCCATCATCATCGACAGCCACTGCGTCCGAACCAACTGTTAGTTTGCAGGATATTTCGGATGCCATGGCAACAGTTCATGATGTTCAATCGGACAATTTTGAACAGTATCATCGTATTATTGATTATATGTGTCGACACGGATTCATAACATGGGATAAGAAAGCTAAATTGATTCGACTCTACTTTACTGATCAAATTCTACTTTTACCAATGGATCATCTCCGATCCATTCTAGATCCGAGAATTGTGTCATCCGCTGTTGCGCATGATAACGTTCTTCCTTTTCGAAGTCGACAACTATCGCACTGGTTATTGAATAATTCTTGTATGAAACTCGGCAGCTTTCGACAATAATATCGTAGTGTTGAGAGTATTATTTTATTTCATTCAGTGGTAAAAGTACTGTTTCTATGGTTTGTAATATTATTGTTGCTAGCTCAATACGAACCGCATAGAAGAGATACGTTTCTGCGTCGAACATCGAGAATAATTGGATTTGTGAATCGCCGACATAGTTCGTAGATTCTTCAGTTATTTTATTTTTTTTCGCTTTCCATTTCATTGTGTGAATATGTGATTTTTCTATATAAATGTTCTTCATTCCATCATCGATTAACAGCAAATCATTGTTCGAAATATAGATTGCAGTGAAAGTACGTCCATCATATTCACAATCGTCCGCGGACATAAAGGCAATTAGTCTTTTCATACTGTCCTTGCGTTTATCCCTGAGAGCTTCTTTCATGATCGAATCGAAAGGCTCATTGATTTGTTCAACGATGAGTGAACATGTTTTCGTTAGATTATCAACAAAAATGATCCTCAATTTCAATGTCAGTGGCAAACTTCGATGAGCACAAGTACGAGTTGCATCCGTTCTGTTAGGTTTACCTTTCACTAGAATCGTAGTTTCGACAGATGCTGCCACAACTCTATCCGGGTCAGCATTTAAGATTGTGCTACCTAACTTTGGTTTGTTATCGGATTGTGTAGATGCTTTGGTGATTTTTGCATTTAAACAATCGATCCATTTACCATCTTGTCTTTGATATTGAACATTGACGCGAACGATTGATACTGGTTTTTCTACAGGTGTCGATCGCTTCTGATTTAAAATCTCAGATAATGCTATGGACTTTTTTGAAAGGACTAGATTTGTGAGAGTAACAAAATTACAAACGTTACTGTCGTGCATATGAAAATCTTGTACGTTATTCGTTAGTCTCGAGTTTGTGAGACGTTAAATAGTGTCAATAGTCAGACCTGTTCGTTTCGGTGGTGGAATTTGATCGTTCAGTTGATCTAACCGTTGTTGTTCTTCAATGACATTACTATCATCGATTTCGGTGCCTAGTCGTGTAACTTCCCAATTATCAATGCGGTCTTTGTGGCTTCGTTGAGGAGAATTCGAAGTTTCCTCGTTTTAGTTTGTGTCATATCACCAACTTTTAAATTTCCAGTAAGGATGAGTGTGTTATTCGATCAGTATCTCAGTCACATATCACTTCAATAGACCATTCGAATGGTGATGTCGCAGATATTTTCATCATCGAAGTATTAACACCTAAATACAATAAGATGTGAATAGGTTTTACAATGCATTTCTTTACCTAGACTTTTTTCATGAGCCAAAATACCAAAACCGTAGTTTTTCCAAATCTGTAAAATGCAAAATAGAGGGCGGTTCGCTTTTCCATATCGATAAAGCAGTCAAAATCTCTACAAAATGATATGTCTCCGAGCTTACTACGACATTCACATCAAAAGCTATAAGCCTCGCAAAAACACAAAAAAATCGCGTTTTTTTCATGGTTTTTTGACAATTTCCTCTTTTTTTTGTGAGGCTTATAGCTTTTGATGTGAATGTCGTAGGAAGCTCGGAGACATCATTTTGTAGAAATTTGACTGCTTTATCGATATAGAAAAAAGAGCCGTCCTCTATTTTGCATTTTAAAGGTCTTGAAAAACCATGGTTTTGGTATGTCGAATGTCCTGTTTTCAGAAATTTATTGAAAGCCGTCATTTCATTACCTTATTATTGGCAACAAATTTTTCTCATGAAATCGCTCTCTGAATTTCTTCTAACATCATCACTTACGGAATAAAATACAAACTACATGCAGTCGGATAATCTTGGCGGCCACTGTATATTTCTTTTCTCTCCTCTCTTATTCTTTGGTTAAAATAATAAGCGAACGAATTTTCTTTCTCATTCTGTCTGTCGGCTTATTTCAATAGGCGTTGCGACTAAGCTGCCCTTGTAGTTACTCTTGTCATGCATCAACGACTAGTATTATCATCGATTACTGAATTAAAAGAATTAACAATCATTGTGGACTTAAGAAATATTTCTATACAAACCAATTCAGGCACAGTGTGTTTTTTCTATAAAATAGAAATTGATCTTTTTGCGTATTTTTAAATCGATCCAAATCAAGTGGTGAGTGTTGAGCGCTCTCTGTTAATCGTCGAGGAAAATAGCTGTTTTTTCGAAATTCCATATTTTGATATCAGTCTTTGGTGTTCGATTTAATTGTTTGAAAAGCTTGCCATGATTGTTGATATTTAATAGCATCTGGTGTTTTTTTCGAGATGTGGGGAGAAGCGACAGTGGTACGAAAAAATGTTGTCAAGGCAAGTTTTTTCTTTAAATATTATTAGCATAGATAAATCATCCCATGGATTTAATGAGTAAAGAATGCGTAAACCCGAGCAAAAGACATGCTCAATCATTCTCGTTTGATTTTAAGTAAAGTAAAACCATGCGCAAAAGAGCGAACAAAAGTTAGGGAGGACTAACGTGAGAAACACTTCTCGACATATTAAAGTAAGATCAAGAGATATTATGCGCAGAATTATACGCATCGCTTTGTGAATTTTTCTGATCATGCGTATCCTATGATTAATAAATAAACCACCTAGACATTTAAAACACTTGACATATTCCATGCTTTGTTGTTTGTAGCTAGTTTTGGGAAAGCTTAGTGAGACTGCACTATGAACTAGTAGTGCTTTTATTTTACTTGTGTTGATTGGTAGTAGCATATTATTTGAAAATAGCTCGAGTTTTTTCATTACTAATTTTGCTCGTGTTCTAAGATCAATTATATTCAAGAAGAGGAGTTTTTCAAGCGAAGTTGTTAAGACAATTGCAAGATTATCTGCGAACAGATGCATAGAAAAACTAAAGAAAAATGAATGTGCAACCTGAACAATGTTGCAGCAAGTACAGATCCTTGAGGCACTCCGACATGCATCTGGATATTTCTTAAATGACTATTGCCGAACGAGATTGAGAACGATCTGTTCATTAGCCATGATTGTATTCATTTCAGAAGATTGAATGGCATACCTAGATCATTTAAGTTAGCTATCATAGCAGGGAACCACATGCGATCAAACACTGAAAGAAAGATTGAGAAAATATTCTGTATGAGTATAGAACGATTGTTAATGACTTCCGTTTTATATGTCATATATAGTGCATACTACGAGAAGATTTTTCGGAAAATGAAGACTAGCGTAATGAACAACATCGAAAGGCGTGACAAGTGGTCGGGCAATGCAGAGTTTCTACTTTCTTGTATTGGCTTTGCTATTGGCCTGGGTAATGTTTGGCGATTTCCTTATCTATGCTATGAACATGGAGGAGGTCTGATTCGTTCAGTGCTGGAATCAATAGTTCAGCTGATGAGTTCTATTTCTAGGAGCGTTTCTCATTCCATACTATATAACATTAATCTGTGCTGGCATTCCATTGTTCTTTCTGGAAGTTGCTCTTGGACAGCATACAAGTATTGGAGGATTAGGTATTTGGAAAATCTGTCCTATATTAAAAGGTAAATGATATCATCAAGATTTTGCTTTTGCCGAGATTCGTTTTCGTGTAAGGCACGGGCTATGCGGCAACAATTATTGTATTCTGGCTCAATTGTTATTATATTGTCGTATTAGCATGGGCTTTCTACTATATTTATCATTCATTTATACATTCATCATTACTACCTTGGACAACATGCGGCAATTGGTGGAACCAGGATTCATGTCGAACATTAGATCAGTTGCATAATTATACATCAGTGATGAATTGTACCTCATGTGAACAAAGCATGAGAAACCATCTTACACAATTCACTAATCCTGTGAAAGAATTTTGGGAGTAAAATTGTTGATAAATCTGAAGAATGATACATGTGTTTTCATAACTTACATTTCATTTAGTAATAATGTCCTCCAAATAACAAATGATATAAGTGAGCCTGGTTCATTTCGTGTTCCTTTAGTTATTACATTAGCGCTTGCTTGGATCCTATGTTACTTTTGCATATGGAAAGGTATTCAATGGACAGGAAAAGTATATTATTATCATATGCTCTAATTCACTCGTCTGCCCATGTGCATTTTAGATCGTTTATTTTACATCGATGTTTCCTTATTTACTATTGATGATTCTGCTGATACGAGGTTTAACACTGGACGGCGCTATGGACGGTGTCAAATATCTATTCATACCTGATGTGTCCAAGCTGAAAACATCAGCCGTATGATCATTGAAAAATTCCCATCTATGAACTACTCTAATTTTTCTTTCTTTTTCTAAGCTCTGGATTGAAGCGGCGACACAAATTTTCTTCAGTTATGGTCTTGGATTAGGAGTTCTTGTGGCATTAGGTAGTTACAATAAACGGCATACGAATTGTTACAGGTAAGCGTCTTTTATTGATAACTTTCATTGAATAATGAGATATACAAGCGGTAACTTAGAGATACACTCCTGTTAGCAGTATTCAATGAAGCAACATGTTTGATCAGTGGATTGGTTATATTTTCTGTCATTGGGTTTTTAGCTAAAACAGAAGGAAAAGCAATCAATGAAGTAGCTGAGTCAGGTGAACAATTCATAATAATTTCACATTTAATCACCATCATATGATCGTTGCTTTATTTCCAGGTCCAAGTTTAGCATTTGTTGTTTATCCAGCCGCTGTTGCTCAACTACCGTTTTCACGCCTTTGGTCAGTCTTATTTTTCGTTATGCTCATCTTCATCGGTCTTGATAGTCAGGTTTGATTATTCATATTGTTTTCGTATTCGATAATTGTTTTATAATCTATTCATATAACAGTTTGTTGCGTTGGAAGGTTTCATTACAGCATTTATCGATGAATGGTTAGTCTTTCGTCGTCATAAAAACTTTTTATAGGTGTGTATTGTGCCATCTCATATGTAATCGGTTTATCAACAGTCACACAAGTAGATCATTTTGTTCAACCCTTGAAAATGTTATTCTTACTTAATTTCATCTGTTTCATATAGGGTGGAATGTACGTCTTCAAGATTTTTGACTATTACTCAGCGAGTGGTTGGTGTTTGCTTATTGTACTCTTCTTTGAGTGTATCGGTGTTTCATGGTTCTATGGTGCTGATCGTTTTTACGAAGATATCAATAATATGATTGGTTATTATCCTAATCAATTTTGGAAATGGTGTTGGAAAGTACTGACTCCTTTATTATGTCTGATGAGTATTCAGTCATATTTTCTGTGACCGGATTAAATGAGTCTGTTTTCTACTCTTAGAGTATAGCTATTTTCAGTCTCGTGAAATATGAACCGGTTACTTACAAAAAATACCGATTTCCGAAATGGGCTGAATATTTAGGTTGGTCTATTGCTTTGTCATCGATTGTTGCTATTCCTATTTATGCAATTGCATTTTTTGCAAGACAAACAGGCACACTGAAAGAAGTACGAATATTTTCTGTGCGTTTATTAAAAAGAGTTCGTTTTTGTTTCCTTTTGATTTACAGCGATGGAATACAGCTACACGATCAACACTCAACGACAATGAACAAAATGAATCTATGTCATATGAAGAAAGTGTTGCCTTGAATAACGATTCATTTTCTTGATCATGCTAATAAAAATTGTTATCAAACAGAAAAAAAATCTTATAGTGAATTGTTAATCTTACAATTTGATATACAAATCTGCATCGAATTTGAGATGCTAAGCGGTATAGAAGTGAAAAGTATTCATTTGAGTTTTGCATTACATATAACAGAACGTAATATAAGACACTTCATAGCTTGACTCTCATATATATATGTAATAGATAAGAATAATCGATTCATAATAAATTCTTTTCTGTGCTCTTTTCTCTCCCACAAAAAGAATCGAATATATTCCGTATCAAAATTAGAAAGAAAAAGACGAGCAGTTGATTCTTTTTTCGTTGCTGAGAACACCTTGAAACGATTATTATGCAAACTTCTCCTATCTTTTGCGCTTTTCTTCTACTCTGCCTTAAGTATTCAGTAACATCCACGACAGTCAATTTTACGATTACAACCCTATGGAATTCTACTTTGATTACGACTCATTCACCTGTTCAAATTTTGCTATCATCGGCCACCAATAGAAGCGACCTTATTATTGAAATTGATGCTCCTTTTTTTCACGATCCGGCTCCTGCAATGACACCTCCAGGGCCATTTCCAGAATTGTGGAATTACGAAGTCGTCGAAGTCTTTCTCTTGTCATCATCGACCAATCATTATATTGAATTAGAATTCTCTCCTCATGGCCATTATATCGTTCTCCTTCTTGTCGGTCAACGAAAACTTCTTAAACAGCTATTACCATTGCCTGAATATCATGCGACAATCCTGTCAGAAAACCGATGGGTTGGCCGAGCTTATATACCGTGTGCTCATCTTCCAGGGCGGATAGATCGTTTCAATGCGTTTGCTATTCATGGTCAAGGCGAAAATCGTTCCTACGAAGCGTTGTATCCAGCACCAGCTGGAAGTGCTAAACCAGACTTTCATCGTTTAGAATTATTTCAACCATATGATTTTGATCAATTACTTGACCAAAGTGAAAAAGATGGTGCCAGCTGGCAAAATCATGCCTCTCGTTCAATCGCTTTTTCGATCCTCCTACCAATATTGCTTCTTCAGATACCATTCCAGTGGACAGTACTATTTTAGATGGTTGTGATTAATAAAAAGAACTTTTACACATGCTTGTTTCGTTTATCACCTATATGTATGTTTCTGTTCGTATGAAATTCTCTCGCTCGACACGAATTCACTCGCTCTGTTCACATAGTTTTGCACAAATTAAAGATTTCTTTTCGAAGGTTGAAAACGGAAAAGAGAAGATCGAAGCGAAAATAATGACCTAAATTCTTTCGGTTAGAGAGAAGAATGTGTTCAAGGTCGACGTGGTATCACATCTCGCATGTAATCTTTTTTATAGAAATGAACTAAATGTTCCTGAACATTATCAACAGTGGGATATGTTTGATTATCAATTGTAGCGTTCGTTTTGAATGAAATATGCGAAAGAAATTTACCACTAAACTCAATTGAATAAATTGAACTATTTCTTGTTAGATTAGCTGGGTTCGTTGCTAAGTACAGATCAACGTAAGCATGCAAATGGAAGATTTGAGTTGGTGGCGATTCTTTAGTATTCTGCGTTAAGAGGAGTGATTTATCCAAGGCATCTTTATGTACACATATACGTGTTAGATCGAGAGTCTATTGTGAAAATGAAAACAAGAAAATCATGTGAAATTCCGTCGAAGTTGGTTTATGTTCTTACGTGAAATAGATAGAATCCATGTTGATACAATTCATTCCGGATGCTTTCACTACGCAAATATGTCCAATTAAAGAAACCAATATCGATATCGCGCGTCCATGGAATGATAGTTCGATTTCGTACAGCGCCAAGAAGTGATCCGTAGATAATCACATATGGTAGATGATGGCGTCGAAAAAATACATCCAGAAAGTCAAGTGAACGTTTAAGAACATAAGCACAACACGTTTTATTCCGTGTTGTACAATTTGAAGAATGAGAGCATGCTAAATACGCACACGGAGTAACATTCGTTGGAACTGACTTCGAGTAAACGCTGAATATAATTTGTGTACTAAATTAAATAGAAAAATATTCATGAATAGATGACAGATAAACACACGGATAAAAACAGTAATGCTTACTTCCATTGAATACTAATTGTGATCATAAATATTATGATGACAGTAGCAACTAAAATCAGTTTCAAGAGAGTAGCGGCACATTTTTTATATGTCTCTCTGTTTGAAGTTTTCATTCGAGTATCTAAACTTGAAACGTGTCAGCTTTCTGATTACGATTAATGATCTAACTTGAAGTTGATTATCGACCTTCTCTTTACATGTAACAGGATGACTAATTACTGTAGTGAACTACGATATCTCTGTGTGCATGGCAATCGCATTGATATCTCGTATAGCATGTAAGTTGATAAGAGACAAAAAAAAACTACCAAGCGCATGAGAATATTTGTTCTGATGTATATTATGCATCCGTCTCTTTCAGCAGATTTTATCAAAATATGAAGAATAAATATTTATCCCGACAAAAAGTCAGGTTTTTCTTCTTTCTTTGGTGCATAGTGTCCATAGTAGATGATATCATTTACCTTTTATCCAAGCAAAAAGGTTAGGAGCCGGTCTAACAAAATTCTGTGAAGTGATAACCTTGTAACTTGAGCTTTCAAGAAGGTTTTGTTTGATATTTTGTACTACCTACAGACTATTGGTTACCGAGTAGAGAATAGAAACGAAAGTAGTGAAATTCATGTTTCGTATTTGAATACAATGAATAGAAATGTATAGTTTTGTTCGATTGTTCATTTGCTTTGATAATCATTTTCATCGATCATATATTGAAAACTTCATCAAAATCTTTTAATTTAAACGTGTGAAACATGATATCGTAAGAAAGCACAGTGCACTATCGACAGTTTTTCACATAATACATCGAACACTGCGCACCGAACATTACACCATGAGAATGCAAAGAGATGTGTAGTATTATGAAAATTGATCTTGCTAGTTTATAGAATGTTATTTCATTTAGGGTGACAAATTATGTGAACAAAATATTTGCTTTTTTTGCCATGGATATTTGACAAGGTATGAATATGTTTTCTAATTAAATATAAATTCATTCACCATTCTTGTTTGCATTCTCTAGGCAGCACACCTCTATGCAACGAAGAGAAAAAAAATATCATTTCGATATCTTTTAAAAGAACTATATGTTCGGTAGGTAATGCACAACGAAACAACTATACATTTATCTATTTATCTTTAATGACACATTTGAGTAAATTATGAGTCATATGATAGTTTCACTTTGGCTACAGTGTCGACCAATGATTTGCGTTGAATGCCGTCTATAAAGTCAGTCTGAGTACTGGCAATGATCGACATTCTTTTATTTATTCTTTGAAACGGAATTGCGAGTATTTATCGACAAATACCTACCTAATTAAGAGAATACATATGAAAAACTAGAATATAATCGGCTCCTCGCAACTATTTTTCATTTAGATTCATCTCATTCGAGTGTACGAGCGCGTGAATTGAAGAATTATGGTTAATGTAAAGTTCGATATCTCGATGCTTCTTCCAGCCAAACGTAACGATTATGCAGGATTGAAAATTTCAATGTGGTTTTTGATATTGATCAATATACCCTCAACGGTGCGCAGTCTTATTCATGTGTTCTATCATGACAGTGGGGCTCAGTCTATCGCGTCGATGGATATTAATGTTAAAGGTGGAAAAAATGCTGTCGCGCTTCTTGCTCAATGGGGTACAGCTCAATTGATCATGGCTTTGACTATATGGATAGTGCTGTGGGGTTATCGAGAATTTATTCCATTGATGATCGCTGAGATTTTAGTTGAACAAATACTCCGACTTGCAGTTGGGTATATGAAGCCTCTCGTTACTACACATCGTCCACCAGGAGCAATAGGAACTTTCATTTTATTTCCATTGTCCGCAATCATGCTAGTTTTGTCTTTAATACGTAGTGAAAAATAAATTTTGTAGAACTTTTTATATTTCCTGTATTGAATTTACTGTCTATGTGTCCACATAAAAGATTTGTGTTGAGCTGAAAGCATTACATGAACATGCATTTTCTTAATTGATCACTCATGTTGTTATGCATAGGTTTAGCATGACAGTATAAAATCAGCGAAGCAATCGAACAAAGCGAACGAGAATAGTTTATAGCGCTTATCTTTGATTAACTAATCTAGGGCGAAAAAGTGCACTTTCGTACGTACCAAATCCGAAAGTACGAAGAAGTGCGAATCGAGTACGAATCATAACAACGAGGTTTTTTTCGCTTCTTATGTGAATTGCACAACTCAATTGAAAGTACTTGTTGATTCTGAATTCTATTTTCGAACTTTCACCGGTTCTCAATACAATATGATATGATGATGAATAAAAAAGACCATTTTATTTCTTTAATATAGTAGATTTCAGTGTTACTATGCAGAGTAGGGTATCTGTATATAAGTGTTAACGACGCAAACTATTTTGAGTAAGGACGCAGATGTTTAGCTCAAGAAATGACATTCATGGTGTCCAGAAAAGAGAAAACTATGATTTTCTTAAGTAAAAAAGACTAAAATATGACAATATTATTTGTACAAGAACTTTTTTCTCGTTCGATGTCAGCACATAAAAAACAACTATCCTTCATCAAACAAATCTAAGATACTCTCCTTTTTTGCAACTGGAAACAACTTATTCATTACTATACTATATTGGAAGTAAAATGCATTTGCTTGTGCTTCATCTTCTCGTTTTTCTTCCCGTAGTCAACACTTATGTAGCAGTGAAAATTTTTCGTAGTTCGCTCTACTATCCTAATTCATCATGTGCTTTTATAAGAAACACAACGTGGACGCATGCTGTTTCCATTAATACTTGTATTTGGGAATGCATAAATGAACGTGACTGTCAAACGGCGATCTATTATCACGATGAGAAGAACTGTTCTATGTTCTCTGAATTATGTGACACTGGTCGTGTTAATACGTCTGACAATATTCGAGCAAGTGTTATTTGTTATCGAAAATATTACGGTAAGTTTTCTACTTTTTCTTTATAAACGAGAATTTATATGTGCTTGCAGGTATTATCAGTACATGCTCTTCTACAGAGAGTACAACTGCTGAACAGACAACAACTGTAGCAATACTCACGTCCACAAACAGTATGTCACTAACAGTTTTGCAGACATTCGATACTAGAAAAAGAGCGACTTAGATTGGAGCTATAGATATGTTATCTTGTCTTACCTCACTGCATCAATGTTTTTTTGTCATAGATTCACCTGCCCCATTAATTAACGCGTTTTGGTCTTTTGATAACACGTCCTACGACAGAAATTTCAACTACAATTCTACACTCAATAATGCATCCTTCTGTCCATCTTCCATCACTGGACACGGTTCTGCACTATGCTTCAATGCTAGTCAAAAACAAGTACTTTTCATTAATCCAAACAATCATCTCAATCTTTCATTCACAAGTTTTACATTTCACTATTGGATCTATCTCTATTCAACAGTTAGCAATGATCAAGGAATGATTGGACAATGTCAATCACACACAGCAAACCTATGCTTACATTTGACAATACGAGACAGCAAGGCTCGAATTAGTTTTTACGGCAACAACTGCACTGGTAGCACAACTGTCAAGAATCAGACTTGGTATCATTTGGCATATGTCTATGATTATTCAAATGCTACGCAGCTCGTTTACCTCAATGGTATCCTCGATTGTATCCAACAAGGTACAAGCACACCTCTCGCAATCACTAATTCCAGTTCTATTCCCCTGACGATCGGCTACACATCTCCACTTGGCTCATGCTATTTCGATGGTGTCATCGATCATCTGACACTTGTTCAGTGGCCGAAGAATGCCTCCGAGATTCTCGAACAAGCAACACTTGTTGCGCACTATGATTTTGATAATTCTTCTATCGATGATCATGGACCAAACAGAATATCTTCACTCACTTCCAATACTACACTCGCCAACAACTCTCTTCTCCTCGATTCAACGTCATCCTATTTTCAGTCATCTGCCTTTGTTCTTCTCGCAATCGACAATCGTCCCTACTCGTTGAGTCTTTGGCTCAAGCCATTTCGAACAAATAATATCACGATCTTACATATCTATCAATCAAATCAGACAAACAATGTCGAATGGTGTTCCATTCGTATGTCCATCAATCAACAAAGTCAACTTCGAGTGCAAGCTCGATCATCCACTGGAATGGTCACTCTTCTAGGTCCTTCGATCGGTACCAATGTTTGGACACATGTTGTTCAAACTTATTCGTCGATCAACGGTACTCAGTTGTACATCAATGGCACATTCTATAACAAGTCATCATCGTCTGACTACCAAGGTGGATCAAGACCACTGACAATCCAACTGGGAGGAAGCTTATTAAACGGTATGAATAGATCATGCTTTGATTGGACAGTCGATGACGACGAATATGAAGGATGGATAGATGAATTTCGTGTTTATTCAAGAGAAGTGACATCGAATGAGATTCAAGCATTATCAATCAGAACATGAAATACGGACGAACGATGTTACTTTGATTTACAAAAATCAATGATTGTGATTTGTTGTTGTCTGTTATCTTTGACTATGACTAAACCTACTTTGCACCAAGCTGTTCTTCGGTTGGGAATTTGTATCTTACTCGGAAAAGTATGAACTTGTGTTAGTACTAAAATATAGAATACTCATTCAGTTGTAATCGTGCGCATATACTTTCACACATATTCAGCGTTCGAACTATATTCTCATGTCACGTTCGTTTTTTCGTATATAGTACTAAATCAAATAGAATTCACAGATGGCGTGCTCTCTATTTCTCAAACTGATAAGAAATTGTTCTTATTCTTTCAAGTCGATACGAGTTGCGTCTTCACAGACTCGAATATTTTTATTTACCTCAGAAGACTTTTATTCTTGTTCAAAGGAAAGTGAATGACGCAAAATATTTATGATAACGAAAATTTCTTTGAACAATATGCCCAGCTCAAACGTTCAACCTACGGACTGAGTGGTGCACCAGAATGGCCATCGATTGTGAAGATCTTACCCGATTTGAAAGGACTAAACATTGTTGATCTTGGCTGCGGATACGGCTGGTTTTGTCGCTATGCACAAGAGAACGGCGCGAAGCATATGTTGGGTCTGGACATCTCAGAACGAATGTTAAGCAAAGCAAAGGAACTATCAGTAGATAGTACAATCGTTTATCGTCTCGAGGATTTGGAACAACTCGAACTGTCTCCGAATACATATGATTTAGCATACAGTTCATTAACTCTACATTATATCGAACGCTTATCTCAATTATTGAAAACTATTTATCAATCATTGAAATCTGGTGGACACTTTATATTCTCGTCAGAACATCCAATTTACACTGCCCCAATGGAACCTGGCTGGTCCGTTGCTAAAGATGGCAGAAAATCGTGGCCAATCAACAACTATCAGACAGAAGGACGTCGTGTGACCGACTGGTTAGTTAAAGGTGTTGTTAAACAACATCGTACCTTGGGAACATATCTTAACATGTTGATTAAACAAGGATTCATCATAAAACATGTGGAAGAATGGGGCCCTACTCGACAAGAGATCATCGAAAATCCATCACTAGATGAAGAGATCGAACGACCAATGATACTTCTAGTATCGATACAAAAGCCTGATCGAAAATAAAGCTCTCTATTTTTTTTTATCACATCTTGTATTTTTTCTATCATTATCGTGTATCTATACGAAGAAGCACTGTTCGTCGATCACGCTCGAATAATGTAGTAAGTAGTGTGATAAGGTGGCATTATATCAACTGGTTGATTAGCACCTTGTGAACCGGTTGAGCCTTGTATTGTATGTGTGTGACTTCCACTCGATTGTATCGTGATACCAGTATAGTCAGTGTTAATTATGTGAGTGTGAGCGCCATTGTCGTTGCCAGCACCTCCAGAGCTTCCCATAGAATAGGAACCACTAGAATAAGACGCGCTACCTGTTGATCCACCGTGATTATGTCCAGGATCTGTAATCGAATGCGCATGTGTTCCATTAGAAAGTGTCGTCAACGAACCTTCGCTGTGCGAATGAGCTGGTAATTGTGATACTGTGAGTGTCAGTGATGATGCACCTCCCAGAATGAATGAACTACCACTACTGTCGTTGTTACCCAATGGAAATCGACCACGAAGATCTGGCAAATTAAAAGTATTATTACCATTGCCCGATCCATACAGAGTGTTAATCACACTAAACAAATCACTATATGTTACTCGTGATACTTCTGATCCATCACAAAGTAACCAACGGTAATAGGTATTATTCAGAGTTGAAAGATTACCCACAAATAAAACGATAGTACCAGTAGGTGTTTCTGAAACAGTCAGAATTCAAAAAATGATCACACATGTTGAGAAACGACTTACCGTAGGGTGGTATTGTTCTTATATCATTATGTGGAACTAACCAAAGTACTATGACAGCACCTAGTGTTAGCAGATTTGACAGGATAGCTAATAGTAGACCTGGAAGACATGGATATAGATACGAACAACGGCTTGCTGATCTATATGAAAGTTTCCGTTTTTCAAAAAAAAGAAACAAAAGACATTCGAATTTACTAACGTCTTTGGGAATGGGTCATCTCTATGTATTTGGCTGGTGTTGACGGGCTCAGGACTGCTACTAGTCCATGCGTTTCGATTTTCTAGACTCTCGAATGAGGCAGTAGACCAATCGCTAATTCTTGGATATTGAGTATTGCTCGCGATCATAGTAAACGTGAACTTTTCTCGAAAAAGTACAGTCTAAAAGAAAAAATGAATGAATTTGCATCATTCTCTTGAATTTCATCTATTTATATTGCGTTGTATCACTATAAATAAAGAGTACCTATATTCAATTTCGTTTCTTCTATTCTTTCTCGGTATGCAAATGGGCAACAGAATTGAAATGTTACGATATATTTCTCTGATTGCTAATTATGCTGAAACCATAGAAATATTTCTTATCGATGGTGCCATGATTGTTCGCCAGTCGGCTGAGTGAATAAAAGAAGGGAGAGGAATAGAAACATCGATTACTTTCTTCACTGAATTGCTTTTTCTTCAATATTACAATGAATTTTTTCGTGAACTACTCACATGTAATTCTATTCATATTTTGAGTTGATCGTTGAAATTCCTATGTTCGCTTCCTTTGTTAATAGAGAGCAACATATTGTTACCATTTGAAAGGAAGTTTGAGATACGAATCTTGGATGTTTAAGATGCATTGACTCATGGTGTTGAGAACAAGTGACAGCTATACGATGAAAAGAAAACAGAACCTTTCGTTCGTCGATATTTTATTTATTTCCAACTTTTCATAGGAAGTACAGAAGATATATACACGTAAAGATGACAAAGAATATTAACTAGTAGTTTCAAATCCTTAAACTCTTGAATTTTTCTGGTGTTTTACGGCTAGTCTTAGTATATATAATTATTTAAGCAATGAACGATAACATCATCTCATTGCCAACAAGATCAAAAATTTTTTGTTCTCATGCTTCTGGACAAATATGGTCGCTTGACGATAACCAAATTGAAAGAGTGCCGTATCTATCTGCTCTAATATCATCAGCAGGGTGTTTTCAATCTATTCGCGATGAGAATGGTTATTATAAATTAGATCCTTGGATTCAGTCAACCTATTTCTCCTTTATTGTCGACTCAATTTCTTTCCATTCAATACGACAGTTATTCACACATTTACCAAAGCAGTATGATGTTATAGCAATCGTTGCACTTTGCGATTTTCTTGGTATTGCACCTCATCCAAACCCAACATTTGAAGAAATTGACTCAGCTTTTTTCTCAAGTTTAACATACAAACCTTCAATCAATGATTATGTTCAAATTATTCGACCTGTGGAAATGCAAGATATGGCTGTTCGATTTGCTTTTGCGTTAGTTAAAGAAGAATATGATTTCGCTCGGCGTGATGTTATGGATCAAATCTATTGGTTTATAATGTTCATCGAAAGTGCATACGAATTATTTGGACCCCGTCTTCGTCATCATATTTATCGTATTGCTGAACATTGTTTCGCTCTTTTTAGTCGAGATCTTTTGGAGCCACTTGGAAGGCTTATTCAGCCTGCTGATAAAGGAATGATTACTGTTTTAACGTCAATCGATGTTGATCTTTGTTGCTATGAAAAGGATGAGCAAATACCTTCCATAAATATATATAGGGAACATCCACTGTTCCTAGGACAGGTAGAGTTCCTATGCGACTCTTCTTCATTTTTCTATCAACAATTCTACCCATGGCCTTGAACCAGATGGAAACCAATTCCGACTGAAGATGATATTCTGAAATCTGTTTACCGAATTGTTCTAGACAACACCTATGAACGATTGCAATCGCAATGCTGCAAATATTTAGTAGATGTCATTCGTCGATATCAATTCTCTTGTCATAGACAGAAGATTTACAAGTCAACTTTATTCAGTATAATCAATCATGAACAAGTAAAAACCGAAATAGACAAACAGATTTTAGCGGAGTTGCGTAGATTGAAACCTGGTATAGAAAATAAACACTCTGAATTAGTAAGGAAATTACAAGGTTATGAACAAAGGGCTTTAGACAATACGATGCCCAGAGTACTGCAGTACTATGGCAATTACCGAAATTCATTTCAGTTTGAACGCTGCCAAAACGAAACATTGATATATGAACTGTTATTGGAAAAGATATATGAAAGCAAGTTGATCGTCCAACATATACGTCAGGAAACATTACGCAGAATTTATACAATAGCCCAAAAACAAATCAATGAATGGGAGGAAGCACAGAGAGAAATTTTCGAATTAAATCAAATCTCATAAACATAAGCAAATATTGAATCAAGAAAGAAGTTGTCACATACTTTTTTTATTACAAGAAGAAAATTTTCAACACACAAACTCTTTTTCTTTTTCCTCTGTCCATTGAGCCCATTGATAATCACTAACAAAGAAAGTAATACACTGAAAGCGAAAAACGTATTATCCATCGAGCCCAAGATCTTTTCCTTGTAGTGTTGGAAAATTTAGACGAATGCGCGGCTCACTAGTCAGACGTGGCGCCACCGATGAGCGAAAGTGTCGTTTATAGAATTTCGATGGTACTATAAAAATCACGAATGTTAACATCGGTGGAATGAACGAAATGAAGTAGCCAATTAAGAACAGCCAGGAATCATTTGCTGATTTCATACATTTTGAAATAAAACCAATAATTAAACGCGGTAATGCCAGAACAACCAGGAGAAGTGGTGCTGTGAATAGATGTTGATGTTCGCGAACATGCTGTTGTAAGAGTTGTCGAAAAACGCGACGACGATGGAGATTCGATTGTCGACGAGTCTTTTTTGAGATGAGCGCAACGGCACAGATGAGATTAACAACAAACGAACCGAAGAAGTGAAATGTATAGACAACCGAATTAAATATTCGTAAATTGGATGAGTAAGTAACAATGCACCAAGTACGTTTTTCAAAATTTTGGTCGTTTTCTTCTACGATCAAACGTCGATTCAATGGATCATGTATCGAAGTGCAAGTAATAGTTACTAAAATCATCGCTATGATCATCTTGGCTGCTTGCTGACTTTTCCTCTTGTCAAATGTCATACCCTTTCGTGCAATAACAACTCGTTCAACAGCAACACAAGCATTCAACCATTGATCCATACTTAAACAAACGCGTAGCAGAAAGTCACTTGTATAACACTGGAATAGTAAAAACCGATGATTCGTTATGTAGAGCGCTTGTGCTAAAATTAATATCCAAAATTTGAATCCAAACATAATCATTGTGCATAAAGCAGTGATCGCCGAGCCAAATAAATACAGACCACAACCCATTTCGCGTAGATTTTTATGCTTAAATGTCAGAATTGAAAGAGTTCCGTTGATAATTCCACCAATAAGAAGAATCATTGTAAATATCATGCTTACCGTAACAATTTTTGATTGATGTATCAGACTATGATTGGGTTGAATATGATAACTTAAGATGGAATCGAGGGATAGACCAAATCCACTTGTACTGAACTGACATAGTCGACCGTAGAAACACGGAGGGCAAGCACAGATTGATCGTTGTGGACAATTAGGCGTGTCTTGAAAACAATGGCCACCGTTTTCACATACACTTTGACCATGACAATCGAATTTCTTCTGATGATCAAAATTAAAACAATTTGCTAGACGCTGTTTACCGTGATTGTAACATAGACAAAGATGTTCTTCGCCGTAAAAACATGAAAGATTTAACCGTAAATTTTGACATGGCACATGATAGTATTTGATACGACGGAGTAAGTGGAAGTCGGACAGAGTTTGATTCAAAATTTCACTGATATGTTGACAACGATCCGATGACTGAATCGTTGTTGTGATTACCGCTGATTGATTACAATGTTTCTGCATCACAGCGAGATAGAAATTTTGATTCGAAGGTTCGATAAAAACAAGATGAAATGGTCGTGGCCATTGAATGGTTATAGATTTCTGTTTAACAGGAAAAGTTTGAAGAATAGTTGCTCGTATCGGTGGTGCATCTTGAGCTACGGTGATAAAATGTATAAACATTAGTTCAGATAAAACAATATCGCTCTCAAATGATAAGATAACTTTGTTGTCTTCGATTTCGCACCGTTCACCACTAAACCCTCTTCGACAAATACATGTGAATCTTTGTGTCGATAAATTATATTCGTCTATTGGTATGCAACGACCTTCGTTTTTGCATACAGGGTCAATACTGGATAGGCACACTGAAGGAATCAAACACCGAGGACCAAATTTATGAACAGGACAAACACATATTGAACGGTTGTCTGCAGATACTCCAACGCATATAGAATCAGCTGAGCAGGTGCATTGATGTGGAATAACGCAGAATTGGCCAGACCAACCTCGATTACATCTGCAAAGGACTTGACCAGATTCGTGATGATTGACACTTTCATAACATATTCCATGACCACCACAGCGTTGATCGGAACAAGTCTTAATATTATTTTGACTTCGTGGAATATCGATAATATACGCTGCACGATGAACGGGTAAAAACAAATAGTTGATCGGGTGTATTATACTTCCACGATAAATAAACGAAAGTTTTTCATAGATATCAAACTGTATGAAATATTGTTTGGTCGAGTTTTTCGGTCGAGTTGCATACGTTAAATAGAATTCATATTTCGTTGTGCAGTCTCGCATGGATAAATATGTGATTTTTTCATACGAGTGAACCCGACGTTCGTAACTATCGTCAATAAGCGAGATAACGATGACGAATGGCGTTTCCCACGAATCGGACAGCGCATGAAATCGAACAACTACACTTATGCGTTGATTCTGATATTGGCATCGATTACCATAAAAGTTAGGTGGGCAAAGACACGCTTTTGCTAATACGTTCTTCTTCTCGTTCAACCAAACACGTGCAGAGAGACCATGATGACAATAATTTTCATCTTGATGGTTGATTAGGGGTAAAACTCCCAGGTTTTTGTTGCCATTTATTTGGTTATTTATTGGTTTACGCGATGTTTGAAGTGCGAAATAAACAATTTGTTTCTTTGTTTTCTTCTTTACAGTGTTGCAAAAGAACTTTTCCACATCGGAATATAAGTGTATATCAGTCGGTTTACAGTAATAGGACATTTTATCAACTATTTCCTTCGATGTACAAAATCTTTCGTCTTCTTTATCGTAACAATCAATATTGCGATTGCAGAGAAAATGAACAGGCAGGCACGATGATATGTTGGCGTCGTTTAAGCACTGAAATCTCGTTTCATATTCTAGTGGAGATTTTATTGCACATTGTGATGATTCATCAGTACCACCAAGACAGTCAATAACACCATTGTTGATCTTATCAACCGATAGGCAAGTCAACTCATTCTTCTCTGCCGAAACGCACACTTGTTCAACTGACGAACATTGTTTCGATGGCGTTAGATCACAACCGATTTCGTCTTCGCCATTGGGACAATTCTTGATGAAGTTACACCGTGTATAAATATTATTACATTGCCATTGGTCACATTCGGTTTCGTCTGTTTCATTCCGACCATCGATCGTGATGGGCAATAGTTCGGTATATCCATCGCATATTGTTTGAAACGATACATTATTTTCTATAAACTGCTTTTCTAGTTTCAGTTTATTGTCTTCTGACATACTCCAATTTATCAACAAGCTGAATAGAGTGCTACCATTCGCTCGCGATTCTTTTTCATCATCACCGTATGGGCAATCCTTAATGTAGTTGTTCACACGATAAATAGAAATGCATTTATTTGAATTCATGCATTGATACATACTCGAACGATCACAAATATTCGAAGTGTAGTTTACTGGTAAATTATACGACCAAAATAATAGCTGTAAGTCAATAAAAAAGAATCGATTTGTTGAAATTGGCGAGGTAGAGATAATTGGTTGTTGAAGATTTCTATAGCACGTTAAGTTTTTAAATGGAATCTTTTCACCATCAATAAAGAAATTATTATAGTATGAATCGTTGTAGCATACATAAGGCAATCGAAACTTTGACTGTGCGAGGATTTCTGCATCACGTTTTGCATAGGCGAAATAAATTCGATGATCAATAATTGGAATAGCTGGCATGAATAACATTTCTGGACAGAAATCTTGAATAATTTCAGTACATTTATCAAGTGTGCAAAAATGGTTGCAAATGAGTTGATTGTATTCGTACGATGCACTGATAATGCATCTGAAAGCAAACCAACATTGGTCTTCTACATCGGGATGTTTAAGAGAAAAATGTGCTTGTAATAGTAACGCTTCTCGTTTTGATACGCAAGAACTAGTGAATAGTTTGGGCGAACATGCTGTATCTTCGCATCGAAATCCATGCTCGAGAGAACTACATGCACTATATGGTAACACGAAGGTCGGCAATTCATCAGTGCCATCGATACAATCTGCAGATTCAAGTTTTTCTCTGGCGAATGATTGTGGAATACACTGACCATTGAGACAACGATATTCGTCGTCTTTGCACACATTGATTTCCAATTGCCAGCAATGCTGTTCGTCTAGGCCATTATCAAGACAGTCAACATGTCCGTCACAAATTTCAGTCCAGTCTAAGCATGCTGGTGCAGGACCACGATAACATTGTAAATACATGTAGCAAGTTAAGTCAGTTGGGTTATAATCTTGACTGCTGTAGAAGTTATCGATCATTTCGTGTAAGAACTCGAACCGAGAATCGTAAGACTCGAGTTCATATTGACATAACGGACCAAATCTTGGGATCGTACAGTTATGAAAAAGTTCATTCGACATACTGTTGGCGTTTTCGTTTAAATAGAACTGGTAACGTTCAATAATATCGATTGGTGCTGACCATAAATATAGCTGTTGGCTAGTTATATTCTTTTTCGAAAGTTCATAAAATGTAAATGTTAGCAACGAGTTACTGGTTTCGATAGAAAATTCCGGTAAGGATTCTTCCATACAGAAAAAGACTATTTGTTGATCAATACTTGAATGTTCGACAAAAACAACTGTATGCAAACAATTCCGTTGTATTGCAAGTCCATGATCAACATCGTTTTTTGAATCTGTATAATACAAATTGATTTGTGGAACTCCAGTAATCGATTGTAATAGAATGAGATAGGCGAGATACCACATTAAAGAGTTCCTGACAATGATATGAGATGGAGAGAAATGGCTTTTTTCTTGTATGTGCAAAATCAAAAATATGAAACAACCGTTCTATATCATAAAAATATTGTTTGTTCCCTTTACAGTGATAGTGCGAAGTGTTAGTTAATGAAGACTTTCATACAGCTCTGCAACTTATCAAACACGCATGTATGACGCAGTTCCGCTGCAGTACACCAAACTTTTCACGTATGTCATGTCGTTGTTATCTAATGCACATAGTGAACAAAATAAAAGAATGGTTGTCCTTGAAGTATCATTAAAAGCATGACTATGACAAAGAAGCATTAACGATCTGGTATTGTATTGTGTAAAAACTATGCTGAAAAAGATCATGGTTAGAATGGATTTAATTTAGAAATAAATTATTATCACACGTGCTTCGTTCATCGAAGAGTGTTTCAACACGATGTCAACAAGGAGAGAAAAAACATTTTCTCTTTGTTGAAAAATAATAATTATTAAAGATTTTCGTTGTTCTCGTCGAATTGTCACAGATTCGAAAAAGTACAAGGCGTGGTTTACTGTATGATCTATCGGCCTCCTAAATAGTTCACGTTTGCCTCTAGCAAAACTTCATTAACATATGAATAAATAAATAGCTTTTCTTCCGATTTATTTTGTGTGATTATGCAAACGTGAAGTCTTTGGATCGATTGATGCATACACAAAATATATTCACGATCGGCGATGGATTTATATAAGATTTTGTATTTAATCATTGTAAAATACATAGAACGTTGAATTCGTCGAGAAAGTAATATATTTACAAATGGCAAATCGAACTACCATATCTTTTGCTTTCATCGTAGTAGTGTTGGTCTTGGCCACACAGATAGGCAAGGAAAATTTGATTGAATGGCATATAAAATTCTTACCTTCTATTGTTTGTTTTAGAACAAGGTGAAGGTTTTCTAGTACCAGACTTCATAGGTCAGTACTTTCACTTATGTGGATGTCCTGACACAGCTAAATGTGAAAACAATTGTGCGACACGATTTAATGGAACCGCTGGACGATGCTCTGGATTTCTTCACGCTCGATGTGAATGTCAAATTAAAAAAGAATGGGTATCGAAAGAACGTCAATGTTAACATTCATTCTTTATCGTTTTTCGCATCGTAAGAGATGTATTAATAAACCAATACATTGATCCCTATAAATAACAAGAGTATGCGTGACAAAGATTGCTATTTCATCTAGTTCACATAATATGCACAGAAAATCAACATGTTTTTTGTGTTCACTCTATCACAAGTTAATAGCTCCTGTAGCAGCATACGCTTTTCTCCATGCTAATACAGTGACATAATCACGCACGGTCACTTCTCCTACTAAACTTCTATTTTTAAAATGTATCTGGTAGAATTCGTCGAAGACTTGTTTGAAAATCTTTTCCACCGAATAATAATTTGTAATCAGCTGAATTCGTTTAGTTTTAGAACGCTGAAGAAAATTATAAAGATCATCTTGATGCTGAAACTTTGAAAAATACGATGGATTATGCAAACAATGAATATGCCAAGCTAACCATAGAGAGAGTTGCGAGTCGGCTGGATGATCTAATACAGGTGCTTCATGTTGATGAGTAAGAGTCGACGAATAAATATGATTGATTGCTATTTCAGCAGCATAAAGTGACGTTACTCCACGCCACCATTTAGGCCACTCACCTATTGCGGGTAGATCTTCGATACCTGGAACGTGACGGCCAAATTCATTGTCCAGAAGATATCTTCCGATCTGCGTGGTTAAGTTAGCAATCTTAATTGAATCTTTTGGAGTAACTAGCCATGTCGAACAAAGATTATGTACTCCTACATGCTTGTAACCTAGTTTCTGCGCGATCATGCGTAAACGTTGATTAGTGAATTCAGTTCCATGACCCAGAGCTCCAAATTGCATTCGCGATAATTGATATGGATGTTTTCCAAGAAAGCCAAGGAATAATCCCGGACTGAGAAGAGCATCCTGATCAACTCGTAATACCCATTGATACTTGGTGACTGCTTCTCGATAATTTGGAGTTAGCATGAAAGCGATTGACGTCATATAGAGATAATCTTTCCAGTCAGAAACAATGTGATGATCCAATTTATGATAGTAGCAACTATAAATTTGGCTCAAGTGATATGGATGAGAATGTGGTATGCAAGATGCAGGTAATTGATAACAGCTAGGAAATTCACAGAAGACTATTAAATCAACGACGATTTGTTCTGATAATGGAGAGAATGTTTGAATGAAACGCCATGATTCGTAGAGTAGGTGAAATTCAGCGATGTGAGATGCTTTTTTTGAGAGGGATAGGACGACAGCGACATGAATAGTTTTAGTAGTTGACATGAACGGACGAATGGTTTTTGCCGATAGAGCAGCAGAAGAAGATATGTGTGAAGAACTAGCCAATTTGGATGCAAATGATTTTCTAGCATGAGTAGTTTTTCTTATTGTCGACGAGATTTTTGCGTTAATGATAGGTCGACTATAGTAATAGGAATAAACAAATTGCCAAGTAATTAAAACAAGTAAACTGAGAAGCAGCAATTTTAATATGATCGACGAAATATTTCTTCTGAGACTGAGTCCGACAGACATCGATCGATTGGACTGCACAAGAAAGGATATACTACAATGAATGTTTATTGATAATATGGCTCGTAGTCGGACTCGTCATTGTTCCAATAGCTTTTTAACGACAGAAACATAATAAAAAAATTGCATGTGACAAGTTCAATTCATCGTCTGTGCACGCACAACTGAAAAAGAAGTCTGTCGTGTATCGTTGGTTACTTGTTGCGTTCTGTAAAAAAAACGTGCTTTTGTCAACAGCGCCTTTTTTTTCTTTTATTTGTATTTCAATTTTGATAAAAATACACAGAGAATAATAGTACGATTTTGTTTACATATCCAGTAGTACAAAGTATGGAAAAAGTGAATATATTTACTTTATTTACAACTGAAAATGCTCATTTACTAACAGTGAGCAAAATTTATATTGGTTCAACAATACAAATAAAAGATCGAGTTCATATATGAGATTCATTGATTCGATAATAGTTTGCGTCCATGGTAAATAAGCTGAAACGCATGTATAAACATCAGGTATACCAGCATCACCATATGTCTCGCACTTATCACCTCAGAAACTTGTTATGCCTGATAAAACATAATGCCATTCATATTCATATAAGAGAAGCCCATCATGCTATACCGTTCCACAGCGTATTAGAATCGTATTCAGGATGAATATGAACACTTTCGATAAAGCGTAATTGTATAGAATTCTCTTCTCAGCAGATATAGTCGAGTGCTGATGATAAGTTACGTAAATGTCCGAAAAAAATACGATGTGTTTCATCTGTGCTGAGCGATGTGGCAGTGCACCATGATGTGTTGTCAAAGTCCCATGTTTTTGTTATGATTCACGACAAAGAAGCACCTATTTGAAAGAAAGAATAAATCATGTTCTGAGTTTTTACTAATATCAAAATTAGAGCACTTACGCATGGCCACGAGTTAGAAGTAATGTCCATTCCTCTTATAAAGTCCTTTTATTCTGTTTGATTTTGGTGAAGTTTATAATTTGCTGCAAGTAGCGCCATTAAAGTATATTGGTGCAAATGATGAGGTTCGAATCATCGTCGTAAAGGGGATGAATGAACCTGTTGAACAACAGTATTGAGTTAGAAAATCAACACCTTCGACCATAGTTGTGTAGAACCAAAAGATATTGATTGTGGAATTAACTCTTTTTCGTTACCATTTAACTGACCAGTTACCAGTTCGATAATTAACTGATTGAGCATGAATACCAAATGATAAAGAACACACTGCTGACGGATATTGCCTAAGGTCCTTGTATACTATTTTATTTCAGATATGCTATATAGACGTGTATATACGTATGTCTTTGTCAGAACGTGCAAAAGCCAGACACTAATTATAGCTTAACTCATAAACAAGGCGGAAAATGCAGAATCAAGATTGCACACATGAAGATTACTACAGATGATAGAGAAACAGATTCAATGGGTAGTGACACATAGTATAATGCCATAATTGTAAGTGTTATGTACTATTTTGTTTCATGAATTTCATATGACAAATAACAGTCAAAGCAGCAATGTTAATCAGTACTTCATGTTTTGATTGATATCATTTATATCTTATTCAATATCGATTCTCTCAAATAAATACGAAATTCATCTATCCATCCTCCATATTTACCTTCAACAACTGTCCAATAAAAGCATGACCCACAATACCATGAGTCGATGCATCTTAAACATCCGAGATTTGTATCTCAAACTTCCTTTCAAATGGTAACAATATGTTGCTCTCTATTAACAAAGGAAGCGAACATAGGAATTTCAACGATCAACTCAAAATATGAATAGAATTACATGTGAGTAGTTCACGAAAAAATTCATTGTAATATTGAAGAAAAAGCAATTCAGTGAAGAAAGTAATCGATGTTTCTATTCCTCTCCCTTCTTTTATTCACTCAGCCGACTGGCGANAAGAAAAAAAAGTACCGATTGAAAAAGTCGCTCAAGTTACTTCGGACACTTTGACTCAACATGCAAAAGAAATCCACGATCTCCAAGAATCTATAAAAAGTCTTCAATCTCAATTACCAGAGGACATTCAAACCTGCCAGGATGTTTTCACCAAAGGATTATTATCGACTGAAACTAAACTAAAAGCTGATATCCATGAACTGAGAGAAATGGTCGCAGATATTCAACAACATTTTACCTCACCGAATCCTGAATCATTACCTACTACAAAGGTCAATCATCATACCCCTACGGTACCCACACGTCAATCGACTGATCTGAATACACCTTCTACCCATTACATCTCACCTGCAACTCTGGGTACACAAACTATTGTTGTCCCGCCTATCTCTTCCTTTCCAACATTTTCGGGAAAATCAACGGATAGACCGAGGCAATTCTTATTACGTGTCACAGAATATACACGAACTATTCATAAATGGTCTATTAACACGTTATTGCAGGGAATTTCTCAGTTTCTAAAGGATGCAGCTCTCGAATGGTATTGTCAACTCTACAATACAAACAGCTTACCCGAAACGTGGGACGAGTTTGTCACACAGTTTCTGGCACAATTTCATTCACCACTTCGCATCGCACAACAGGAACACGAATGGGACGAATGTAAACAACAAGAAAATGAAACAATTAATGAATTTGTTGTTCGCCTCCGTTCACTTTGGCTTGAACAGAAACCTGACGAAACTGAAATTGATTTTATCAAACATCTATTCTGCAAAATGAGACCTGATATGCTAACACTCATGAACGCTAATCGTTCACAAACTCTATCCAACATTATCACGGAAGCTCAACAAGTGGAAGAAATATTATACCTACGAAATAAAGAAGCTAGACGACGCGCAAATCCACGACCAAGACCAACCACCAATACACCATTATTAGCATTAAATACAACCAACCAATATTCCGCGAGAAATACACCCAATACCTCACCTTCTTCTTACACACCAACTTGCTGGCGCTGTTATGAATCCGGTCACTACGCTACAACCTGTCCTCTTAATGAAACTCGTCGTACTTATGATCCAAATGAGTACACCCAACAACCATTATCTCAACGCCCAAAAAACAACTAAGGAGTTTTCGTACAGCGGGATTACAAAACTCCTATAATTCTACCCCGCAAACTCATCAAGTATCACACCTCAATACCATAGATTCTTTTCCTAGTCCACCATTAACAATCAAGGGACGAATTGGTGCATTACCAATCACTTTCTTGATTGATACTGGCTCAACTCTCACTCTTATTAACTCTCAAGTATTTAATCAACTCAACCCGCGACTTACTCAAATAAGGAACAAACCCCCGGCATCATTATCTTTACACCTAGCTGATTACTCACCACTTATGGTAAAATGCGTCGTAAACTTACCTTTTACTTTCAATAACACCACCCGCTGGCACATTACATATGTCGTACCCGATCTATGGCGACCATGTATCATCGGGAACAACTTTATTCATACACACAAACTTATCATCGATGGTGCAAGTCAATGTGTCTATTATGCGTCTCAACAAAACAGATCCCCATACTCTTCACTAAACCAAACAAACTCTTCAATTACCCAACAAGACTCTTCACATGAAAACCTAGTTCACAATTTACACAATATTCATGATATCTCACATTCAAATGAACGAAAAGCATTGGAACACCCTGACTTGTCAAACTCCATATTGAACGAAAAACAACAACAACAATTATCAAATGTTATTCAGTCATTTCCACAATTATTCACTAGAACACCAGGACGTACCAATATAATAAAACACCATATTGAATTACAACCAAGTAGCAAACCATGTAACTCTCCACCCTATCGTTACGCTCCAGCACGTCGCAAAGTCATCGAAGAAGAACTCAATGCAATGTTGAAAGAAGGCGTTATTATTCCATCTAAAAGTCCATGGGCAGCTCCGGTAGTACTAGCCCCTAAAAAA
>CAJNOJ010000100.1:0-212950 GCA_905250025.1 Adineta ricciae
TTGAGCCATAGCTATGACTGATAATATTAACTTTTTTAACATCAAATGCATTTAATAATTCTTCAACTGATGAAAGAATACTTGACAAAGGAAGAATTTCCGTCTGTATACGCATACTTGCGTGAGGAATATCCAGAAGAATGATTGTACGATCGAGTAATGACAAACGATGAACAAATAAAATATAACTATTTGTTCCCAGACTAAGACCATGAAGAAATAGAATCGGAGGTAAACTAAAAAAAGAATAACTTGATCTAACTTTTTAAAAGATTTATTTATCAAAATTTACTTTGTTGTTTTCAATGATTTTCTAATATAAAAAGGAACATCATTAACCATTTGACATTCAAAACCGAATGATTTTATAACTGTGATAAATATACTTCTCACACACGCAAATAATATGTATCTTATTATTGAATGATGTGTGTATTGCAGTTCATCTTTGAATGGATGTCTTAAACGTATTTGTGTATTGTAACCTGACTGTATTTTCATCTGTTGTTCAGGATATATTTTTAGATATCTTCTATATAAGTGTTTAACACGTCGCTGCTGTCTTTTGTTCATCTCACTCCAATATTTCACACCGTAAGTTGTCATTGCAATAAATTGTAAAATATTATCCTTATAAATTAAACCATATGAATTGTTGTCTATTCCTTCGAAGAATCCTGCAAAGGAAACACGAAAATCCTCTCGAGATTTTTCGTAAACATTCAATATTCGATCGATTAATAATTCATCATAGTTTTTCGGCAAATGAGGTCGACGTGGTAATGGACGATTATTCAGTAATCGCGCTTCTTCAATTGTGAAAAAATAGAAAAACGACTCACATAAACAATAGAACACAAGAACTGGATGATAAAAATAATCGAATGAGTTCAAATCGATGCATAGTAGAAAATATAACAAATATAATTGTGTTAAAGGAAAGATATAAACAAACATCGAATGTAGAGTAATCATGGACAATAAAAGAAGAAATCCATGCCAAGTTCGTATTCGATAAGAAGAGAATACGAGTAAATATTTACTCAAAATGGAAAATAAACAAAAACAACTGATGATCATTACACCCAACATGTGTTTTGCAACTTTTCAAATATCTGTTGCAAATATGTGCATCAGTTACAAATCATGCATGAAGAAAATATACATATGCATCTTTCCTTTCATGCGTGACCTTGTGAAACCTCAGTCATGAAGAAAAATAAAGCATCATTTAACGCACTTATGTTTTAAGAAACTGATTGTTGTGATGTCCTATAACAATATCAACTATATATTCTTATAAAATAATCAAATCAATTTATTTATTCGTAGATAGATAAGAGATTCATTGAATAGATATTGTTCGACAAACGAATAAAACGAGAAAAAAAAACTGAACTTTCAGCGAGATTATTCCAAATTGAATTTATTTATCATCGATGTCGAAAAGCGTATCAGTAATGATCGATACACCATTTGCTCTTAACCATTGGTATTGTTCACGTTCATTGACACACCACGCACAAACAATCATACGTTGATTTTTGTATTCATCCAAGAAGTTTTGTGATACTTGCCGTTGTTCAACACAAGCTAGATCTGCTCCGAGAAATTTTAAACCAGTCGGTGTGCCGAACCACATCATTATTGAATCGATGATCCATCGAAGTAAAACATTGTCAATGAAAACTTTCGGAAACGGATGAGGAGTTTGACTTGCGTTTCGAATTAAATATTTAGTTATATCTGGCACGAACAGAAATGCTGTTGTTATGCGCGGATTGAGACGACGAATTGAATAGAGATTGTATGGATGAAAAGCAGCACAGTAAGCACGTTCATACAAATATGGATATCGAACGTAGAGATCATTGACAATCTTTGTCATTTCCGAAATTTTACGTGTTTCTTTAATTTCAATCACTAAAAAGAAAACAAATTTGGATGAAAATACTCAAGAAAATGAATTTCTATCTATTTACTTAATTTAAGTTTCGTTGGTTCTAAAAAGATGATAACCTCTTCTAGAGTTGGGATTGTTTCACAACCAATTTGATCATAGATATCTCGTTTATTTTTTTTCCAATATTTTAATTGTTTCAATTGTTCACATGTTAACGATGAGATAAATTCACGACAATTAGCAAATGTATGTTCCAAATAACCATCATGACTAACCATAGGAATATGATCGCGACTTAACCAAACATCTAATTCGATTCCATTGGCACCTTTCATCTTCGATGCCCATCGATACGCAGCAATGGTATTTTCAGGAAAATCATCAACTTCATTTGATAATACTAATGGATGACCGCCACGATGAGCAATTACGATATTTTCAAACGCTTGAATTGGACTTTGAGATCGTTGTAGAGAAAAATAACAATAGAGAAAGAAAATTAATAGAGGAATAACAAATATAAAGAATAATACGAGAAGATAAGGTAAAAGCAAAAACAATGGACTAGTTAGGAGGATTAATGTTACAATATTGATCAACCAAAATGGTAGATTCGAGAACATCTCGTTGGATTTCTTATCAATAAAACTTTGTCAGTAATAAAACAATGTTATTTTTTTTTAAACAGAATCAATTCACATGCGCATGGCATAAAATTCAACATTCTTCTCTTTTCTTTCCTATTGGATGGAGCAAGAACGAGAAAAACATTATATGTGAGCATGCTGGTTTTCTGTTCTCTTTTCTTTTCAGGCTTCATTGCTTCGAGTATCATCAAAACAGAAAAACAAACCTTGATCTTTGACATCGTCGTGTAACGATGAAATTTCTTCTCTCAATGATCACTCGATATTTCACATATGCTTTAATAGTTACTTGATTAGGTTTTATTGTCTCTCAGTATGCTGTTATTTTTTTGCATGGGATATTTTCACTGATCTTGAAGATGAGGATGAGCAGTGATTGAACTCAACTTTACGATTATCACAGCTGTAGAAAAAAAAAAACATTTCATGACCAACCGTCATTCATACGACGGTCATATAGATACTTCTTGACGGATATTCACATATGTCATATTTTCTTCTATATAATAACCTGTGACATCTGTATATGTATAAATACTTGTTCATCTGTTTGAATAAGAAGCATTTACAATGTCTTGTTCTTCTTCATCGAATAGTATTAATAAACAAGTGATTATTTCTCTTCATGGTTATTCACATGAAGTATGTGTGGCCATTACACATGCGGGATATTGGCAACAGGTAGATTTTCATTCTGTTGCTGAAAATTACAAAACATGATCCTTCTGTAGTTAATTAGAAAAACGGATGTTTCAATAAATTTCCACGGAAAATATATTCCAAAGGAAGTTGATTCGATCTGTAATGAATTGAGACTTCAATTGATTATTCAAATACCGGTTAATAAGGATAAGAATCAGATCGATCGTATGTAAATACATATTCATTAAATGTGTATTCGGTAGTTTATGTATTAGTTATAGTGAATCGAATTTGTCATGATTTAATATTATTTGACAACTATGACGAACCTGTTTATGATGTAATTGATTGAACGAAATTTAAAAAGAATTTCTAATGATATCTGAATAATTTAAGGTTAATAACCGACAGATGTTGGTCTTTGGTTCGCTATTCAATTCTTTGCCGATTGGAATCTTTAGTTTTGAGCGAAATTTGCTAGGTGAAGATGTAAATTGTATATGCTGTAGTTTTCATAACCATCAAAAGTATATTTTCATTAGAGTTGTAAAATCAAAGAACTAGAACATCTATTTGAATGTACAATTAATGTCGATAAATTAAGTTCAAATCGATATCGGTTTAGAATCTGGTAAGTTAATATGACTAATCTGTTAGAAAGTATGCATATATCGAATGTTTCAGTCACGAACATTTCATTATTATGGATCTGGTTGCAATTCAAATTCAGTCAATTGTCAAACAAGTTCAACATCAATATGTCATTGCATTCGGTAGATATCTTAAACAAACTTTATTTCAATCAATGGAACGATCCGAAGTATACTTATAGTTTTGTACTCTGATTTTCGAAAAATATTAATGAATAAATTAGTTCTTTCGAAGAAGTGATGAAAATGGATTAGCGCAAAGATCAATTTTATAGACAAGATGTTCATCATCTGTACGTAGATCGAGTGGAAGTTCTTCTCATGAGTATTATGCTTTTAATTTTGTGAGATATATCATCAGATATCAAAAAGAGGTACATTGTATGCAAGTGAATCAAATGAACGAGAGTTGATCAACGACTAATGTGTTTAAATTTTGTTCTATTATTCGTTTGAAAGTGTTCCTTCATTTTCAGATCTTTACATCAAGGAAAAAAAGGAATTGAAAAAAGCAGTGTCGATAGTTCGAGAGGCTGTTACAGCAAACCGTGCCGTAAAAGAAACGGGAGTGACTTTTTTAGGATTATGACCTAGTTGCCAATCAAATACAAGCGATGATAAATGTGTTGGATCGTATATATATAATAAATATTTTTGTTCACAATATGATCAAATGATCTTTCGGAAAAGCGTGCTTGAAGGAAAATGAAAAGTCCAAATCAATATCTGCTTATGTCAAGAAATGCGAATAGGATCCTGTGGAAATTCCATGAATTCGACTGTTGGAATCATCATTCTGAGCTGGTCTGAAAAATAATCATTTTTCCATAACAAATTCAAAACTCTAACATACAATCGTGATTCATCCGTAAATCATGAGTATCGATCGATGATTTCCAGTAATGAAATGGTTACACATCTTCGATGAATATAAACATTTCATTTCGTATGAAAATATATTTGATGTACATTCGTGATGTCTCTCTTTTCTTCTCTTTCTTGCAATATCTAACATATTTTCTTTATCTCTATCGGCGAGGCATGATACAGTTTATCAGACAAACGATTGCACGCATTCAATTAGATTTTTCTCTTCACAATGTCCAAACGAATCGAATCGAAATCCTGTCAAGCAAATACAAATGGCAAAAAATGTGACAAAGATCCCATGTAAACTCATGTTTCTTTACTTATTTTCACTCAAGTTTTTCTTCGGTATTTTATAGAGCGAATTGTTTTCATTGTTCATACAATTTATGCCTAAAACATTTGACCGAACATACACAACTCGTTGAAAGCCAATCACAAACATTTTTCGAATCAAATGGCACCATTTTGAATGATTTTTCTAAGAAACTTTCCACACTTTCGATTTCACCACGCGTCTTAGAACTTCCATTTCTTCAACTTGAAAAGTGGCGTCACGATGCACATGAAAAATTAGATGAATTAGCTGAACAAAAACGTCAAGAAATTCATCTAAAAATCGCTGAATATCGAGCGATATTAACAAAGCAAGTTTCCGAACAAAAACATCAAATTGACAAATTAAAAAGATATCTCAATGATCTATCGCGACAAACAAATTTAGCCACAAAAGATATCAAATCTTTCGAAAATCAACTCAATGAAACACGACAATTTTTAACCAATGTAGAAAAACATTCCATTCAACTTTCGATAGAGGATTTTTCTGTTCATATTCAAACACATTATTTCGAAACAAACATATCTCAACCTATTCAAAGAACAGATTCAATAAGATCCGCTCGATCGGAGAAGAAAGAATCACCTGTGAGTAACGGACTTAAACGACGTTTCATTAAAAAACGATCATTATCTGTGTGTTTATTATAAAACGAGAAAAAAGAAACACTTCTTCGGTCTTTTCGAAATAAAAGAAAAATCTCTTTTCCAGATGTTCACATTTTTCACTGATAAGCACGCTGAAAATCTGCGTTAATCAACGGAACAGAAAAGAATGTTCCAACACTTGTTTTTCTTTCGAAAATATGTTTGCTATGCATTCTTTTCTTTTAAATAATAAATAATATCAAGTCGTTTTCGCCGGCTAATCGATTCATTATACATTTCGAGACGAGGAAAATGACAACAACTAGAAATCCATGTCAAGCTGAAGGTGATGAACAATGTTCAAATGCAGCTTGGTATTGCACAAAGAAATAAAAGGAACGAATTATTTATCTTTCTTCTGTTTTAGTGGAATATGTCTTCATTGTTCTCGAAATGTTTGTCTAGAACATTTGATTGAGCATCAACAGTTAATGAATGCACACAATCGTTTAGCATTGAATGATTGTTCGGAAATTCTCACTGATTTATCTACACGTTTCCAGGCATTGACAATACCAGAAGCGATACGTGAAACTCCGATTGATAAACTTAAACAATGGCAAACTGAAGCTCATCGTCAAGTGGATGAAATATTTGAGAAAAAATATGGTGAAATTCAAAGTAAAGTTGATGAATATCAACAAATATTCGACACAATTCGTAATGAAAAATTGGAAAAGATCAATCGTTACAAACAAAAGATAGTTGATCTTTATCGACGAAGTCAAATAACTAACAAGGATATATCAAATATTCGAGGGTCTATCGAGCGAATTCAGAACAATCTTCAAATATTCGATCAACATTCAATTGACATTCTCGTCAATTCACCTATCACTTGTTCAATTCATGTCCGAATGAATGTGAACAATTGGAAACCATCAGATCATTCTTCCACTTCTTCAACCTCCTCGTCGACCTCATCAATTATTCGTCAATTGGAATTTTGTTTAAAATATGTTTCACTATCGGGTACAGTTTCATCTCATTTTATTTTGGCTCATGTTAATGGAACAATTGCAGATTTAATCGATCAATTTATTTTAACGCAAGATAAGACATCGTTGACAAATCTCAGACGAGAATTCTTCTTAGTAACGGAAGTTAGTCAAGATCGACTACGACGAAGATTTACCAATGATACTCAATTGATCAGAATTTTCAATACAATTGATGAATTAGTATTATACGAAACACCATTCGAATTGAATATGAATAATTTACAAAAGTATTGTTTAATTTTATGTACATTTCAAGATGGTTTACCATGGGAAATGAAACTTGGTTTGCCAATTCTATTGAAAGTTCCACGTTTGCATTGTCAAGGAAAGGATGTCATTGATGAATTAGATAAAACATTAGAGAAATGTTTTCCTTTCATAATGAATCAAAATCAGATGTCTTACGCAGTTAAAATCGCATCCGATAATCATCAAACTGGAACAACAATAATACTTCAGGAATTCGCTGATGAATTTATTGATGGTTACCTATCGATGGCAGATAATGCAACACTTATTGTTAGTTTAACTTTTGATGAGAGAACAACAATGAAAAATCAATCAACGCATTTGGCTCGTTTGGATGGAATTGTTAAAGATAGTGATAGAAGACGAAGAAGAAGTCGAAAATAAACTTTTCTTCACATTTCAGTTGAAATAAAAGTTTAGTGATGTGAAGATTATTTATTCATTCAGCAATAGTCTGACACTATCGACGATACTTTGCTTGTGTGATAAAAATCAAGTGAATGTTTTTGAGTTGACGATTCTCTTTTACAAATCATTTACATGATAAATACAATGGAGGAAAATATTTATTAACCATTTTTGATTATATCACAAAATGAGTGGAAAATCGATCTGGAGATCGAATTGACTTGTCCATTTGTTTTGTTACAGATATTAGAAAATTTTCAGAATTAAAATGATTGATCAAAAACAAAGTTTGAAAATACATTGAGCCATCGGAAACATTTTCTCATTAATCAATATTTCTGTACTCCATATCGATCACTAATGATACCTGTGCTCTGTTAAAATCCAGTTGATTGTGTACTATTTCACTGAATTTGATAGTCGTAAGTACATGATTGACAATCGTTTCTAAGTATAGACCATATGACGGCCGTTGCCTGGAACTACCACTCGACAAGAATATGTCCAATGACTGTTGTAAAGCATCTTGTACATCTTGAGTCCGGCATCCTCTCCGAGGTACATTCAAATAAATAGGCCAGCCGATACGATTTGAATTCACTCGCCGAAATGAGCAAGGCATGAGAATGCGTGAGTTGCTTGGATAGCTTACTGAAAAAGGAGTTTCGTAAAAGACGAGCTGAACATAATTTGGTATACTGCTTATTGCGGTGGTGTCAGTAAACTGTTGATGAACACGATGATCATAAACATCGACTGGTAAAATGTAATCAAACTTTGGCATATGTTCATTTGCATAAGCTTTCGTACTATTTTCTATTGTATCGTATTGTTCAATAAAATTTTGAATAAGGTTTTTCATTGTGGTGTTGATACCAGCTTGAACATCATAGTTTTTTATATTGCCATTCAAGCGAATATAATGAACTTGGAACAGTCGTATTTCTGTGTTATCGTTGATATGATTATTGCGGGATCCAACACATATATCAACAGAACAGCTCACTGGATCGGCAATGACACCAATTGTAGGTTGATTATTCGTCTTTAAATATTGCTCGGCAAAAGCAATAGACTTCTGCAGATCGGCTATTTGTTTAGCGGATGCATCGGCTTCTTGAATCAATTCAGCAATCAATATTTTATTAGTTTTGATTTTCATTAGTTCTTCTTCTTTTTTCACCAATAAAGCTTTTTGGTACTTTTCACACTCATCGATAAGTTCTTGGCGTTTTTTATCTGCTATTTCATCTATTCTCTGATGTGCTTTAGCACGCCATTTCTCTAACTGTCGAAAAGGCTCTGCAAGCATGTCCATCGACGTCGGAACTTGTTCAAATCTCGATATCAGTTCATTGAATTTGTCAGCCAAAATATTCAATTGAGCGCTAGTATTTTCTTCCATTAATTGCGTATGTTGTATCAAATGAGCACGACAGAGATTTTTCGAACAATGGAAGCAGAAAGCTCGGATTTCTTTCTTACATGCACCTCCATCCGCTTCGCATATTTTTGTCGTTCCACTACTTGCCATAGTTTCAATCTAAAACATTGGGTGCCGCATAATCAATTACACAAGACTTTTTCTTTGCGAATCGTTTTTCTCATGGTTATATTGGCCACAATATGTGTAAATACAAGTAAAATAGACGAGAAAAGTTGAGTGAACAATAGAGATAAGAGAAACACGGAAAATAAAATCCACATGGCACATATTAAACAAACGAAAAATAAATATATATGTATATATGTATATATAGTATTTGCTTTTTCTTTTCTCAGAATAATAATAACAACATAAATGAAGAGGAAAAAAAGGAACAAAAGTCGGATTCAATCATACAATCTTCACAAATTTTGTATTCGAGATGTAACGACTCGAGTCTAAAAAAAAGAACGAAAAATAAATATGTTTTTTTCAAAATTGAGTTTTTAACATTAGATGGAATTGATTCGATCACTACACTCGATTAAAGTAATCAAAATATCGTACATTATTTTCAAGAGCAGTTTAATCACTAGCTGCCAAATTTGTCACTGATTCATTCGCGGGAACATTATCTTCCGATGTAGTGGCCGGTTTTGCATTCGTCTAAGGAAAATCAAACTTCAATATACGAATTATTGATTATTGAAAGACTTTACTTCGATATTTGCAGAAGTGGTTGATATCATGGGTGGTGCGGACATTTTAAAAACTTCTTCCCAAAGGCCCGGAAGAAAACTGTGTATTCGATCTTTTGTAATCACTGATAATGCTTGATCGCGGTCAAATAAGCCGGTTGTATTCATAACCAAGAGCATATTTTTCAATGATTCTCGAACCGATTCACGCTAAAGACAGAATTTGATAGATTTTCGTGGAACTTCAAAGGAAATCATTCTTACCAACATATCTGTTTGATCTGATTTCCAATATCGATCCATAAAATCTAGAATTGTTAACCAGAGTGCTGTGAATGTTGGTAGTGTTAACAATGGCGACAGATGTTGAAGAAATATTCGACAAAGTAATTGTGATACTCGTACACGTGTTTCTTCTATGCCATGAATTTGATCAGTTATACTTGTTGTTTCGAGTAATTTAAGTAATAATGGGAAAAGAACTTTATTGAAAACGGATTCCCATTCCATTGGAGATAAGATATGGAGTTCAGGTAAAAGAACACTTCGCTGAAGATAACCAAGTGCTGATGAACGAACTGGCCGACGTGGATCACAACAGAGACGAGCGATACCTATAGAATTTATCATTAGAATACGAAATTATGATGTTCAAATCTTACCTTGAAGAATAGGACACCAACATTTGTACCACAAAATACTTGATGTGATTTGATCTGTTTGTCCTGTTGTTGTATGCTTATAGATTTGTGATGCACGTGTATGTAAAGTATGCATGAGATCTAATAGCTGTAAAGCAAGTGACTGATATTCTTGTTTGATTGCTTCGAGATCATCTTCATCGTCGTAATCTAATTTAGATGTTTTAGATGAGTAAGTTGTTTGTCCGGATTGATTCATCATTTGTTCATTGGAATTTTCGTTATTTAACGAATTCGACGATGTTACTTTACGAATTTGTTTAAGATTTTTGGCATTAGTTGTTTTGGCTTTTTGTTGATAGGGTTGTTGTGTGACTGTTGCTTCGATAAATGTTCGAATACAGTGAATACAATACTCAAAATTTTCTTCTGTGACATGTGCAGAATCGCGGATTAAGAATGATAATGTTTCACAAGATTTAATTAATGCACGACGATCATGCTGAGATAATTTTTCATTTAAATCAATTTTATATTGATTCAAGATTGATTGCTGAGTACGAATTGTTTCTAAGTCATCATGAGAAACAACAATATAATCAGATCGACGATAAATCTTCAATATAGAGAAAATAACTGAGAAATATGTTATTTTTAAAGAAATTTACTTCTGTATCACTGGTATAACCTTTGTCTGCCGTACTATTTGTAGCACAATCTGAACATTCAATATCTGATTCTGCATTGACCGATGATCGACTAGTAAGAATAGGTTTATCAGTTGAAAGATTCTGCGGAGTTGTTTGAAGAACAGGCGGTGGATGTGCAGCAGCACCGACAACTTCTAATAGAGAAAATAATGTAAACCAATCATCCGATTTGTGAATGTTCGCTGCATTTGTTCGCAGAAGTTCATGTAACCCAAAGGCGATTTCTGATGATAGTGAATGGATGACATGTGGCTTCATTAAGAGTAACATTCGAAGAGAAGCGAGAACCTTTTGAAAGAAGGAAATTGAGTGAATGTTTTTGTTAAAAGAAAAATCTCGTACTTCAGATGCTAATTCTTCGCGTCGTAAGAGTCGAGCTGCGATCCTTAGTAATCCAACACAGGTTCGTTCAACAAAGAAAGATTTTTCATTTGCATTGACTAGTATCGAGTAGAATTGATGACGAATAGTAGGCCAGAATAGTGTCACCCGATCGCGATTTTGTAGAACAACTTTAACAAGTAATTCTAGACAAAATACCGCCGCATCTTGATCTATTTTTTGTGATTCGGGTCCTATTTGACAACCATAAAGAAGTGCTTTCAATAATTCATTCAATGAATCGATAATTAAGAATTTTGTCTCTTGTAATAATTGTTCTAGATGACATTCTTCAATACAAGTTGTTGCAACTTTGATTGCTTCTTGTTCTTCGGGTGTTGTTTGTTTATTCGAAGATATTGTTGAATCAGATAGACCACCACCACCGAGAAGAAATGCCAATGACGAAAATAGTCCAGTATCACTTCTAGAAAGATCCTATAACAATGATGAATTGAGAATTCGAGAGAATTGCTTACCTTGGTATTTGAGTTGTTTGTTCTTTGATCAATGTTGTTCTTCCCGTTGGATCGAGAAAATCTTCGACTTCGACAAGAACCGATGGTAATAGTTTGGCTTTGTATAAACAAATAATACATTCGAGAATATTTTTCCATCCATCACGAAGAATATCGCCGTGAACATGTGCAATGTTGAATACAACAGTTGCTGCTAAACGTGCTTTACGATTCAAGCCAAATTGAATAGGTAAATTTTCAATCCACTAAATAGAAAAAAGATAAATCTCTTAAAGTATATGTAATCATAGGCGAATGAAAACGTCCTAATCTCATGCTATTAGTTTACATTGAGTGATTTTATCCTACTGAATAATCAATCAGCTAGAAAAAGAGCGAGAAATCTGATTGAAAATATATATTCATGTCAATTGTTTACCTCACGACCATTGAGTAAGGTTGTGAATTTACACAAAGATATGACCAAGTTATCGAACACGTCAGACATAAAATAGTATGCAGCTATTCTTGCGCATTTATTAAAGCCTTGGATCGATTTTTGAATAATTAAATCATAATTTGATTTTTCAAAAACGAATGACAATGCAGCCATTGTTTGTCCCCAAACCAATGTGAATATATCGTAGTTATAGGAACCGGATGGCACATGAAGAAATTTTTCTGTTGACATCGACGATCGTTTAAGCATCAATTTCCATAGATAGGATTCACGAACAAGACCGGTATGTTCAGCAGGCATGACAATTTCATCCGATTTGATTGCATTATAGATATCGGTTAACATTCGTTCATCGAAATTCTCTTTGTTGTTCATTTTGGAAAGATTCCGTTTGAAATCCTAATCAAAGAAATATTCATCCAATGAGATTCATCCGTAACAACATACGTCACAGGTCATCGGAGAACTTTGTCGACGTGCATTGGTGTTATGTTGATCAACCTAATATTGAAATGGTGAGAAATAGAATCGTGATTTTATTTCAAAAAAAAAACTTACATTAAGTATGATACAAGCATATGCTAATCCAAATGCCGCATCATTGTTTGCCAGTTGAAAATTATTGCACTCCTGTATGTTTAAACGCATCATGTTTTCTGAAGATATTGATAAAGAAAACTTACTCTCCAATGAGCAGCGAATTGTTCAAGTAGAGTACTGATTAATGGCGATTCACCAGGTAAACGAAATTCAGATAAGTAAATTCTTAATGCTTCGTCGACTCGCATATCTTCAAAATTGAATGTTCTACAATACAAAGAATTTTCTTCAAACTATGAAAAGATATTGCTGAATGAAACGTACTTGACGTATTGTTCGAGTATATTGGCATTCTTTCTATTCGAGATATATTCTCCAATAACCTTCTTATCTAACATTGGATTCTCTTTTAGAAATTTCACGATTTCATTGACTTGTAATGGATTTGTCAAGATTTGATTTTCTTGAAGAAAAGTGATGCCTAATGATGGACTTTGATTGAATAGTTCTGAACCTTGTTTTAAAACCTATTGAGAAGAAATACATTTCGAATTATATAGATGAGATTTCTCTAAAAGCAAACCTTTTTATCATATTTGATTTTCTTCAAATCGTCTTGTGATGGTAAGTTAGACGAGATTGTCATTCGATTTTGTCGAATTTTTGGTCCATGTCGAGATTCTCGTGGTGTTGCCGAACGATTCGTATCAATATTCTGTAAGGATTGAGCAAGAGCATATCCGGAAGGTACAGGTCGTGTCAAAGATTGATTTGTCACTGAAATGGTACGAAGAAATTTACATTGAAAGTAGATTTTATCAATTTGTTCTCATACCATCAGATTTTTGTCTTTGAACTTGAAATTGACATTCCAATTCGATATGATCGATAACAGAAAGAAGTGCATCGAGTGACAGAATATGTGTGGATGTCAAACCAGCTACAGGAAAAGCATTTTTCGACAACATTTTAGTTAATTCCTCGAATAAATTAGGTAGATATGGATCACAATCGTAATTTAAATATAGTTCAGCTGGTAAACCAGGAATACGAAGTAATTGAACAATAGTTTCCAGCGCAATTTCTTTTTGTTCATATGTTATTTTCGATTGTTCAGATACGATTAATTCCATTAAACGAGTTAAGAAGAACTGAAAGAAAAGTTTTGAAATAAGAGAAAAAGAAAATGTTTATTAATTACCTCAAATTGATATTTGAGATGAGTGCGTAGACTTTCAAATATCAGAAACGATACCCGGAGTGAAGCGGAAAATAATTGAATACGATTGCAACTTAACATCTGAACAACAACGAAATTTTGTAAGAAAATTCATTTCAATAAGTATACGTTTGACTTACACTTAATAAATTTCGACAAAGTGAATCTTTAACAATGGAAAGTAATAGAGGATAATTTGCAATGTGATCTGCGCCGACTTCCAACGCAACGGTTAGGAGATTAAGACCAACGGTCATCATGTATTCAGTATTATTTCTACGCATTTTAAGATGAAAAAAAAATAAGCATTCGAGAGAATCTTTAATTTACTTGTCATAATTATTTATCAGAGTAGTTAAGAAACGGAATAAACCACGTACACAAGGCCAACCATAGGGTGTCAATGGTTCTACAAGAAATTTGATGCTTTAAAGCGAAAAAAATATTCAAATTCGGCTACCTTTTGCAGGTCCACTGGTAGCGGGCGTTGTTGGTGTTGATGTAAATCGGATGCCTCGTGGATTTATATATTCATTACTATTTGTCGTTGATGATGATGTTTGAGTTTCGGATTGTGTTGTTGACAATGATTGATCAGTTGTTTTTTGTGATTGTTGCTGTTGTTCGTCTTCAGCAACTGTTGTTGTTGAAATCGACGGTTCATTTGTCTCGATCACTCTTGACGAGGATTCGTCAAATGAAGGAACAATGATGGGTAATATTGTTTCCTGTGTCGAATTTTCACCTATTGATTCCGTATCATTGCTCACTGCTGGCGGATCTATCGGAGCTGATGGTGGAATGGCATGAGTAGCTGTTTCTATCGCTGTCGGACGTTCATTATCATCAATTTGCGAGGACTAAAAATACGCTCATTTCATTAAATTATTATCTCTTAAAAACATTTGTTTTTTACATAGGTTGAATTCGTTTCTGATGCCGACGATATTTGCTCTATAAAAGAAAAAAAAAGCATGACATTGGAGGTTAGGGTACCCTCTCAGAGATACTCATACCATTTGCTTGAGGTTCATTTATCTGCTGTTTTTTTATTGATGATGATGAATTTATCCGTTGTTGTGTTCGACGACGATTACTTATCATTTCATTTCCAGTTGTCGTGGTTATTCCTCGTGCGTGCAACTAAATTCACATGATATAAATGCAGAAGATCAAACATCAGTCGGTCTCATACTCGTTTAGTTAGTGTCGAAGAAGTTCCATCATCTTTGAATTGTGGTAACCGTGCGAATAACAATTGAACCATATCAATTAAAACATGCTCGGAAGTTTTGCGTAGTAATTCTAATGAAAGAACATAATTTAACTCATTCATTGAAAGATGAAATCGGTTATTCCTACCAGATAATCGTGTTTCAAAGCAAATACGAAAGCACGATTGTAGTATTTCACATACACTATCATTCGTCATTTTCGAGCCAACGGGACTCAGTAATAACGAGCGAAGAACCTGTAAATGAATGGAATATCTCCGAATTGCTTTCATAGTAAAATTAATTGTATAGAATACTTGTAAAATACGCATAAGAACAACTTCATCATCATTCGGATTGGTTCCAACAAATCGTGTATGCGTAACAGCACTGGCAACTTTATCAATCGCTGACGCTGCTGATTCTCCTTGAGTATCTGCGTAAGAAAATATTGTATTAAATAAACAAAAAGTATTATTCAAGAGATGAACTGTACCTATGAGACCATAGGAAAGAAATTTATTAACAGCATTCAATGCTAAGCATGTAATTGGACCAGATGTTTCATCAGAACGAATTATGTCGAGAAATGGTGTCAGAAATGTATTGGAATCGATATCTTGAAGATCTAAATGAACGTATTTTGTCATGAACAACTGAGATTCCTCTTCAGCCAATTTCTATTACCAGATACGAAATTGAGAATTGTTTTTAATTTTTGAAATGAATTCATTTCCGGTGATTCCTATAGAAAATTCAATCTTTGAATTGAACGTAACTATACAAATTAATCTTTACTTCATATGAATGAGTATTTGACCATCGAGCATTATTTTTTTTCGACGATGTTATTGCTTGTATCTCACCCAGAATGATATAAATAGCATTCTTCGGCGCCTCAAACGGCGACGACATTTCCGATTGATGGTAAGACAACCAGATAGAAGAATATTTATGATGATCAAAACGATCGATCTAAGAAAGAAAACTTCATTGAAATTGACTGAGTCGTTATTATATTGAAACTGTAAAAGCAGATTGATATACATATTAGTCCACAGTTTACCACTCCAATGTATTCAACAAGAACCAATGAAATTATCGAATCCTTCGAGTGTCGCTAGTTACTTACCTCTCTCGGTTTTTCATCATCAGTATCAACGAATTCTCTGAAATAATCGTTCATCGTGTCTTTGATGTGGGTTTTCGACCTGCTGGTCTGCTATCGAAAATTTTAAACGAGAGAAGACTCACTTTTTACATTTATATATGTATACCCGATAACATTGTTGGTTGCCACGTTGCAACTTTTCTATGAGGAACACGTTGCACATTTGTTCTTCAATGATTTATTATTTATCGAAAAGAGTTATTCATTTTTTCAGAAGCCTTTTTATATAAAGTTCAGGATAATTGTTCAAAACGTACGCATTAAGGCAAATCGGAGGGCGTACGCGAAAAAAAGTTGATTGAATGACGAGGGAAAGGAGCGCTGAAGTAAAATCTGATTACGATTTTGAAGTAAATATGCTTGTGCAGTTACATCGTATTCATGTCCTCACCTTTTCCGTTACCTCTGCAAAGAATCCGACAGTCAGTGGCCTATAATTTAAAACGATATCTATGCTATGACGTCGTGTTTTTCTAGTCAGTCGTCTTCGTACATGAATCATCGATTGCATCTTCAAACTATGTCATCCTCGTACCTTTTCGTACGCCAGAACCATTTATTTCATATTGTTTTTCTCGATTAGGAATAAAATCAATGATTGTTTGTCTGTTTTCAGCACTTAAATCCTCTTCCCTTATCGTCTACTTTTAATTTTCTTTTCAATCGAACGATGGTAAATCAGTAAGATTAGAATGAGAAAAGAAACACAACAGGTGTATAGAATCACACAAAAGAAAATGCTTACTAAAAATTTCATCATTATTACTGTACATTCCTCCATGAAAGTAGCACGAGATTACACATGATTCTTCCTATGTTATTCCATCACCCTGATCTAGTTGTTATCACAACTGGGATTATCTTCGCGGTTCTGTTACTTTTAACACCTATATGTATCTACCTATTGCTGCGTCATATACGCTATAAAAAACAATCAAACGCTGCTATTGCTAAGAAACGATTGCTGTACTCTTCACCGGCATCACTCGAACCGCAAATTTCCATAAATGCCACAAAGCGTTTTGTTTTCCCATTACAAAAGCTGGAAAGTCCAAACATATCAACCCAAGTTATCAATGAAACAGGTTCACCATTCTCCGAAAGTGCATCGAATACTTACAAAACATTCGATATGCCCAAACGCTGCCAACGACACTTGTCATCTGATTCATCATATACAAGCTCCAGTCAACGTCGATCTTATCCACTTCCCTCGATTTCATTCGATGCGATTAAATCAAAAATTCAACATGTCCATCGTCGTTCATCACCACTATCAACCCGCCGGTTACAACCTATTGATTCTGAATTAACTTCCGTTGTACATTCGTCCGATTCCGATGATCAAGACAATGAATCAATACCACCGTCTTCATTTGAATATTCTTTAGCTGAGTTATTTCGTATGGAATTGATCTACAAATTGCACTACTCGATTGATGATAGTCAATTGTATTTTCAAATTATTCGATTAAATTGTATTCAACCATTGATTGAACGATGTTTTCCATCATTTATTTGTAAAATTCGTCTATGTGCAAATGACGATAAACGAAAAACGAAAAAGTACTTTTCAAAGAAAGATCCAATCAACGAAATATTCAAATTCGATGTGAATCAATATGCATTAGAACAAAGTTATTTGAAGATTCATATACTTGGACATCATAAAAATGATAAACGAGTTGAATTGGGTAATACAATACTTCTTTTAAATCAATATGATAATTTAATGATTCGATCGGGACACTATTCGGATGGAGGATTGACAGCAAGCGAGCAACACACGAAATCAATCCAAATATATGAAGAACGAATTGATATGATTACACAACAACAAGCTAATTTAACAGAAAATGAGCCTCGTGCATTGATTTGCTTAGTTTATGAAAATGAACGATGTTTACTTCAAGTAGGAGTGATTAAAATTCTAGGAATTCAATCGTTACTAAAAGCTCCAGTTGGTCATTCTCATCATCGAGGTAAATGGTTCCAAAGTTTTTCGATTTCATCTTTCTTCACCAGCTATTTTGTTTAGACTTGATTCAAATGAAAATATGCACAATTGTCGATGGAAAGGTAACAGCTAAACGTAAATCAAAAGCCATTCCCGTTGATAAAAATGTATTTACATATAACTGTTCATTTCATTTGGAATATCTTTTACTTCATAAAACATCCGTTCGTGTAACAATATGTTATCGAAAAACTCTGATGAGTTCGCAAAATAAGGTTTTATCAATGGTTGAATTCGGTTCAACACAAGTTAAAAATCAACAAACGTTTCAACATTGGACAGATACATTATCTTCTCCCAACCGTCCACATGTTCATTGGCATACTCTTCAAATGATTGAAAGTAAATAGACAAAGACATTGTGACTTTACGTTTGAAATTTTTCAATAAAATCGAGAAGATTCATTATCATAATTTGCATTTGTCCGACAAATCAAATTGTTCTTCATATACATAGTCAATTCCTATTCGAACGTACTTCGAAGCCCTTTTTTGTCCGATGACTATTTGCAATTGAAATCGTACAGTTGCCATTATTTCAACGATTTCGGATGCTCACATACATGTTGATGATTGTAAAGTTATAAATATTCTTCACTTCAACTTATTCTTGGAGATTATTTCTAATTGTGATGAAAAAGCGTTTAGTTGAATAAAGAAAATTTGTCTACTTATCTTGCCCAGAACTTTTCATTTGTTGAATTCAGATATTATACTTGAATTACTGAACAGTTGAATAACTGAATTCAACTTTCGAGTTTGATACTACTGTCTCATCGAAGCTATGAAAGTTGACTATTAGAAAACTTTATTTTTGTGATCATATGAAAAATAAAGCAATAAGAATAAAGATATGACATTTAAAGAATACATCTGACATTTCGTGCATATATCTCTTATAAGATTATGCAACGGAATAATATGATACGAAAGGAAAGCAGATGATTTTTCCAGATTTGTATTGTATTTTATATTGATTAGCGTACAATTAAGATAAGAATATACGATAGAACAATACAAAATGTTATACATATGTAACTTGTGTAGTATAACAAGAGCGTTGAGTTGAAAGGCACTTTCAACATTGATATGATTGTATTATTTATAGGAAAAAAAATTTGCTTATGTGTTTATTAATGATACAATTTGGCTTAGCACAAATTAAAAGTCAACAAACATTCTGATATCAAGCAGATATATGATTTTTGGCATACACATCAGGTGATTTGCTATTTAAAAAAAAGTATAAAATGTTCCATTCTTGATTTTCTGTTAAAGTCGAAAAGTTTGATTATCACGATTCGAGTTCTGTCGATGACTTAGATTGTTCTTCGCATGATTCATTAAGACTCTTTGGAGAGTCACTGGATGGTGATGATGTTACCGATTGACTTGACGATATTTGTTCAGGCATATCATTCTTCGTTTGCTCTTCTCTTATTTCTAAAAAAACAAAGAAGCAGAATTATGAAGAAATTCATATCCACTAGAGATTTAGCTGACTTTTATGCGTTAGTGGATCCGATCCAAAGCAATAGCAATCAATATTCAATGTTTGAATGATAAGTTCTTTGTAGTTCTATAGAAATAAATGATCGATAGTGAAGTTCGAATGAATAAAAAATTTACCAGGAAAATATTATCCAGACAAATTGAATTCATATTTAAATTAGTTGAAATCGACGTAGTGTAGAATTGATTTTTATTTTCGTAATGTTCGTCAAATGCAGATGGGTCCATTGATCGTCAGTAGACTATTATACCGAATCGCGTTTGCCATTGTCCTTGACGAATGGCATACAGTCACATTCTGTCTGGTATTTTATCTGGTGGGGAGATCGCCTCATAGAACGACTAAATATAGATTTGTTTTTTGGTATTTTTTTAATTTGATGTCAAACTTGTTTGACACATGGAAAATCGTGAATTATAATACTACGGTGATTCACTTCTGAACAAGAGATTCGATTTCATGCAAAAAAAAACAAAAACAATTTTCTCTTTTGTTACTGGTAAGGAAGTGTGAGATATATTTAGGGTCTTGCCACCTAACATCGGATATTTCTTTCTCGTCTAGTACATCAAAATATTAATATCTGCCGTTTCTTTCATTACATATCAACATATGGATGATTTCTTTGATCAAATTACAAAAATAATAATCACTGGTAAGAAAATAAATACACGAAGACGATTTAAAGATTACTAAAAACGACGAAAGAATTTGAGTTAATCAATCTTTTGTATTCAAAACATACGTCATCTTAAAATCAACTTACAGATTAAATAATTTATTGACATCTGTTAATCTTGACACGAAAGATTTTCGTATTCAAAATCAATATTTTGTTTTCATTTGTTGCTATTAAATATCTAATCCAGGTGAGCTTCTTTTTTACTTTCTAACGCCCTAAGAATAACTCCAAAATCTGAGGATATGCTTTCATAACAAATATACTTTTCCTCTGACGTTTAATAAATATACAAGATATAAAGAACCTATAAAATGATCAGTAACCGACTACTTCTCAATAAACATCGGTTATGTCATTCTGTCGAATTCTTCTTGCTTTTCTTCTCTACATTATCTCAATCACATCTGCACTTCAGTGTACAGTAGGCTGTTCATTTAAATCCGATCTTGATACTTCTTTCGAAATTCCTACATCATGCAATCAAAGTCAGTCTTCAATACAATGCGCTTTTCGCATGTCGTATTGGTATCATCGATATTATTCATATCTTTCATTTGAAATCGGTCAAGCAAATGGATCATCAGGAATGTATCATTCTACTGGAGTTCGATTTTCTAATGATGGTTCACTTAGCTTTGATTATAGTGTTTCGCATCTATGCGATCACTCCGATGATTGTGCAATTGAATTCGCTACTAAAACTATGTCAGGTTTACTTCAACGTTTGAAATTTAACTACACAACACTTGGTGAAGAACTTTGGCCACTTCTTGCATCGTCATCACCGATTGAACATGCTGATCTTTCATGTTTCGATTCGGATGAAAATATTCGTCAATGTGGTTTGGTAACACGGCCGGGTATCTGTCAAGGTGCACAGCGATTACGAAGAAATAGTCGAACAAATCGTGGCTGTAATAATAATCTTTATGGCAATGACAAATCGGTTGCTGCATACGATTTTGGCAATTTTGGAAGCTTTGAAATCAGATGTAATCGATCATTATGTAATGGTCCATTGACATTTCAAGCTGTTAAAGAGATTATGTTCAAATACAACATCACCAAAACAGTCGATGGACAATTAAGTCAAGGAATACGTCATTCACTCTCGTTCATATTCGTTATTTTAATTATTATCCATTTGATATAATTGAAATAGGAAAAAGAAAACAGACACATACACTTTTCATGTTATTTTCTTAGTTTTACAAAGAAAAAAACAAAAACAACGTTTTTTTTCTTATATTAAAGTTGAAGGATAAATTGTCCATTGGGTTCATGAAATTGTCTTCCAACATATGTCACCCATGCTGTAACACCGACAACCAACGATAATGCTAATAAACCCAAATTCGCAATTAAAAATCGCGATGAAAGTAAACTTAAGACTTGTAATTGACTAACTTCATAAGCAACACAGGCAATCAGGAATAGATTAATTAAATTAACGATGAACGTTACGTATGCATGACTTGTTGCATAGATATGATATTGTCGACCGAGAAAGTAGGAAAATACCAAAGGCAAGAGGACAATTCCTAAGAGAATGATTAGAAAACCAAGTGCAATTAGTGATGCAAAGATGAAGAGATAGTCAGTTGTTAGGAAAGTGAATGTTGCATTTGCCACTAATAGTATGAAACCGGTTAAGGAATGATAGAAAGCTAAACAGCCTGCTAAATTTCCCCAACAAACACCGGATTTCCAATGGGAATTGTTAAAAACAATGTTTTGAATCAAAGTTCAACATAAATGTTCTGAAAAGTGTTCAGGAACATTATATCCAACATTATATGTTGCAACGCATGTTGAAAGCATTCAATGCGAAGCTTTATTTTGTCCACGAACATTTGTTTCACACGGACATAAATTTGTAGAAAATCGAATTTGTCATTGGGGATTTTATTCAGAGAATTGGAGTGCTTACTTGAGAATTCGATCCAGCGGAGATCATAAAGTACGTGAAGAATTGAGTTTAGTTAAAGACAAATTTCTTCAGCAAAATTCAATCTTGAAGAAACGGTCAACACACAAATTCTCGTAAAAAGAATTCTCTTTCAAATGCAAAGGTTTTCATTCTTCTCCAAATGGTATTTCATCAATGCAAATCGATCATCGAATTGCAAGAGAAACACCACCGAACAGGTTTGAAAAGAACAATCTTTGTGTCGTCATTTAATTTGATCTTTATTTGAATTAAACCGTTCTCATTTCTCATCATTGGATCAACCAACAAATCCATCAATCACAAATTTCAATGGGAATTTCTTCAAATATCGATCTGATCAATCGTTTCTATTTTTCATTTGAAAAAAAAGATTTTTCTTCTGATAGTGTTCGAAATCTGATTGAATCGACAGTTCCATCCATACTCGTCAGCAATTATTCAATTATATTTTTCAATTATAAGTAGCTGCTTTTGCACATCCGTCGAAAGATCATTCATTAAATCATCAAAATGAAACAAATCTTTTCAGAGACAAATTTCATTACTTTTGTTTTCCTTTTCTGAATTTGGTCCATTGAAAAATTGTAGCATGAAAATGAAAGTCTTCGTGAACGTTTATCGAAATATGAAGAAAATGTATATCTTCGAATTCAAGTACAACAAGTGATATAAGTAAAATCTCATCAAATGATCCAGATGATTTAGAATCGAATCTGTCGTCATCATCAATGACACAAGAAACAATCGATCATGATCAAGGAAAATATTTTCATCGAAAACGTCGTTTATTAGCTGCTGAGCAGATCATCTCATATCTCTTCGACAATGATTATCCATTGATGAAAAAATGTAATTCATCGAAAAACCCTGTCTTGATCAAATTGTTGATTTATTAAATGAAAAAGCTCAAGCTGAACAAGATGATGATGGCAAACATCTTCAGTCCAATCCGGACAATTCAACTGGAGACGACGACGAACACGATCGATATCTCTATATCAAAGATGAAAATTAACAAAAAGCACATCTTTTTTTTTCCAAGGAAAAACAAAGAAGATTAGATTTACTTCTTTCTTATCAAGTATTGAGATGATCTTTTCCAAAAGAAAAAAGCAAATAATTGACTTTGAGACAATCGTCAAAATTAACCCGAAGACATTCTTTCTTTCTCCCGTGAACTGACCATATTTGACCCGTTTGTTCGGCGCTGTATACGATCGAAGTCGGTGAAGAACGTGTAGAAAATCCCATAAATAATCATGTACGACACAGCGATACACAGTCGTAATAAGGCACATGCCAGACAGGTCAAAGACGATGGTGAACGGGCGTTTATGACTGAGTTTATTTCACCTGGATTGATAACCATTGATGAGAGATTGATAAACTGGTCGAAAACATTATGAGAATGTCGGTATAAAATTCTTGAAACAGAATTGCTGAAAGCGTTCACGTGATAGTTTTTTGTATCAGAATTGCAAAGACATGCCTACGGCTGCCGGATCAAGATTGCTGAAATCGAAATTTTGTAGTTCAAATGACAACCCTGAATATGTCCGACATCTCTCGCATTTATTATCGGATTATGTATATGTACAAAGGAAGGAGAAAAAGAAAAAACTACTTCTTCCCTTTTTTGTTTGCTGGGATTGTATTGTATTATCTATTCTTCGTGTTCATTTTCAGATTTTTTTATCCACTTGTCTAGTTAATATTGAAGGATTAGCATCATTTGAATCAATGAGTGACAGTAAGTTGTCGGTATACTTTATAATAATTAACATTTCCATTATGTATTTTGCAAGGTGGTAGTAGTCGGGAAGAAGAACAAACATCTTCAACTCCAATAGCCGGAAAAATATATTTTCTTCGATATAAAGCTGAACAAGCTTTTGGTGTAGAGGAAAACACAGCGTCATCGTCTCTTCCTTCATCGTCATCAAAAAATTCGTCGAACAAATCAGGAAAGAGAAAGAGAAAACGTAAAAAGAAAAAACATCAGCCAGCATTAGTCTTATACATTGATGGTGATTATGTACATCTCTTAGTTACTGTAACGATAATGATACCGTTCATCTCTTTCTGCCCTTTATTCTCTCACCTCTATATCATATTACCTCCGGGTCATCTCTCTCTCTCTGTCTCTCTCCTCTATGTAAGCGTGTGACTTATTGTGAAGTAGACACATTCTGGTCATGTAGAGTAGTCAATAAACATCTATACTGTGAGAAGCGGTCAGCTACGCAACCAGTTTGTCGTTACAGTTACTAGTGGACTACATGGAAGCATACCATCGAACAGTGATCCAGTGGAGAAGATCTTTCTTCCACAACTAAGTCGTCAAGAAGTTATACACCATCTATTACCAATACACCTAACGAATATCTTAAACAACAACAGACGTAGCGTGATGCTCACACGATCAACCACTCCGTCAAAATATTTTAGTCCAAAAACAAATTATTGTGTCATCATGAAGATAATAAAGCGTCCACTGACCGATCCTTTTCCAGAATCAATTAAAGAATATTTTGACCAAAGCGAATTAGAGTACATGAACCATGTATTATACCAAATTGATCTTGAAAAACACAATGCTATTTTACAATTAGAGAAAAACCGACGATTGAAGTTAATTAATCGAACAACTCAACTTCCACCAATAAACGAACCTGATGATGATCAAGAATCGAGTAGCATCTTACGGGAAGGCAGATTTAACGGAATTAGTCCAAATGTTACTTTAAACGAAAGCAAATTTTTGTATATTAACGAATGCCCAGGTCGATCATTCCGGCGACTGGATCCGTTGAAATCTGAGTCGTTTCCGGTACAGCTCTTTTCGATACCGGCACAGTTTTCGCCGATTCTAGCAAGTTCCGGCAGGTTCCTTGCCGCCGGAATTGCACAGGAAATATCCGATCAGTTCCTGGCCGTTTCCAGCTCGAAGTTTGCAGGAAAAGCTCGGGAAATGACTGGAACCTACGTTTGAACTTCCGGCCGGGATCCGGCGGCAAGGAAATGGCCGGAAAACGAACCTAACCGACCGTGCCATAATAACCTGGTGGATCAATAATTTGCCAGCATCATCGATCGATCTGCCCATCATTGATCATCATTCAATTATCTGAAAATCATGCATTTATCTTTTTGCAAATTAAGCAATGTTTTTCCATTGTTAGCTTTCCTTTTATAATCGATCGATGTTCATTAAAAATAAAAAAGTCATTCATCAGGAAATTATGATTCGACGTGAAAAGAATAAATCAATAACGTACAAAGCTGTCAGATAACATGTTACCCCTATATTTGGTCATCTTGAGGGTGAGAGTATGATTGACGACAAGAACACCAGGCAACATGTCGACAACACACACATCCTCATTCAGTCGAAGGTTAAGCGATTCTGCCTCGACGATCGTTACTTGTTATAAAACTTCTTAAATAGCTTTGTGGCACTATGACATCCTATATTGTTTGAATCTGTTACGAGGTAAATTAAAAGGTGATAAGTTAAAAACAGGGTTATAGCGCGTATGCAATAATACAATGTGAGTTATTGTGAATGGTTTCATGGACTGCAAACATTTACCAATGTTAGTTATTCAGTCGATGGCTCAGCGAGTCTATCTCGACGAGCGTTACTTGTGTTTAGCATCGTCTTTAATTCTCTTTGTATTTATTCGTTCACAATGTATCGGTTTATCATCAAATCATGAAAGCCAACAAATTATTCATTCATTTAAATTATCAATGGGTATAATAACAAAAACAATTGGTCAAGATTCATCATTTCATTCAAATCTCTCCAGTCCAAAGGGTAATTATTCGTCTTGTCCAACAAATCAATGTGAAATAAATGAATTGAAACATAAAAAACAATATCGATCAGCTGGATCTATCAATACATGTATGACTCAAGCACGTTCATCTGGTATGATACCGAATTTGTTTTCTTTACATCGTCCACGTAGTGCCAATTGGCGACAAGACTCAATCATTGACTGTAAACAAATGGCGTCAATTGAGTTTTATCTTTCACAAACAAATTCAAATAATAAATATCGACGTCGATCTATTGCTATACATCTGTGCACTTTGATGTACAGTAGATTGTTCATTTAAATCTGATCTTCATACTTCTTTCGAAATTCCTACATCATGCAACCAAAGTCAGTCTTCAACACAATGTTCTTTTCGCGTGTCGTATTGGTATCATCAATTAGTGTGTCTCATCAATACGATCGTTCCGATGATTGTGCAATTGAATTCGCTACTAAAACTATGTCAGATTTACTACAACGTTTTGAAATTTAACTACACAACACTTCGCGACGAACTTTGGCCACTTCTTGCATCATCATCACCAATTAAAAATACTGATCTTTCATGTTTCGATTCGGATGAAAATATTCGTCAATGTGGTTTGGTAACACGGCCGGGTATCTGTCAAGGTGCACAGCGATTACGAAGAAATAGTCGAACAAATCGTGGCTGTAATAATAATCTTTATGGCAATGACAAATCGGTTGCTGCATACGATTTTGGCAATTTTGGAAGTTTCGAAATCAGATGTAATCGATCATTATGCAGTGGTCCATTGATATTTCAAACTGTAAAAGAACTTCTGTTCAAATACAGTATCACAAAAACGGTCGGTGGAAAATTAAGTCAAGGAATAGCCATTCACTATCGTTCATATTCATCATTTTGACCCTTATTCATTTGATTTAACTGGAATAAGAAAAGAATCTGAAAAAGAAAACAGACACATACACTTTTCATGTTATTTTCCTAGTTTTACAAAGAAAAAAACAAAAACAACGTTTTTTTTCTTATATTAAAGTTGAAGGATAAATTGTCCATTGGGTTCATGAAATTGTCTTCCAACATATGTCACCCATGCTGTAACACCGACAACCAACGATAATGCTAATAAACCCAAATTCGCAATTAAAAATCGCGATGAAAGTAAACTTAAGACTTGTAATTGACTAACTTCATAAGCAACACAGGCAATCAGGAATAGATTAATTAAATTAACGATGAACGTTACGTATGCATGACTTGTTGCATAGATATGATATTGTCGACCGAGAAAGTAGGAAAATACCAAAGGCAAGAGGACAATTCCTAAGAGAATGATTAGAAAACCAAGTGCAATTAGTGATGCAAAGATGAAGAGATAGTCAGTTGTTAGGAAAGCGAACGTTGTATTTGCCACTAATAGTATGAAGCCGGTTAAGGAATGATAGAAAGCTAAACAGCCTGCTAAATTTCCCCAACAAACACCGGATTTCCAATGGGAATTGTAAACAACGTTCGAATCAACTTCCATATCGAATAAACAATGAAGAATAAACAAAGATCAGTTATAGACAGAAACGAAAGAAAACACAATCGAATCAATTTTCTATTTTACTAAAACTTTCATTGGATATTTCCTTTAGACATAAACGAACAGCAAAATTTCTATCACGTCAAATATATCGTGTTAATGTTCCTGAAATTTAACCTTTGAAGAACTTTTGGTATTGCACTTCGTAATATCTCATGAATAAATCTATAAATAACATGAACTATCTCAGTCGGTTATTTTGAATTGCGATTGATCTATGTTTATTTATAAGTTTCTTCAAGATGAATAGATTCATTCAGATTATATGTTGAAAGAAATTATGATTTGATGTGCGCAGAATATCTAATGAGTTTGACATTATCTACATGTAGACTCTATTTTTGAGACATGGAAGACTTCACGACAAAGGTACATGTTCCATATAAGTCGAAACTAACTCTTATCTATATTTTATCGTATTTGACACATATAATTTGTTCGTAATTATAATAATAAGACATGACTTATCTCGTTATTCATGGGTTATATCGATTAGTAAAGGGGAACATTCTCCTGACATTGTATATTTTCCTTTCAGATGGTGAAATGTTTTACTCGTACGGGTTTTTCTTGATTATACATAAGGAAGAGTCAATATTTTTGCTTTTTTACCGTGACACTTTTTATTTGAGCTCATAATCACGATTGTCGTAGGAGGAGATATGAATAGACAAGTATTTAAATTAAATGACAGTTTGTCACCGCAGTTTCACAATCGAATTTGTTCTTAGATAGTTCATCAAACTTAATAGACAATCCGAATTATAAATGAATTAATTAAAATATTATGTTTAATCATCACAAATTGAGATCAGACACGTTCGATTTTGTCATAAGGAAGATTGGTCGAGTATGTATTAACACTAAATATGACCGCGGAGGAGAAAGCGTTAGAAGGATTCCCTGAACATTGTTATTGTTGTCAAATTCAACATAATTCAAGTTCCTTGTCGCTTGTCATGTGTCGACGCAAACTATTTTCCAGTGTTTTCTATCGTGACTTGTCGGAGATGTTCGAACTCCAGTACTATGCATCGAGGTTAAAGGAAAAGGTTCCATATGAACTTGTTTTTGTTAGATTTGATCATTATTTTCTTCTGTTTTCATTTTCTTGACGTTTTCCTCATTGAATTCAATTAATTTTGACGAAACATGAGCTTTTCTCTGACGTCAGAATAAACTTATTTGTGATATATCTATGGAAAGCTTATATTTAGTCATCTCTTCTCTAATGACGGCATCTTGATTCATCACTCGTCGCGATGTACGTGCAGAACAATCTTAGTTTTAATTTCTTTTTTTTTGCCGAGATAAAAACAATTATGTGAACACCATCGGATTTTGTATATTCCCTGGTTTTGCCTACGAGCAGACTGTCTCAAGTACTAAAAAAACGTTTTGTTTTTCATCGCATTTCTATAGAAGATTCAGACATCAACCAGCAGGGCATCTTCTTCTTCAAATTCTCGCCATGATTATGTATGTATTGAGATATTCTGTTCGATTTGTTCTATTATCATTTATGAGCTAATATATGATAATTGAATTTGATAGAATAGTCAAATTTGCCGCCCCCAAAATATCTAATCTTGTCTTAAGAGAATTGTAATAATCATCTCTACACTTAAAAGATATCTGCAATTGACAAGTGATGACACATAGAAATTCCAGAAGACATTTCTTTTTCTTTTCTCGTCTGTTTCGTCGTTGTAACATTACTTTTAATCAAAATATGAAAAAAAACACAGAACAGGTGGTTTAGTTGATGTCTCCTGGAAAAAAACTTCGTCTTTGTCTTTTCTCTTTTCCTCCTACTATTTCTAGTTGAGTTTTTCCTATGTAGTTCTTTCATACTTCTCCTCATTCATATGATAATGAGAATACCACACACGCATCAACATCTATTCATTCCTTTTGCATCGATTAAACTCGCTTTTTAGAATATTAAAAAGCAGTACCTCCAACTTTTCTTTTGTTTTTGAGCAACTAACTTCTCCATCAAGCGTATGTTAAGTATTGTTCACCTGATTTTCTTTTCTTTTGAAACAATAGATGAAAAATATGCAGAATAATTACCTTCAAGAGAATAACAAATGTATCGGGGAAAATGACTTTAAAATGTACGCATCAAACAGAGTGTAGATGTCAACTTATCTTGTTAAACTTCTTTATTTTTCCCCGAAAGAAGTCTTTTTGTATTAAAAAATAGGCAGCTAGACAATTTTTCTTTCTTGTTATGCAAGTTTTTCAGTATTTGATAAAAACAAGACCAGAGCGTATGATTTTCTTTAATGTCATTCATATATTGAGTTAATATTTTGTGATATTTTATATTTGTCAGAGGAAGCCTACTAGATATTGAACTAGTTATCAACGTAGAACATATTTTTTTTATTCATTTTATGAGATTAAATCAACAGAAAAGTTTTTTTTTGTCGTTTTAATGATAAGAGACTAAGAGAGGAAAAGCACATATAGTGAAGGAAATGGAATTGTCGTTTTAAAATATGTCAGTTCATGATTTACTGTCTTTAGCAGGAAGGTCAACATTAGTCATTATTAAATATATGACTATTAAACTCATTGAAGTCTTGTGTATATATTTGGATATCACTAACTAGTTTTCTCTTCATTCGAGTTCTTATTCAAGATCCGATAAGTATGTTGTTTACTTTTAGATTAACAGATAATTGAATTTATGTTAAATACAATGAAATAAGATTATTTAGAATTTTTCTAGATGTTACAGATTTGTTGATTAAATCTTCAAAATATCAAAACATGCTTATAACGATTATTATTGGCAGTATTATATTTGTGTGTGTGATCTCATCGGTGATTTTCTACATATTTGTTCGTTCGCGAAACACTCACAATTATACAAAGAGTGAAAAGCAACAGATAATCAATTCTTTCAGACCATCGATGGGCATCATGACGAAAACATTCGGTCAAGATTCACCAATTCAATCAAAAAACCTATTATCCCAAAAAAACAGTCGTTCATCTTACCCGACAAATCAATATGAAATCAATGAATTAACACATAAAAAGCAACATCGATCAGCAGGATCTATTAATACAACAATCACATCAGCACGTTCATCGATTGGTTTGGTTACTACATTTCCTTTACATCGTCCGCGTAGTGCCAATTGGAGACAAGGTTCAATCGTAGATCCCAAACAAATGGCATTAATTGAATTTTCTCTTCCCATACATAGCAACAATAGTTATCGACGTCGATCTGTTGCCATATGTAATAGTATATCTGAACCGAAAGAGAATCCTCTCATTATCCGCGATTCAACTTTACCATGTCTTCTTTCATTTTCCCTGACATATTTGAAAAATTGTCAATTGAAAGTTCAACTTCATTCCATACAATCCTTACCCGTGAATCTTCATCTCCAACAGCTAACGATTAAAATCAAATTATCACCTGATGGAAAAGAAAAATCCGTTCATATCAAATCATCGATTCAACATGACACAATTTTCGAAGGTGATCATTCGGTTCTTTTCTCGAATATTTCCTTTGAGAAACTTTCCGAACGAATTTTGACAATGTCAATCTATGGAAAAGATCAAGCAAAGAAAACTATACATCTCGGTCATGTCGGTAAAATTCATTTCAATCAGGTTAGCAAGTTACAAGTTGATAATCAAGTCAATTTCATGCATGAAGTGGAAAAAACAAAACATGTATGTGAAGTTGTATTCTTCTCAAGATAGAAAATGGAAATATCTCTTTTCCTGTTTTAGTCATCTGTTGAAGTACTCGTTTCTCTAGCAAAAACTGATGATCAACTCATGCGTGTCGATCTTCAACGTATTAAAGGTTTGAAAATAGATCAAAAGAGACTTGGTAAGATTATCTTTTATTCTTTGCTCTTTCGATACCAATCATTTGTATTGTTAGATGCAAAATTCTATCTACAAATTCTCCTTCTCGATCGTCACCGACCATTGTCTGTCAAACAAACCAAATTTTTCGGATTAAATTCATCAAATTTAACTCTGGATGAACATTTCGATTTCAATGTTTTAAGTTACAACTCAAATAATTTTGATCGTTTGATGCTCATGATCAATTTATATTCAAACAGCAATTCAATAAATGCCTATAAATGTGTGGCTCGTGTAAAATTGGCGTCAAGTTTATTCTGTTCTGGTAATGGCATTGTTCATTGGCAACAATTTCAAGCGCGAGGATCGTTTTCCATGTGGCATACATTAAACAAAGAACAACATTGAAGTTCGATGAACGAATAAGAACTGAACGAATTGTAACTTTGTTTTGAATTGATACGCTGGAATCCATCGTTTATTTTTCGTTTTTTTCCTTTCCATTGATTATCTTAGTTTTTCGGAAAAGAATAACAATAAAACAAGGCAAAAATTTACATTTATTTCAATTGTCAATACAGGGAATTGTTCAGTAAAAGTCAAGATCGAAGAATTTGAATAGATTCTCATGTTTGAAGAGTATTTTGCATTGCGATGACGTCAAAGACTTTTCTCCTTTTCCTATAACATGAAAGAAAAAGCTGTAGGAAACTATCAACACTCTTCAGATCTGCGTAGAAAAGAAAAAGGAAATTAATATTGCATTTAATCATTTTGAACTTAACAAAGAAATGTTAAATTTATTTACGAACAATCGAGATAATCTTTCATAATCACTTGACAATATAACCTGAAGAAAATTAATTTGAAATAATTGAATAAATCCATTTCTCGACAAATAAAGTATGCGCATTGACGTCAACGGATATCTCCGTAAAGAATCATATACCTCGTTGAATAGTTTTTATCTTTTCCTCTTTTCATAAATACTCAATAAGGCAATGTTGGTTATTCACAAATTGCCTGAGTAAAATCTGATAACAAAAACTGTCGTACTACATCACATTGCCATCATATATAATTAGATATGAAGGACGGAAACATATTTTTTGTAATTACTTTAACAATACACTGTAAAACACATGATTTCTAATGTTCTATGGTGTTTCTTACATTTTAAATAGACAATTCAATGCTATTTTTGTTTGCACCAAGTTATATTACTATTACGTCAAAACGACACTATGTACTAAAAGAGATTTTGATGAACTAAACGTGCTTAAGACTGAAAAAAAAAGCAGGTAAAGTCACATGAGAAAACTAAAATTAGAAACAAATACTATGGTCTAGATTTATAAATAGCGTTTTCATGTGACTTTCATTAGGCCGGAATTAAAAGTGCATCTCTCAGTTAATTTAGTTTAATAAGTAGCAAAATATCTTTTGCAATGACGATTGATTGTTTCAATATTCTTGATTTTTTATGGATGTTAACAATATATGAAAATCGAGGTATTTTTATTATACGTACCTTCTATTCACCTGTTAAACATCGAACTCTAATTTATCGATGATTATTCTTGTCAACGAATAATTTCTCACATAATAGATAATTATCTGATGCTCAATGAATTCGAAAAGAAAAAATGCATTGTAAATTTCTCATGCGAATGACAAGAAGGATATGGCGCACATTCAACGTACTTTTTCAATGTTTTCATATCATTCAAATACTCTCATCACAAATCATCAGCATACTTCTTCTTCAATGAAAATACTACTTGAGTTAAGTTAACACATCATTCATCAAAGATAATAATTATTTTGGTTTCTGATTGTTAACTATGATAGAAGGAGTGAAATAGAATCTCTTGTGATAGTCGATGTGCAACACTATGCATGTAAGTAGGGTTCCCCAATCGTATAGTATCTTTTAAGGATAAGCTTACAACAACACTTGGGATAGAGTTGGAAGTGTTCCCATATAATCGTGATAATGAACACAGAAACAGGAACTGTCAGTTTACTGAAAGAGATTGTCTCGAGCATACTCCTACATAATACATGAGCTGCCTAATTCGACTTATTCTCTTTCTCGTAGAGAAGGGTCTTAGAAGCATAAATTGTTTGCTTGCTTGCTTGTATGTCCGCAGGGTCAAAAAAACATCGAAAATCGATTTTTTTTTTTTTTCCCCGAAAAGACATTTCCAGAGGTATTTCAATGCGGAGACTTCGAATCTGATGTTAGTTTTTATAAATTTTTCATAAAAAAACACTTTTTTTAGACAAAGAACTACTTTTTTTTTACAAAAAAAACGTTTTTTTTTATCAAATTCGACTAAGGACTCCTTAGTAAGGAGTTTTTGGGGTCGAAGAGGATAAATCTGATGTTACTTTTTTGAGAGTTAAAAAAAAATTTTTCAAATCAAGGATACCGATTTTCAGGAAAACATTTATAACTTTTATCATACCGGGTATAGTCAAGTGTATAAGTACAATGAATAAAATATTGTGTCCAGTGTCTCGTTATGTAAAAATTAGTAATTAACTTTCGCAAACGGGTTTTGAACTAGCCATGTACCTGACAACAAAACTGAACTTCTTTCTGGTCTCTTACTTTTGGTACCAAACATGCCTGTGCTTCTCACCGATAACATTGCGTGTGATCTAGGGCTTTCGAATGGTACTCAAGGAATCTTTCGAAAGCTCATATACGATGATCAGGAAGATCCGACCGATTCAAAAATAAAAAGGGAAGTATTTCCCTCAAATACGATTTACATACGAAAACCATTATATGCGCTCGTAGAAATTAACACATCACAAGTAGAAACAAGTCTTATTGGACTCCGTCCTAAACTAATCCCTATTCCACTTATCAAAAAGCAATTTACTGTTTCCGTGAGGCAACTACTCTTCGGTCAACTGTTCGAACGTATGCAAGGTGAGAAAAAAGTTTCACAAATGATCCAAGTTACACGAACACAACTACCAATCGTACCTGCCTTCGCAATAACTACATATAAGGCACAAGGACTCACCATGAACAAAATCGTAGTCGATCTTTAAGTTCCACTTACGACGATGCAGGTGTCATCAATATATGTACCACTCAGCAGAGTAAAGAGAGCAGAAGATGTAGTCATTCTTCGACCTTTTGATATGAAGTTTTTACAAGTTAGACCCTCTCTTGCTCAAGACGCTGAACTGAAACGTCTAGATGAACTTGACAAAAAGACAAAACGAGAATGTACCTCTTCCGCTTTTTGAACGTGTATAAATCGATATACTGTTAAGAGTTTAGTGTTATTACAAGTATATAAAATGTATTATCATTTTTCAAATTATCTTAGAATAATTATTCGTATATGTTCAGTTTTTTACCTTTTTCTTTACATTTATCTGAATTATTGTAGTAGTCATCTCTCTTCTCTCATTGTAGCAGATATTTTATATCACGTTTTCTTATTTCCTTTCTTCATGTAATAACTCATAATCTACTTAATTGTATTGATACTTATTTAGAATATCTGGTTCTCGATTTGATATTTGGTATAAATATCTAATCTACACTAAAAATAAATCAATATATACAATAATAGCTTTAAAGTGTAATATTATTAAAGCTTGGCTGGATCATCGTTCCGCATCCACCTTATTCTCCAGACTTGGCTCCGACAGACTACCATTTATTTCGTTCTCTTTCGAATGATCTACGTGATAAAAAGTTCAAGGACGAGAGCAACGTCAAAACGGAACTTATCAAGTTCTTTGATGAAAAATCCCAAGACTTCTACGAGCGCTTAATCATGCCTCTGCCAGAACGTTGGCGACTAGTGGTAGATAGCAATGGTAAATATACATCTGGAAACTAGTTGTACTTTTGAAGTGAAAAAATAAAAATAAAATTTTTGAAAAAAAACGCCAAAACTTTGTTGACAACCTAATATATCTAAGAACAGATATGAGTGAATATAAATGATTAGTATTTGATTATATCTGTCATCACAAAAGAACAGTTTCTAAGAACTGGCCGGTGGTTGGACGGCGCCTAACGTAACTCACCCTTGGTTACGCCACCAGATGGAAGGAAAGATGATCATTCTTGTGGAAAATATTCAGAAGTAGCTGTTTCCATTAGAATGATGTTAATGTATTGTCAGAGATAAAAATTGAGACAGAAATACATCATTGATCTCTCCCCAAGTCAACAAATCCGACGTTGGATCCGACCATCCGACGAAATCCGATAGGATTTCTGGTGACCGAATTGCATCGGATTCAGACTGGAAAAATCCAGTTATTTGTTGCAAATTTTATGAGCGTTATTTTTAGCTAGGTTCTATGATGACCCTTAGAAAATCCATAAAATCCGTGTTTCGGATCCGACGCAATCCGACATGGGACCCGCAACCGTCGGATTCCGATTAGACCCGGCAGAATTCGAGCGGACCCGAGTATAGGATTTGTCGACCTGGGTTACAATTCCCTCAAATGAAAAAACGTCACGTTTTTAAGAATAATTACTCTTTTTCGAAAAAGATTTTATCATTCTTAAAGCAATGAGAAGCAGAATGATGTGTCACCGAGTTCTTCGATGGCTCAGGTAGTCGACTTAACGGTAGATAAATCTGACATATCAGGCCTTGATTTCATTTGCTCTAGGGTAAAGATTTCTCCTTCAGAGATAGCCTGTCGTTCTGAGAGTGAAGTGTGGCCAAGCGTTTCCAATGGAAGCATTTGTAAACATTTTTCATGTTCTTCACAATAAGAAAATTATAAAAAGACTATTTTAGATTAGCGTCACAGATTTTCTCGACGTCGTCTCTACATCCAACTAAATGTCAATTGTTTCGACGATGTACTTTTTTATGATAAGCTTCTTTTTCTCGGATACACGTAGAGTTTCTATGTTAAGATAATTTAATTAGACTTTTCAGAACGTCATTCTATCGCCACATTTTCCCTCTTTAATATATATAGAGACTTATCATAAAGAGTCAAGTGACGTGCATCATTTCATTCGTCTATAGAACACACTTCTGCGATAGTTAACATTTAGTTGATATTCATTAGAATCACGGTCTCTTACACTCATTTAGATAGAAATGAATATCAGCAACAGTAGCAATGGAAGTTCTTTCGGTGGTGGAATGGGCCCACCCCCAAGATCTGGCTCATCTGCTATCACACCTCTACAAAGAAATGTTGTTCTTTATGGCTATTTAGTTCTTTTCATCTTTGGCTTTTTTGGTCATTCGATGAGTTTAACTATCTTTCGTCGTCCAACTCTTTGCAAAGTATCAACAAGCACACTCTTCATCTATATGACAATATCCAATCTCATTTATCTCCTCACGTGTTTCTATACATTTATTTTTCTTGGCCTCAATGTTTCAAGAGAAAACAAGAATATGATGAATCAACTATGTCGTGCTTATTCATTTCTTCAATATTTCTGTATGTGTTGTACAGCTTGGTTTCTATTAACTATCACCATTGATCGATGGCTTCGCGTTCGATTTCCATTCCGAGTCAAAGAACTGTGCACACGACAACGGGTGACTATTGGTGCATGTGTCATTGTGATCGTCTCTGCTGCTCTCAACTCTCATCTGGCTTTACCATTCATAGGAGTTGTTGGTGATGCGACTGTTTGTTCCACTTATCCAACAGCAAATGCAGCCTATCAGTATTTCTACTTAACGGTAAGATTCTTCATTCGAATACTGGAAAACATTTCTTGATTTGTCTTTTGAAGATTTGGCCAATACTAATCACAATTCTTCAAATAATCCTACCAATAATACTTCTCTTAGCATTCAGTATCAGCATGTTTGTTGAACTTCGTCGACAACAGCAACAAAAGACACAGTTAAAACGCAGTGACGGTGGTGGTCGTCGTCGTGTTTTTCTCGATCGACAAATGTTGTTGATCATGATCTCAAGCATCCTCCTGTTTTTCATCACTCAGATCCCATTGAGTCTCTTTTACATTCTCATGACCTATGTTCTACGATCGAGACTCACATTGGAACAACTATTTCAGTTCAACAATTTTGCAATTTTGATTGCTTCGATCGATTATGCAGTAAGAAGGATGAAGAAAGATTTGTTATTTCATCGGAAAGTTTGTTTCTTTAAGGCATCATTCTATGTTCATTGTCTATCAAGTCGATTGTTTCGTCAAGAATTTTACAATGTGATCCATCTTGTTCGAAATCGTCGTGTTGGTGTTGTCACACAATTGTTCGGTCATCAAGCCACTCAAATCGAAACTCAATTGACCCAATTACAAACTCGAAAATGAAAATTTCTTGGTAAATTTCTGAATTTACTGATTAAACTTGTCCATAATATAAAGATTTTCTTGTTGATCAAAAATGATTTCTCCCGAAGCAAACAGTTGATGTTTTGTTTTCAGGCGACCACAAATGTTCATTATACTGAATAATGATTTGTCCATGTAATGAATCTTTGAAAAACCTCATAATTCGATGATTCTGATGATTATCTGAATCAGAAATACAAATCGATTGGTGATGATCCACGAGGATAAATGTTGGGTGATTCAATTGATGTAACCGATGACATTTTCCATGTTCACCTGCGATATTTCTTCGTATCAAAAATATACACATTTTCTTGATTATCCATTGTTATTCCAAAACAATCGATATTTTGCAGAAGAACTTTGCTCGACTTCGAATTTTCACTCAAAATCGGAGAATTGTTCGATTCTGTCGATCGCAGATAAAGAAGAATTTGCCTTTTCGATCATAATCAGTATTTAAAGGTTCACTCAATTGATTCATTGCATTTTCACAAAAGTTTCTTCCAGAAATTATTTCGTCGAACCGTTTTTCGTTGCTATACTTCATATTCCGATGATTTTGCTTATTAACAACGAATAAATCTTTGTTTTCGTATGAACTCTGCGGGAAATGCAGTTGATCCAAAGAATATCCATATGTATTCCATGAGCTGCCTAATTCGAATATAAATAGATATCTATATCATACTTATAATAGTAGAATACAAATAGTTGTTTTACCATCTATTAAGTCTTTGAAATGCTTTACATCGAGACCCTCAAATGAAAAACGAATCATAAACTGTATACTTCTCGACGGTATCCAGGTCTTCTTGACTTAAAACACATTAAACTTGTCACACTAGATTTTGTTAATTGTTTACGAACATAGTTGTTTTCAGGCGACGAATGGTCCATCCACGCGTTTCTCTTTTCTTTGACAGACAATAAAACTATATGTAACTTTTGTCGAATCGAATTCTTCTCACTATTAATCATTCTTTATAACTTGACGGCCGAACAAAATAAATAGGCAGTATTGTTTTTCTTTTCTTCCAGGTCCTTTGATCTAATTTTATTGAATAACCGTCGGGTACATTCTGCGACTATTGTTTCCACGGACTGACCACACACCCGCATAAATATCCCGTTACTGATCGGAATTTGCTTTTATACAAATCAACGATCTTCCACCACTTTATTTCATCGTGTACGAGCATCTTCAATCAAAATGAACAAGTTTATTGTTGCTATCTTCGTCGTTTTTCTTATTCAAATGGTTTTTCAATCGAATATTTTGATCAATGCTAATGATAATATGGTTGTTGAAATGACTACTGCCTCACCTGTACTCGAAAAGCCTAAACTGATTCGTCGTCGTCGATATTGTATGGTTATGGGTGGTCGATCAGTATGCTCTTCGACTCCTGAATGCGAGACTGACGCATTTGGACGACTTTCATGTGTGGGTAAAAAATAGTTTCTTCTTAAATATGTGTTTCTGTATGTGTATCAATGTCATTTCTCTAGAATAAAGTCTAACAATGTAGAAATTAATCGATCTTTTTAATTATCGATATAATAATATGTTCAGTTACGAACTAACTATATTTGATAACATGAAGAAAAGACAGTAATACAATGATAATAGAGAGTGTAGATATGGATTCTTGTGTGTATATGGCTGTAGTAGTGAAATTGAAAATGGCCAATAATCATTATCATCATAATTGGACAATTTCGATCGTAGAATTCAGATCAGTATCAATCTCTGCTGAATCGGTTTTGTAATTATTCGTAGACCATTGCGATGAATTACGAAGATTTGGTTGTGGAAACCAATACGTATCGATGACATTGCAGATGAAAGTAAAAAGAAAGATAGCAATAAGACAAGCAAGTAGAATAATATAAAGTAGATAAATGATATTTCGAAGAGTGAAATGTACACAAGAAATATTATCGTTCACAATGATGGTTTTATCTCTATACAGTGGAGAGTGAAATAGTCATTTTAAACAATGAATAGCATTACTTTTTCGAAAGGAAATCTTCGTTTTGATCAACTAATGATGACTGATTTTCAACGCCATCGGTAATTGGTAAAACTGAACTTATGATAAATCTATAGACTCATGTCTTAGTAATGATGAGAAAATGTATAACCTACCGCTTTTCGTCTAGATGTTTTCCTTGTTCCAAAGAAACACATTCAGCACCTCCTCTATGACCCAGCGTTCGATTTCCATTCAACGATCGTTCTGCTTTCGTACTAGAGAAATCAAAGTTAACTGATCGGATAGATGTCACTAAATGCTGAATGAACTACACAATTTCGTATTTTATATTCAATACGAAGAAAATCCGAAACAAATCTCCAGTAATATATTTTAGCATTTAAAAAATTATGTCGATCAATATGACCTACAACTGAAAATCTATTCGTACAAATGGTCCAATCTTATACTATCATGAACAGACCAATTAAAATCTTTATCGTCAGGTATTTTTCTATATTTTTGAAGTGCAAACAAAACTAATACTCACATCTCCATCAACAGCAAGTCAAAACTCGAATGATTGTATTTTCTATCTTTTGACAATTCACATCTATCATTACTGTTATCTCTCTTCAAGATTGTCCATTAATTATAACTTGTACAAAAAGAAAATCAGCCAATGCAACGTCGTTCTGTTCCTCGTACCGATCCTCGGTATAATCAAATTCGTGCAAGAAATAACGATAGCGTGAAACGCTCACGAGAAAAATCTCGTCGTGAACGTGATGAAACAGTCGAAGCTATAAGTCAGCTCGAAGAAGAAAATAAGCAACTAGTCGAACAAATCCAAACCATGAAACGAGAGTTCGATCAACTACAAGATTTATTCAAACAGCATACGGGAATAGCCGTAGATCAGCTATTATCGTCAGAAACGAACTCAACTGAGTCGCAATCGAAAGTAACTTTGCCTCCTCCTCCTTCTTCGCAATCATCTTCATCACAACCTGTTCTAACAATTAATACAAATGAAGTCCAGACAAATGCAGCAACATCAGATGCTCAACTTGACCCAACTACGCTCGACGGAGCGATCGTTTTAATAAACGGTGTTCAATATAAGATTGTTAGCATGAATAAAAACTAACTATTCAAACAGTTTGCTCTCTCTATGTATATAGGAACGAAAACGCAATCTTCATTCTATTTTGTAGATGAATTTTCCTGTATATATTCTATTTACCTTCTTTCTTATCAATCAAGTAATATCAACGAATGATCAGACAAAGAAGAAAAAAGATTTTTATTGTTCAGGTACGATCAACTATATATTCCTGTGAATTTGTAAGTTATTTGTCTATACTTCAGCATGTAAATCCATGAGCGATACAATATTTCATGAAATGAATAATGTCGATCCCAATGAACGTGTTCAAGTCGGTTCGTATCGTGTCGACGGTCATGGACATCAAAAATTGAAAGATGTAGAACACTTTTCTCTCTTTTCACTTCGTATCATTTCTATTTTTCTGTAGGTACCAATCACCGAAACAAGATACCATGCGGAGAATGTTTTAGATAATATTTGCACAAAATTTCTTGATAAGGGTAAAGATGTTTTCTTTCACCAGCAAGAAATCAATCTCGAATGGAACATTTGTTTAGATGTGATACCCAAACAACTGAGAAATATTTATGAACATGCCGTAAGTAATTGTTTCGAGTGAAGATTTTCTTTTCTCCAATTTGATCAATAAGTTCAGATCGAGTTTTTCTCTCTCTCTCTCTATCTTCATTATTGTGTATGTGCTATTAACATCCGTTTCCTGCATTATGACTTCGTTCATTCCCTGTTGAATCGATTGAGCATATTTATTAGGTAGACACCATCAAAAAAAAATATGTATGAGCCTTGCTTTGTTGACATTTCTTCTTCTGCGTTGTCGTCGTATAATTAAAAGTAGACAAATATCTCTTTCTCTTTGCCGATTTTTTTTTTCTATTCAAATAAAACAGAAAGAACGAGATTGACGATAGAGGAAAAAAAAGAAAATTCGAATAAGGGTAGTGCGTCAATATTAGTCGTGTCTGAATGATGATTGTAAACGCTTGTGAAAAAAGATCTCCATTACAGCAAATGAGAAAAAGCGATGATGAGAAATGATTTCCATCTGTCATTCAGAATAAAAAAAATCGACGTTCTTTTTTTCTAACATTCTGACCAAACAAGATTGATGAACGAACGATTATCCTCAATTTCAACAGATTATTTGCTAAAGAAAACAGAAAAGAGATAAATATGTCACGCAACAAATCTGACTTAATACTGCCTTTTCTTTTCCTCAAACATGAAAATTAATATTAAGAAAAAAAACGAAAGAGAGAAATGATGAGAAGACCTTCAAATACAAATTCAGTTATTGATCTTTAGAAGAAAAGAAAACAAATGTCTGAAATAATATGTGTTGAATAAACTAGAAACCTTTAAATTATATCTGTGTATTTATTTATTTACTCGAAGGTTATTATACATTTGCATAGGCCTTGTTATGACATATCAATTTACTGTTTTACTCGCGTCTTTTTTTTTAGTGTGATGATATTCTCGAGGAGCATCACGAAAGTCTTATTGATTTACTTGTTACACAAAATAAAAATATACAAACATCAAGACAATTAGCAGAACTTTTGTGCGTGGAAACAAATGGTAAGAAATGATCAAGTTGAGTGCATTGAGAACTATTCGTTCCGATTGATTTAGAATATTGCAAAGTCGATCAATTTGATGAGCTTTTCAAACCCTCACCACCGACACCACCAACTGAAGAACAAGAAGAAGAAGAAGAAGAAAAGACGGAGTTATGAAAAAAAAGACATCACAGAAAATACTTTTGATTAGGCAAATAACTGTCATCGGTTTTTTTTATTCCTTAGTATTTATTTGTTGTTATTGCATTGCTTACTGTTAACTGTTGCTTCTTTTTGAATATAAGAGAGAAGGAGAAGAATTTCATCGCATGCATCGTACCACGAATGGACCTGCTTATCTTTTAATTGAATTAAGCCATACAAGAGGCATCCAATTCTGATGCAATAAGATCGGACATTGATGGTCGACGACTGGATAGAATCAAATACATGTTCATCTGATATTTGTCGATGGAAAACTAAAAACTGTTATCATTCAATCGAATCATCAAGGTTTCCTTCGTAATCATTTTGAGTTTGACCTTGCTCTAAGGAAGAGAAACTTGTCTTATATCTCTAAACATCAAGGAATGATTCGCCATCTGAGATATTTGAATTAACATGATAAAATTATTTGTCTTCATGCATAAACTGGTAACAATTAAGGAAATATACTTACCTGAATGATCGATTTCAATATTTGAAGAGTGTGTGTTGGATCAATACACCTGAAACTTTGCTCACCTATTCACGCAAGAGCAAAGGTTTGAGAAAAATTTCAGGCGTGCATTTCCAACGCTTAACAATCTGATCGTATATAATAGAGAAGAAAATAATATCTAAAATAATATAACAAAAGAAGAAGAAAAAAAATCCTTGACTAAGAGTCAATATAAGTTTGGAGTTCTGACCTTTTTTCTCGGCAAAAAAAAAACAACAAAAAAACTGGTAGGTGGTGAAATCATAGCTCTTTCTTTCCCTCTCTCTCTCCCTCTTCTTTTAAGCCTTCGAGCAAATATCTACGCGTTCGTTGTCTGAATCACCTTCGATGTCTTGTTGTTGTTTTGGCCTTCTTTTTAGATATCGCTACCTTCTCGCACAATTGCTTATTGATCTTAGGAAATCTTGGTTGCTGATAGTCTATCTTGATATACTTGATTTTCTTCATATCTAGTATTCTTCGTCTCGTATATACACACATAGAATTAGTCGTTTTCTTCGGCTGACTCACATGCGAAGTAGCTGTCAAAAAACGCGGTTTCCGTCAATATGAAGGAAGAGGAAAAAAAGAAAATGCAAATCAATCGTGTTGTTCTACTAAACACATTTTAGATCTAAATAGTCGAACTTTTTGTGATTAATATCCTATTAACTTGTCAAAAGAAGAATAAACTATACTGAATACAATAAAGAGAATAAGAAAGAAATGAATCATACCTTTTCTTTACTGCTTAATTATAATAAGTAGAGATTAATAAGAATGTTCTTTTATCAAGAAAACAATGTAAAATATTGCGTGGATCATTGAATATATATAAGAATGATCTTTCTATTTTCATCCTCATCATTAGACTCTCCTTGTAGATATATGTGCCTAGAGAGAGAGAGAGAGAGAGAGAGAGAGAGAGAGAGAGAGAGAGAGAGAGAGAGAGAGAGAGAGAGAGAGAGAGAGAGAGAGAGAGAGAGAGAGAGAGAGAGAGAGAGAGAGTGTGTGTGTGTGTGTGTGTGCGAGAGTGAGGGAGTGCAAAAAAAACACATTTATGTCATTGACACATTTCTTTATTATACATTAAAAAATCAACATAAATATTACTTCCTTGTCACCNAATGTCTGAAATAATATGTGTTGAATAAACTAGAAACCTTTAAATTATATCTGTGTATTTATTTATTTACTCGAAGGTTATTATACATTTGCATAGGCCTTGTTATGACATATCAATTTACAGTTTTACTCCCGTCTTCTTCCTTTCTAGTGTGATGATATTCTCGAGGAGCATCACGAAAGTCTTATTGATTTACTTGTTACACAAAATAAAAACATACAAACATCAAGACAATTAGCAGAACTTTTATGCGTGGAAACAAATGGTAAGAAATGATCAAGTTGAATGCATTGAGAAATATTCATTCCGATTGATTTAGAATATTGCAAAGCCGATCAGCTTGATGAGCTTTTCAAACCCCCACCGCCGACACCACCAATCGAAGAACAAAGAGAAGGAGAAGAAGCAGTAGAAGAAGAAGAAAAGACGGAGTTATGAAAAAAAAGACATCACAGAAAATACTTTTGATTAGGCAAATAACTGTCATCGTTTTTTTATTCTTAGTATTTATTTGTTGTTATTGCATTGCTTACTGTTAACTGTTGCTTCTTTTTGAATATAAGAGAGAAGGAGAAGAATTTCATCGCATGCATCGTACCACGAATGGACCTGCTTATCTTTTAATTGAATTAAGCCATACAAGAAGCATCCAATTCTGATGCAATAAGATCGGACATTGATGGTCGACAACTGGATAGAATCAAATACACGTTCATCTGATATTTGTCGATGGAAAACTAAAAACTGTTATCATTCAATCGAATCATCAAGGTTTTCTTCGTAATCATTTTGAGTTTGACCTTGCTCTAAGGAAGAGAAACTCGTCTTATATCTCTAAACATCAAGGAATGATTCGCCATCTGAGATACTTGAATTAACATGATAAAATTATTTGTCTTCATGCATAAACTGGTAACAATCAAGGAAATATACTTACCTGAATGATCGATTTCAATATTTGAAGAGTACGTGTTGGATCAATACACCTGAAACTTTGCTCACCTATTCACGCAAGAGCAAAGGTTTGAGAAAAATTTCAGGCGTGCATTTCCAACGCTTAACAATCGGATCGTATATAATAGAGAAGAAAATAATATCTAAAATAATATAACAAAAGAAGAAGAAAAAAATCCTTGACTAAGAGTCAATATAAATTTGGAGTTCTGACCTTTTTTCTCGGCAAAAAAAAACAACCAAAAAACTAGTAGGTGGTGAAATCATAGCTCTTTCTTTCTCTCTCTCTCTCCCTTTCTTCTTTTAAGCCTTCGAGCAAATATCTACGCGTTCGTTGTCTGAATCACCTTCGATGTCTTGTTGTTGTTTTGGCCTTCTTTTAAGATATCGCTACCTTCTCGCACAATTGCTTATTGATCTTAAGAAATCTTGGTTGCTGATAGTCTATCTTGATATACTTGATTTTCTTCATATCTAGTGTTCTTCGTCTCATATATACACACACAGAACTAGTCGTTTTCTTCGGCTGACTCACATGCGAAGTAGCTGCCAAAAAACGCGGTTTCCGTCAATATGAAAGAAGAGGAAAAAAGAATGCAAATCAATCGTGTTGTTCTACTAAACACATTTTAAATCTAAATAGTCGAGTTTTTTGTGATTAATATCCTATTAACTTGTCAAAAGAAGAATAAACTATACTGAATATTAGAAAGAAATGAATCATACCTTTTCTTTGCTGCTTAATTATAATAAGTAGAGATTAATAAGAATGATCTGTTATCAAGAAAACAATGTAAAATATTGCGTGGATCATTGAATATATATAAGAATGATCTTTCTATTTTCATCGTCATCATTAGACTCTCCTTGTAGATATGTGCCTAGAGAGAGAATGAGTGTTGTTGTGCGTGTATGTGTGTTTGTAGCGCAATGTCACTTTTCTCTCTCTCTCTCCCTCTCCCTACTTCTCCCCCTCTTTCCTATCGACTATGTGTTATGTTCACGTCATGCCAGCATTACAAAAAAAGAAGGAGAGCGAAGAATAAGATTTTTGCGTATGGGTAGCGTGATGTGATGTGTTGGCAAACTCGTCGTCTCTCGATTTCTCTCGTTCTCATTTTTTCGGTTATTTTCTTTCATCGATGAGGAATAACGAATGAGGGAGAGAAGAAGTAATCGGTCGATATAAAAAAGAATGGAGAGGAGAAGAAGAGAAAAAAAACGAAGAAAAAGTCTTTATATATGTATGCTGATTTATTTGGCACGACTGGTGTGTGCGCATGGTGGTAGGAAAGACACAAGACATAGAAGAAATCATTATCAAGATTTAAAATATACGTAAACTCTCTGACGTTCTCGTCAATTTCATTGATGGAATCTGAACGCTTCTCGTCTTTTCTCCTTTCTTCTCATCTGGAATAATGTTGAAAAACGACTCGTGCACGCATGGTAATTGATACTGCTGTGACGACGGGCAGCAACCACCAGATTTATGTCAATACAATTAGTCAAGCAACGACTAATGACAATTGCTAGTGAAGGTGATGATGATGACGACAATGATTTGCTTCTTTACTCTTACTGACATTTACATCAGACTGAGTGTATATGTATGTATATATGAAAGGAGAACGGATATTGATCTTTTCTTACGGCTACTCGCTTCGTCACCATCATCTCTACATGCCTGATAATGGCATTTGTACGAGAGAAACATGGCAACTAAAATAATGCCATATGTTAAGATAGATCATCAGAGACAGAGTTTTATGTACAAATCATCAATAACATTTGTCACTATCGACTTTTTATCGCACAACGACGCGTTTTTTCTCGAGAAAAAGACTTTTCTTATCTTATCGTCGATATTCACATCGTATCGAAAAACTCATTTTCTGAATGAAAATCGACATTTGAAAAACTTCGTCACTAACAGAGAAAGACTCCAATCTCGTTCAAAACATTTTTTTCTACGTGAATAAAACTGATTGGCATCGGACATTTTCTCAAAGAGAAATGTTCACTTACGTATTCCCATAGTAAAATAATGTTAACGCTAAAGTTGAAGACACACTGTTCCCAATCGATCTGTCATCAATTGTCGTTCTTTTATAGCACGACTTACTTTCTTCTGGAGAGATATTTTTTCTCTTTCTCACGCACAATCCATTTTGCCTCCAACGTCGACATTCTATCACGATAGAGAAGAAGAGAAAAAAAGGAAAGTTCTCATTCTTTTTTCCCTCTACGCACACATATATCTTGGAAACATACATGAAACCTTGTTTATTGTATACATGCGCTCGTGCATCTCAAAGCCCATAAACAATCGAAAGATAAAGAAAAAAAACCGAGAGGACATAAGAGGAAATGAGAAAGATTTCCCTTGTTCTCTCGACGAGTACTGTAATGATGATAGCATCTTCCTCACACACATGGCATCGTTCCTCTCTCTCTCTCTCTCCGATTAAATCCGCTGCGTCGTGCAATCGTTCGCAGTCATCATCTTCATCGATTGTCGACTCTATATGCACACTCACATACATATATCTCTGATAAAGAATGAATAAAAAAAATCAATGTAGAGAAGGAGAAAGAAAAACCTAGGAAAAATCGTTCAGTCTAGTTGCATGTGGATGACATTAATCAATGAAGACAAGAAGTACTTACATTGTCGTTCGAACATGCATTCTGCTTCAATAGAAATTCATAACGGAAAATAAAAGAAAAGGAGAAGTCGATTTCGATCTTCTAATGATTTATTTTACAATGCGAAGACTTCGTTGATAACAACACTTGACGTCACAATGAATTTTATCCAACTATATCAACACATAGAGACAAATCCATATCGCATCATGGCAAGCATGTGCTCAACACAAGCAAAAAGATGGCGACTATTAGAGAGAAACAAGACAAATTCATAATGTTAATTGTATAGGCTTTTTTTCCCTTTCATTATCCATAATTCTTTATTTACTTATCGATACTCAGCTAATGCTAAGAAGATTCTCTTAACTCGAACTAAATAGTTTGTTTGTCGTATTTAAAAATAGAAAGCGAGCTAAGCACCAATAAATGCTTTTATTTGTCTAATAATAAAAAGCAAATCTAATCCACTTCTCTGGTGATCTTTTATATCCTACGTATGAGCAATTCGAGTATAATAGAAATAAATACAGAACATCCAAAGCTATAAATATACCATTTACTTCATTATATTATCATTTGTTTCTTTCTCATCATTTATTTTTACAAGATTAATTAGTAGTCGAAACTGACATTTCTCTTCAGCGAACCATCAACTCGGAATTAATTCGTTTGGAAAACTCAACTAAAATCTTTTTCGTGAGGAAAAAAAACCTTCATCGAGAGTTCGATATTTTACAACGGCATGCCAGTCGCCAGGACATCGATGAGAATACCACGATCAAATGGAGGTACAATCAAGATCGCTTCTGTTAATTTCATCCATATAAATGAAGAAATATTATTCGCATTTTTCCCATCATCTGAAATTATCCGGAAAAACAAGTCACGAAGTTTCGAATTCGAGATCAATTTACCAGCAATAGCATATTTCATGGATTTCATTTCAGGAATACGCCAATCTTTAGATTGGATTTTCCATACACTGGATTCTACCCATGCATGATCGGTGTTTAATGGATGATCAACATATCCATTGTCAAACTAAGGGAAGACCTCTTTCAAATGAAGATTTTAAGGAGGTCTTGGAAATACATACGACACTTTTGTTACATCCTTTTTGGGAAAAGATTTCAGCGAATTCTTCTTTTAATTGTTTTTCATTTAGGACGCGTTTAAGATGATTTAATGAATTATTCATTTCATTTAACTTCGTAGTTTGAGACCACCAATAATCGAGTAGATTTGGTGGGAGAATTTGTCCGGAAACAGGATCTTGAATAATTTTAATTTGATTATCAATTCGAACTTCATGTCCGTAGAAGCCCTTGATGATTATCGAAGGAAAACAAAAGAAATCTCGAAAGAAGTCAGAGAAAAAAACCTACTTTTGGTATAACTAAAGCATTTCCATGATGTTTCATCAGAACAACTTCAGGTTCGTAATGATTTCGTAGTACAACAACAACAACACAGTGATTCGGTCCCCAGAAAGGTAAATCTCCTCGTCCGGCAATTCCTGTTCGGCAAACTGGATTGATCGGTACATCATCATGAACTTGATATTTTCTTTTCGTGTCATAATCCATAAAATACGAACGTAGATCGTTAACAACTAAAGGCATACGATTGTTTTTTGTAAAACCATAACGTTCATTCCAGCGTGTTTCATCTTCGCGACGTTTTAGACGAATTTCGCCAAATTGCGGTTGCTGGACTCGTTCGTATTTTTCATTCAATCGTTCATTATTCGGAAGAAATTCCGACGGTAAATACGGCTTATTATCATCAGTTTCGACCATCCATAGAGCAATATCTTTATTCACCGGATATCTTTCAATTGCTCGACCATTACCCTTCGTATCGGAAGTCAAAACAAACTTTCAATTAATGAAACAATAAAAATATCTACCGATATAAATGGATAAGTTCCTTTCGACGATGCTCGATTGAGTAATGATGGATCCCATGGACGTATCAAAGCTTCTCGACTACCGATCATAGTCATATTGTTGAAGACGATTGAATCCATCATGTAGGATATCTTATCGTAATCTTTCGACGGATTTTCGGTCGCATTTCGTGTTGAAGATGCATACTGTTCGAGACCATGTTGTTGAATTAGACGTTCGAGATCTGTTTTTTTGTAAGGAAAAGAAGAAAGTAAATTTATTTTAACGAGAAAATTAATTATGTGCGCACGTGTTCCATTGTCAAAGTCAATTGGCTGTTTAATGATAGCTTCGACGAGAGGTAATGCATTTTGAGATAATTTTGGCCAATTATCACGAATTGTTTGTTCAGATATGTATGTCACATAACGTGATTTTGTCAAATATCCAGATGGAAGAGAAAAATGTTTGTTTTCACTTCGCTGATGATTATGATTCGGTGAGTTAGCTAGAGAAAATCAAATGATTTGAGATTTTATCAATCGATGAGTGAAACATACATGCGTGCAAAGGACTGTTTCGATTAGCAATTGCATTGGTTTTATTCGAACAATTATTGACACATAAATCTTTAATTTGTTGAATTAACTAAGAAAAGAAAATTCTATTTGCTTTGCATTGTTTGCATAGAAACATACCTTTTGAACATCACGATCGTTTTGTGTTGATGGCGATTGTTCGATACGTTTTAAATATTGCTGGATAGTTGACGAGGGTACATTTTCGGAATTTTGAATTGTTGTTTGAAGTGTTAATAAATTGGCCATGAGATTCGCAGTTTGTCCATCGGAGAGAACAGATAGATTGTTTGGATCATACGACTGCGATGAGCCTAATGGAACTTGTCGGAGATTAGCAGCACTACTTTTATCATCATCGGGCATTGAACGTTTCGATTTTGTTGTTATTTGTTCAGGTAAACGTTTGATTGTCTCGTCGAGATTTTTCAATCGATCGTGAACATCTTTGATCAGATCTACAACGAAAGACCGTTGTCAAATATCAATGAAAAGATGATTCGATTCGAACCTAATCGTTTAGGAATGTCTCCCATAGCGGGTAGATTTTGATTGAGATGAGTCAACTGTTGATGAATGTCGTTCAAGAGTTTATCTGTTGTATGTTGCTTATCGAACTGTTCATCTAATTTCTTCAAAGTATGAATCAATTCTGGTGAAGGCTTTTTAGTTGGATCATCAATTTTCTTCGGTTGTATTTGATCGAGTTTTTCCGATATCTGTCGAACTTGTTGGTTGACATGATTCAATGGATCGAAAAGCTGATCGATTTTCTTGTTGAGTTCAATTGACTATGATTGAAGGAACGAATCAAGGAAAAGATTTAAGAACATAAGATTTACATCTTTAGACTGCATATTTTTCGTTGCCGTTTCCACCGGAGATCTTTGCTTTTGTGTGAATTCGTTTAATTTCGCAAGAAGATCATCGGATATTGTTTGTTGTTGATTTTTGATACTTGTTGCCATTTCATTGAGTTTATCAATCAAAGGATTTATAATTTCAACCGATTTTGGCGTCGTGTCAAAAGATTTCGACAAGCGTTGTTCGAGATTGTTCAATTTCTTGGTTTCATTTTGTTGTTGAGCTTGAGACTGTTCGATACCTAAATGAATTTCATTCGAAACAGGCAGAAATTCTCATCGAATAACAAACTATCTTTTAATGTTTTAATAATTTGAGAGAATGGATGAAGAGCTTTCTCAATCTCTTGCGATGTTTCCGGTCGTTTAGGCGATTCGACTAATGCTTGATTGTCTCGATCTTTCGACTGAGTTTGATGATCGAGATCTGGAACGAAGAGCAAGAACGAGATTTTTATTAAAAAGTCAACGGTATTCACACCTTCTTTGATCGTCTTGATCGATTGTGCTAGTGGATCAAGTTTCGCTGAGATTGTTTTAAGAATTTCTGTTTGAGATTGAGATTGACGAAGGTCGTCAAGTTTTCTCGGTAATTCACGAACGATTTCTATTATTGGCTGCTGTTGTTTTGACAAATTATCCACTGCTTGTTGAAGTGTTTGCGTATGTGTTTGAATCTCCTTGCCAATATCCGCTAAGTAAAGACAAATAGAACGTATTTGTATGTTTTTCATAGAATAACTCACGTTGTGAATCTGCTCGTTTTTTTGTTTCGTGTTCTTTTTCGAGATTTTGACCTAAATGATTCAATTTCGAGTCAATGTTCTTGATTAAATCTTGTTGTTTTGTTAAATCGTTTAATTTTTGTACAATTGGCTGAAATGATTTATCCAGTTCTCGATTGAGATTATCCGAATCCTTCTGTTGCTGTTGTTTTAATTTCTCTAAGGTCGGTGCTAGTCGTTTGATTTCATCGAGCAATAATGTTTGCTCTTGTTTACGTTTATGATCATCCGATGAAGAAAGTTTCGTCTGAATATCTGCTAATTTCTGTGCGATCTCACCTATTTAAAGATAAAAAGAAAAGGAAACTGAATCAGTATTCGAAATCCTCGACTGACTTGCGACACGCGGATCAGATAAATTAGATAGTGCAGGTATTATTCCGTTCATACATAGCGGTGTCCGACTCGGACTATTATTATCTGTCGTTAGACTTGGCGAGCCTGATGTACAAAATAAAGTCTTTCATAACGAGGGAATTGAGATGATTTTAATCTTAACTACGTCTTACCTAATTTTTCTCCTCCATCCTTTTTGCTTTGTAGTTCGCTCTTTTGTTGTTCGAGAAATTTGGCATTAAGAAATTCTTTCATTGGTTCCATGATGTAGTTTGGTTGATGTTTGATCTGATGATCGATGTCATCTAATTTCTTCATGACTTCTGGATGAGGTTTAGCCGTTTCAGCGTGCATTGCCTTGACACGATCGTTGATTTTCATTAAGGTTTCGCTTGTGTGCGGTGAAGCTTTATGAACTGGATCAATTTTGGTTTGAATATCTTTCATCATGGCTAAATGTTCCGGTTGAGACTCTTTTAGTTTTTGATCGATGGCGTCGATCTTCCGTGCGAGAATATCCGGTTTAGTTTTTTCTTTTTCGAACGATGATTGAAGTGTTTGAACAACATCCAGAATAGGTTTGAAATCATTCTTGGTCGGAATTTGTTCTTTCAAATTCTGCAAATCTGTTGAGTGCCGTTTTCGTTCTTCGTCGTGCGATGTTCCTAAACAACAAGTCGAAATTTTCTTCAATATAAAGCTCCGTCTTACCCAAATTATCCAATTTATGGAGAATTTTATCGATTAGATCTTTAGATACTCCATTCGTTTTCTGGAATTGATATAAATCTTGTTTAATTTCATCGAATTTTTTATTCAAGTCCGCATGTAATTTCTGATTGACTTTTTGTAATTGTTCATCGATTGGTTTTGATTGCTGGACTGCTAATTGATCAAGTTCGGCTTTGAAATGATTGAAACGTTCTAATAGTTCTTTGAGAATTTTCTCTTGGCCGACACTTTCAATTTTAATCACACATGACTCGCCTTCTTTGTCAACATGAATTTGACAATCATCGCGTGTTTTATTTCCACGATCTTTCGATGATGAAGATGTCATGAACAGAATATAATTGCCAAAATAAAATATCTCAGATCAACGAACGAAATGTAAATGTTTTGCAAACAAAAATACAAAACAGCGCCTTACAATCAAAAATATTTATTCATACTCCTAAAGAATATGTCAGTGGAAACTAGACAAAGATATCGTTGCTGGATTACACACATTCATCATAATCGATGCAATAGTGGTGACATTATGAATGTATCGAAATCTTGAACTATCCCGATGAAATTAGTAGGATAATGTTTGTAGGTGTGTGTGATGATAGTTTGCATGATAGGGTTGAGAAAAAGAACTTTGGCATAGTTATGTCAACTATGCACGACATCTTTGATACGTAAACGATGCTTAATGGAAGAACCAGCCAATGGATGGAAATGGATTTTGACAGTATACGAATTATAAATGAGAAAGCATTTGTGTTTTTAGTACATTTATTATGTTTTTCTCTTCCTGCGAAAGTTTGACGTAGGGCGTAACAGTTCACATTTTATCGTACTATAAATCTATTTCTCATTTAACAGCATAATTTGCGTTAAGATCGAAGCCATACATTATTTATTCACATGATTGTTTCTGTAGGGGGAAAGTAATAGAATTAATCTGGTTTATTTTTAGAAATAAGATTAAAGTAAATCATGAATCTAATGAACTTCGGTCGTGAACAATTGGACAGTGGGATGTTGAATAATATGTTAAAACAAGTGGGCATTAATGATGTGGGACAATTTGTGGATCAATTTCGTGGTAAAGTCAACCAAGAAGCTGCCTCAGCACAACAATCTAACACAGCGAGTTCTCAACAGCCTGATTTTATGTCGATGGGATCATCATTTCTCAATCAAGTATGCTTGATACGCAAAGATTTGTGTCATTTACATATATTAACGTGTTATTTGCTTAGCTCGGTGGCGGAAGTAACAAAGGAAAGGGTAATAGCAATGCTGGTGATTTAATCGGTGGTGCCATGAATGCTTATAAGATGTTCTCTGGTGGCAAAGGCGGCAGTAGCGGAGAAGGACAGAGTGGTAATTCTGCTGACATGGTTAACAATGCGATGAAAGTTTATAAGATGTTCTCGGGCGACAAAGGAGCAGGTACAAGCGGCAGTGGCGCTACAGGTGGAGGTGGTAGCATCTTTGAATCTATTGGTATGTACTTCGTTCGTTCTGTTCCGATTATAAATAGACTCTTTTTACTTAGGCGGGGCATATCAGAATATTCAACAAGTTCAAGGTTTACTTAAAAAATTAGATCGTAACGGTGATGGTAAAATTACCATCGACGATATTCAACTTATCCTTCAGGGATTAGGTTTGGGTTCAGTTTCCACAAGTAAATTATTGTTTTGATGTATTTGTACATCTAAGTATCATGTTTGAACTGATTTAGATGTATCTAAAGCCTTGTTCAAAGCCGTTGATCGTAATGGAAATGGTGAGCTTGATATAACCGATGTGATGGCATTGGCCGCGATTGTCAGCAAACTTCAAACTCGATTTGGATCAGGTGCAACTTCACAAGCTCAAACTGTTCCACAAAATTGAAAAAGTAGAGAAAACTTATTTCATTTTGTTTAGTTAGTGTAGCGATCTAGTCGGTTTTCAAATCTCTTGTACTAAAAGTCGTTTGTGAAGTATCATCATCTATTAGTACTATTTCATCTATTTTCAAATAAACAGGCAGTTACGAATAACCGGATTTTATTTAAAAGAAGGAAGAAAATCGTGTTTATCCAATGAAGATAAGAGGAAATTGTGGTACTGTTGATTATTCATCAACGTTCGCAGATCCAAATATAAGTGCCTTTTGATATGCATTAAATTTGTCTAATGACAGTTTAGGTAGACCTGTGTTGATACCACCTGGAAAGAAAACGATCTAATTTTTATGAAAGATCTATACTTTGAAGAACTTTACCTCCAAGACAGAGTTCTGTGCTCCAATGTGTTAATGTGCAATTATTTTCTACCATTTGTTTTCGTTTCTCGCGAAATTCCTCGAGTGTTTGACTTTGTACGAATGAGCTTGGACTCATACAAACATAAGCCACAACACGTAGAAGATCGACAGATTCATTTGGATCTCGTTTTTCAATATTAACTGCTGGCGAATTACAATGCACCGTGCGACTATCCCATAGAATAAGATCACCAGCTTGACAGTGAACTAATTTACCAAGAGTTTGACCCTGATTCATAATAGGATGTGTATCAGGAACTTTAGCGAAATCTTCCGTGTTTTTAACAGTATCTGCTAGTTCATGAAACCTTAAATATGTTTTCGGATAGACAATTAAGCCACCTGTTGTTTCATTTTGATCTGTTAACGAAATCAAACCTTGAATACAACAACGATCAGGTTTAACTTTCGGATTTTGATCAACATGATTCCAACCACCTTGAGTTTTCCAACTAGAATCATAACGCCAATCACGAAATATACCACAACCATCAAACGAAACAAGTAATTGTGGATCGTTCCAGATCTGTGTAAAAACTTGTTTGATAAATGGATTTGATCGAATGTTCCAGAGAAAGTCCGATTGACCAATGCCATTTCCACTTACAACACCATGTGTACTGAAACTTGGCCTGAATGAAAGTAGATACGTACAAAAATTAGATTGATATCGATCATTTTCTTTACCAATTGTTTGACCAAGTCTGAGGATCGTGACGTTGAATTGTTCCATTGGAAACATTTTCAAGAAACTACCATAACAGATCTTTACTTTGATTGATTTCATCAGAATTCATAACATCACTTATAACAACATAGCCATTTTCATTCAAATAATCTAAGCCATCTTGCAATGTATCCTTGTTTGTTACTGAAAATCGTGGAGACGCTGTGGTATAATCGATTGTATTATTTGAAGCAAGCATATTGAATCAAAAGGGCAAGTAATGCCCCATATCTATAAATTTTTGCGTTCTTTTATAGTTTGTTCGATTGCTTGAATTTCGCAATACTTGAATACAACAAAGCAAACATTAGTCATATATACTTACATACGTAATGTTATTTGTCAAAAAGGGAAGTGTTATTCGTTAGGTAATTACACTTTTACAATTGTCGAAATCGACTACGCCGAATCATTTCTAGGTATTGACATTGTTGACACAGGTGTCAATCATCATTCTGTCCGATAAATAGGATTACACCAATTCTTTTCTATAAGATAAAATCTCCCAATGAGAAACTAATCTTTAGTCATGAGAGATTCCAATGATCAAGATTTAAAATCATCTGAAGAAATGTTATATGATATCGTGATCTTTATCGATGAAATCATATTTCTTTATTTTTTAGCATTTTCCTAGTTTCATGTTTGTCACATAGTTTAAATCACCTTGATTATTTCAATATTGCGCATTAGTTTTACAAAAAAAAGATATTTTAATCATAATTTGTATCATGTTCAAGTTGGTAAGCCTTTTCCCCACAATGGTCTTGGTTCACTTTCAATAAAAACGAGCATTTGCTTGATATGTTCCACAATCGCGTCGCTAATTCTACGATGAATTTCATTATTTACATGAAGCATTGCCAAATTTCTCACGATACACAAGACGATTTGAATAAATTGAGCAAAACGAACTGCAGCTCTGCCATAGCCATATTGATATGTCAAATATTTCCATAACAATTCCACATAGACATTTTGACTACCTAGGAGACGAAAAGTTCCATACGATAAAGTATCCATATCCACATTTCGATCAGTATCAACATAACTTTCTGACGAGAAAGTGAGAATAATCAGAGCTATTTTGATGATTGTTTCATTGGAATCTAATTGTTCCATAACATTTTTGATCGCTGAGATGATATTCATTCCGTAGATAGCTTCAAATGCATTTAAATAATTCGCATGATTAAAAATACCGATTTGCCGGAAAACAAACGTGGAATAAAAGCCCATCACACCGTGTAAATTTCGGTTCAATAGTGAGATTTGTTCATTTTGCGTCAGAATTCGAAAGTCAGGCAGTGAACTAATAAACAAGATCACTGACTCGCATATCTGATTGAGCATATCCATAGGATCGATGATATCTTTCTTAGTCTCATCAATTGATTCGGATGAATTATTGAGTATTTGTTTAATATGTGAAATTGTATTGCATGCGTCGTATGCATGTACTATATTCGACAATAACGTCCATTGAGAATCAGAAAGAATCGTTCGATCTTGAGACTGGAAACTAGTTATAACTATTCGTGATATTGTCTAAATAGAACGATAATTATCGGATGACTATGTAGGATATTATGATACGAACTGTGATTTGAGTATTCTTAGTTGACGATAAACGTTTGGAACTTTTCAAATCTTCTTTTCGGATCAGATCCGATGTCATACCCACAGCAAAGCATTTAGAGAGGCGACAATACGTACAACTATGCCGTGTTTTCATGTTTATTTCACATTTATTGACCAGTGTACATGGGCGCACGGTCTGTTAATTAGTCAATGAAAAGTTTGAGTAAAATTATCAGTGAACACAAACCTCTGGTCGAAAACCATTACGTCGAAAGAAGGTTTTGCACGATTGACATGATAATGCGCCGTAATTGTTAAAGCGTGCTCTGTCACCGCAGATAAGACATAAACTGAAGTTTGATGGATTGTTTGGTGGCATTTGAGCAGAATCACTCGGAGCTTGCTGTGGAGAAATAAACAAGTGTTCTTTCGCCGGCATTTAATGATTTACTTCAGAGAAAGATTCTAAAATAAAAAGAATGAATCAAATAGACTGAACTTTGTGTTTTGTATAGAAGTTCCACTGACTGCTCGAATGGAAACAGTTAATATCAGTCAGTCGAACATCATCATGTAGAAAAGAAAAGGCGAAGACTATTTTTCGCCATATTTGTCTTACTTTTATCTTACTACAAGTATTATCATTAGACTTGTACAGTTAACAGACGGGCTAGAATAGGGACTTTTCGAAAAGATCAGTTAGGTGCACTATGGTCAAATATCATTCTTTTAATTTGGAAAATGATTCGGGTGATTAAACGCTAATAGATTCATAAATGATGACTAAAATTCAAATTTCTTATGAAGATGATGCTACACGGAGAGAAAATTCTGCAACTTGGAAAAAGTTCTCGGAAGTCTGGTTGTTTCATCTCGAGATGAGATCATCATTGGTTTTTTACGATTGTTAATCTTTGGAAATGTTTTTTTCACCTGTAAGATTTTACGCATGCGATTTATTTACTGAGTTTGAAGATGTTCAAGAAATTCTCGCCCATTCAATAAACAATACCGTGTGAAAATCAGTATCGCATGAATCTGATGGCCTACCGTAAGATATTGTTTGATTATAGCCAGATTTTCTTACTTTTCTACCGAGTCACATATAAATATTGCTTGAGATAGGAGTACATTTGCTTTTCTTCCAGTTTTCTTTCGTTCTTTATTTAAAAGTGCACTTTTCTGCGTATTTTCTATTTTTCTCTTTCGTTCTCAGCGAAGAACGTTGAAGACACATTTTTGCGTTCTGTGCTTTTGCTGATCAATGACGACTGTAGACCATAATGTACTAGAACTCACTCGATTGTTCTTGACATCGAACAATCAGACGAAATTACATACTGAGGATCCATGCATACACTCATGATTAATTATATTTTATTAGATTATGTTTGTCATGATTCAAATTGTGCATCGTATTATCGATAAATCGTCCTTTCATAATTTAAAAAAAAACGTGTGTGCTTCCTTTGATAAAACACTCAATTAAATGAGATACAAACGAATTCCTGTTAATTCTAAAATCAATATAGAACATTCTACTTGCGTCTATTCTAGAATTATCTTGATAGATATAGAATATGGATTAGTGTCGTCATCTCGAGTCAACTTTACAGAATATCTAATGATGTCGTTTTGAATATCTGGCACATTACGTCCTATATGTACACACACATTGTGGAGGACATGGTCTATGTCTTTTTCTTTCCCTTCACGACATTTCCGTTGTTTTCCATATGTCCTTATTCTAACAAAAATTGTTAACTCATACATGGCGCTACCGTTTTCCAGAATAACTGAATATATTCATTATAAATATTTGCCATTCAAAACAAACATGATTTGTGGTAAAAGTACTTCAATTATTGTTTCTAAATGGCAATACAGACAAGTGTTTTTTTTATTAAACTAATTCGTTGTTTGAAAACTACCTGTGCGTGTGACCATTCATCTCTACTCCCATCTCAAGTAATTTTTGTCCACAACTTATTCTTTAGCGAGGAATATAGAGAGTTCTGAATGGTGGCCCTATAGAACAGAAGACTGCCATTTAGAGATCAGCAGTAACTGGTTCGTTGGGAAAGTTTCTCGATGTTTGAATGAGATTTTAGTAGCAATCGATTTTAAAATGAAATATTGACATTTCGATATATTCAATCCTTTAATTGTCAATAATGAATTAAATCCATCAATAAATACGATAAAGCTATGAAAATTAAAGAGAAGAAGTTCGTTTTCTTTTTCTTATTATTAGTCCATTCGTAGACGAAAGCCTAACGATGATTTACATCGTACTTCTCATCAGTCTTTTCATACAACTCGTTTCTCTCCAGACTTGTTCCAATCTCGAAAGAGGTATCGATCGTCCGGGACAATGGTACGTTCACGTATTGTCCATAACATCACCAGGAGCATGTTGTGCCCTATGTGACAATGAAAAACAATGCCAATCATGGACCTTTTTCAGTACCTCATCGATACTAACAGCTGGTTGTTATTTAAAAGCCTTTGTTCCACCAATGAATGAAAATTCGAATTGTGGACAAACGTGTGCAAGTGGGGTCAAAAATTCAACATTAGTACTTCAAGGTCCATGTGCATTTCCTGGTGGAACATACGAATTAGCTGTCGATCGACCAGGCTCGACGTACATTAACTTGACAAGTATTCGAACGCATCCAAAATGTTGTGCTATGTGTCAAATGGAAGGGATTAAATGTCAATCATGGACATTTGTACGAGATGGTGCACTGAACAGGGCTGGCGGATGTTTTTTAAAAACACAAGTTGCACCGATTAGTAACACGCCGTGTGTACCATGCACATCAGGAAAAAAATAAGGATTAATTGAAAAAATTCAATAAGGATAATAAAGAGAAACGTAATCATATACTTTACTTGTTTTTTTTGTAATTGACAATAACAATGATCTAAACGAAACTCGTGATCATCGAGGACGAGACCTTTTTTTTGTTAAAATGTTATATCTAAATCCTTTCTATAATCCTTAAAAGAATCTGTCGAGTTTTCAACAGGTATCATTTGAATAATGTTATACTCAATCATCGTTCTTTTCTTATTTTTCAATGGGCATACCGATGCTGAACAACTTCTTGGCGCTCATATAGTAAATTATGCAGAAAACTCTATTTGACTTACGTTCATTTTTTCAATGATATAGATCTTTCGTCATGGCGAACGATCACCAAGTCAACTCTATTCAACAGATACAAATCTGCCATCTTTTTGGTTGAATGGTCTTGGTCAACTAACTGTTCGAGGTCGATTGCAACAGATCTCACTTGGACAATATGTTCGAGAACGTTATTCAAATCTAATCAATTCGACTTATATTTCGTCAGAAGTAAAACGATTGACGATTATTTCTTGATTATCAACAATCACAAACAATATTTTAGATCACAGTTCGAAGTTCGGATTATGATCGAACACTGATGTCTGCTTATTGTAATCTTGTTGGTCTTTATCCATCATCAGAAAAGGTAAAATTATCGGAAGATTTATTTGCGAATAACAAATGGCCTGAAATGATACCTTGGCAGCCAGTTCCTGTACATACAGTGCCGAAATCGATTGATCATGTTAGTTGAATTCTTCTTCAAAAGCAAAATCAAATATCTATACGATTGATATTTAGTTAATGGGTGTAAGTTCATGCGATCGTTATGAAGAATTAGTAGATAACATGAGAAACAGTCCACGAATTCGAAATCTTACGAATGAACTCCGAGTAAATAAGACAAAAAAGTTTCTTTGATCACTAATACTCATTTTTGCATTAAAGGACTTAATTAGTTACCTTGAAATACATACAAATCAATCTATTGATGATATTTTCATTGCGTGGGATGTTGCCGATACAGTTCTCATTGAAGTATTCGCATATTCATTTTCTATCTATTCGTAATTTCTTCAATGATCTTTTACACAGGCTATTTATGATATTGCTCCATCATGGGCGACTCCATCAATTCTACGACAACTTCGTCATCTATCCAATTTGTGCTTTTACCATCTTTTCTATTTACCAGAAATAAGTCGTTTACGTGGAGGTATGCACATTTTCCAAGTTTTTCTTTTGCTGTACTCACGAAAAACATTTCTCATAGGACCATTGTTACGAGATATTCTAACCAATATGAATTATCTTACCTCAAACAATGTCAATGGAAGAAAAACAAAGATTTATTCCGGAGTATATTGAAATTCTCATCTAAACGATAAATCAGATATTTATTTTATTGTCTTTAGCATGATACATCGATTGCTCCTGTTCTTGCTTATCTTGGTGTGAATTACATTCATCAACCACCATTTGCAAGTGCTTTATTTTTTGATCTTTATCAACAAGGTTTGATTACTGAGTGAATGAACCGTGTTGATTGACTGTCTTTTCAGATGATCGATCTTATGCGATACAACTCCAATATTTGAATACAACAAATAGTGAAAATCCTCATACAATTCATATACCTGGTAGAGCTTCTCATTGTTCTCTTGCTTTTCTTTGCAATTAGAACGAGTATTCGTTTTAGGATGTCCAAGTACGATGTGCCCTTTGAATACGTTTCTCCGATTGTATGAGAAGGGATTACCAGAGAATATGGAGAAAGAATGTCGATCGAATCGAATTAAACGTAACAGTTGAATCAAAGCTAAAGTTATCAGTTTTGAAAGGTATATTCTTTATTTTAGGGACATATCCACGAATCCATCATGTGTCGTTTTCAGAAGAATAATTGCGATCTATTCTGGTTCTTTAAATAAACAAATGAAACTAAACTCTTTTCCATAAATGAATAAAATAATCACTTATAAAAATTGATTTGACTTTCTGATAATTATGAATTATAAAGAAGAAACGAACAGTTGCATTTCTTTTGTTTCTTTCGAATAAAAATGCAAAAAATATTTGTTTTTATACTAAATACTTTTTATTTTTCAACGAAAAATAACAACTTGACAAAACGGATAATTATTATTCAAACCAAGCTAATACAATGAATCTATCAAAGAACAAACATCATTAAGATTTCTAGTCGACAATATGTTGTTTCTTTTGATTCTGTCATTACATCTCTGTGAGATACTTCGAAGGCGCTTCTTTCGAATTCTGTGGGCGAAGTCATTATCATTTTGCTGTCGGAAGAACACAATATCATTAAGATAACTTGCTCGGAGCAAGAATCAAAACCCTTCGAACTATAATTAATATTGCTCAACATGACAAAGAGCTGTAACTTTTATTCTTAGAAAATATAACTCATAATCTTCAATATGCATTCTTTGATCTTTTAATCAAAAAATTTCCAGAAGCCTCTCATATTGGTTTAGTATGCCAACTCTGAAAAGTTTATTTTAGGAACATTCTCTCGGTACTTGACATCATATGATACTCATTTCGGAGAAAAAAACAACCAGAGCTCGATATTTCCCGCTAAGATGATCATGTTTTTTTCATCAAAAGCGTTCTCCATAGTGCATATCAAAGATTTCCACCGCAATAGATTGTAAAGAAACATTTTTCATAATCTTCTCTTTAAAACGAATATAAACTAAGCTAGAAAGTTTCATCACGCAATGATTTCTCCAAATAGGTACTCACATTGTTCTTTCTTTTCTCTTCGATTTCTTTATATCTGAAATATTTGATGACAATAACGTACATTTTGTTACTGCTTCCTTTTCCGATGATGTAACTATGTGAAAAGTATCAGATGACTTTTTACAGAGTATTTTCTTTTATTTTTAACTTTCCGCATATAAAAACCAGTTTGTTTTATCTCGATCATTCGCATATGGATTAGAAAGTAAGTGAACCAATGGCAGAAATATGAAATTGGAGGTGTGTACGTAGAGAAAAACAATGAATTGACATATATTGTGCAACATTGTCTTTATCTTATATATTTGAATTACTGTGTTTTGATAAGGACTACAGATGAATAATGTCATCGTGATTTTGTTTTCTTTTACTTTAATTTCTATAGGAAAATTGCAAGTACTACCTGTACTTCCTGTTGTCAAGAAATTTTTCGAGATTATTTTGTTTGTAAAAGTTTGCTGGATTCTCATTTATTCTTATCATTGTTAAGTTTAAAATACCGTTTTCAAGAGTTTTTTTTTATAAATGATAAATGAACCGATTTATTTGTCATAAACCAATAAATCTGCGTTCAGTCGTCATTCATAAACACTTTTTCCAACTAAAATAAAGTCACTTAAATGTAGCTTTTAGAAACATTTATAAATCAGGTCCTTTTAAACTCAACCGTGATTCGTATGCATAGGAAATGTGAAATAATTGCTTTTTGAAATGGAAAATTTCACGAAGATCGTAAAGAATAGTCTCTCTCTCGACTTCCTAAAACCGAATATCATCATTTTCTAATTTCTTTGCATAAAGATATTTTTTCTCTGTTCTGAAATATGTTTGAATATTTATAATCGAGAATGATGTAAGAGATCTTTTATATATAATTAACTATTTCCTCATTTCAACCAGAATATTCATCCCTAGATAGAATTTCTTTACAGATGAATACTATTTTGCCGTTGTTTTGAGGAGGAAATATTCTATAGACACGAAATAAGCTGTCAAATCATTATCCAGAATATTGGATTGCTGATTTTAACTTGACATATAATAAAGAATCCTATTCGATAAATCGCATATTTTTCTTAGTTAGATTATTTGAAAATTTCTCGTGTGTTTTCTATTCGATAGATGATGAGCATAAAGTTCTATTCTGTCAAAACCAATTTATCTTCTGAATGACATATAACATTCAGTAGGTCAGTAGGTAAATATATTTGATTCAAATGAATCATTACAGATGAAGTGTTATAGGTGAAATTTTTACCAATAAGTACTGTTTGTTTCTCATCTCTTCTAATTTGTCTTTTTTTTTATACTAATTGGTACTCTTCGAAAACACTAAAAACAAACTTCTCGTTTTTTGTTAGATATGTTATTTTATCTATATATGGAGAAACAAAAATGTAAACACAAATCATTGCGTCTGCTCTAGTAGAAAAATTTCCACACACATCAGTACCTGATTAAGGGTGTATTATGTATTCTAAAGAGTAATTTAAATTACATTCAAAGTTTTTTCAATGTGTTAACCTGTGTACTTCCGCTATACAGAGAACATACGATACATTTGATAAACTCAAGTGTAATTACAAAGACAAAAGAGGAAGACAGACTGTGAGTTACTTATGCTTCGATTTTTTTTTCTCCAAAAACGACAGTTTCTTTTGTTATGTCGTTTCATTCGATGCTAATGCACCATAAATTTATGGTTGAATGGCAATATATAAAGATACAACCGGCAACATCGTGTCAAAAAGCTCTTTTTTTTCATCTTTGGTATACTTCTATCTTCGTTAAGGCAAAAGATTTTGTTCGTTTCGATTGAATTTTTTTGACATTAATAAGAGAGAAAACTCAATTCTCATCAATTGAGTCCTTCTACTTCTTTTCCTTTTTCTTATGCATTATAAATAATTCTCTGAGTGACAGTAATGCATTTTTAATTACCTTTTCAATGAAAATCTGAGCGTGATAACCTTTTAAACAAAAGATTTCTCCAAACTTAAAAATGACAACACAGCAATACTCTCTGAAACGTGTTCATTATTTAATTCTTTTTCTTTACTTAACATAAAATACATATGGATAGTTTCTTACACTATTTTATGTATTTTCGTCATTGTGTATACAGTCTCTTTATACTTTAGATTCTCAAACAATGGATTCCAATATGACCTTATGTGTTCGTACTCTGTTCCACGAAATCAAGCCCACAGAATGTCTACTAGGTCGAATTTGTGCACTAGCCATAGTATTAGTGTCTATATTTGCCATCTTTTTCAACATTCGTTTTCTTCATTGGTCATCTTATCATCGAAATGTTCGATCTCGACAGTATTCCTTAATTATTTCTATGATTATTTCTTCAATTTCTGTTGTTCTTGTCATTTCGCCATCAATCTTTTCCCAGTGTTTCTATTGTTATCGTTGGTGTTCCGAATTCTATTGTCTTTTCGAAGGTTTCGTTAACTATCTCAATGGTTGTGTCAACATGTTCATGTTGATGATGATTTCTCTTATCCGTTATTCATCAGTCATTCATACAAATATTCGACAACGATATTTCGAACAACATTCTTGTTTGACAGTGATCAGCTGTTGGTTGTGTGGACTTCTGTTTGCCGTACCACCATTATTTCATTGGAATGAATATGTACCTGAAGGTGTTGGTTTCCATTGTGGACTTAATTGGTTCGATCGATCGACAAAATCTCGTGTTTATTTCGTTTTAACATTCGCTTTTGTTTATTTCATTCCATTGTTAATTCTACTGATCGTGAATATTTATGTTTATTGTGTTATTCGACGTTTAATTCGAGGTGAAACACGAGTAACTCAGTCAAACGCGCATCTAACAGATCAACCACACCGATCAACATCATGCACTACGACATCGACTCGGAGTAGTTCAACAAATACAGATAAATCTGATCGTATTCGCTCGATGAACTCACTAAGTGGACATCCAAGCCTGATTCCACGTCGAACACTTGATATCATTCAATCCTATCATCGATTATCACGATTGAATCGATTACGAGCTGATCGTCGCTTCGCATTAGCAACAACATTTCTCATTAGTGAATATGTGCTTAGTTGGACACCCTATGCTATTGTTGCACTTATCTATCTCTTTGATATCGATTTGATTAGTCAACATTCGATTACTATGACAATATGTGCATTCATAGCCAAGATTTCAATGATTCTCAATCCATTTCTTTATATCGCCACGACCAAGAAGAGTCAATTGGGAACAATCTTACTGTGTAAAACTTGTTCATGTTCATACTGTCGACTAAAGAAGAACATCATTGCTTTGTAATCGTTTACTTTTGTTTGTGTTTGACAATAAAAAGAAAGAAGTTTTATGGAACACAAAGGAATATACTTTGGTGTCAAACTGTTCATGTGAGTGAAATGAAATGATAATATTGTGAAAGTGTCCTGTTTTATTAATAGTGCAAGTGATGTCGACGTGTTTTCTCCTGATTCATGGTTATTTTGACGTAGAAAAGATTTAGATATAATAGCTCATGATGACTTGGGTGAGATTTAGATGAATGAAATTAACTAACTAACTCTCGTGTTGAGATAAGCGGATTTGTCAAACTAAAACAAAATAGGTACTTTTCGCTCAGATTTAGAAACATATGAGTGAATGTGATAAAGAAGGAATAATGCTGCTTTAAGTTTCATATTTCGGCTGGGAGAAAAACATTCTATAAAGGAAGGTTCATTCAGCTTGTTGTTTCCAAAAACGCGGATCTTATTTTATCAGATGGTTAAAATGACGAACACGGTGGTTAGAAGGAAAAACATGTTGAGACAGACATCGACCACCTTCAACTATCATCCGTCATATATTAAAAACCTATTGAGATGAAGAGAAAAAAGTTCTATTGGTACTCACCTGTGATAAAGTTGACAGTCTGACGGAACTACTGAATTATACCTTGTCAATCGTACCTATTGAACCTGAACTGAACCATTAGATTCAACGAGGTAAAGACATAATTATGGTGATTTGTTTTAAGAAAGAAATAAATTATGTGTGTGATTGATAAACATTTATATTGCAGTCTGTTTTAACAAAAATAATCGATCGTCAATGGGTGAAAAGAACAGATTGATGTCTTTTCTATTTATCGCGTACAATCGATCTATTGTAGTAGTTTGTACATCATAGAAATAATAGCATTGGATTGATGTTTTGAAAAGTGAAGCCAGTAATCGTTATGCATCCAACTTAGTTCATAAATGTAAATTATATTCATAGATAATTTTTATGTTTTTTCTTGATGAACACACGAATCTCCTCTCAAGAAATATTATTTTATTTCATTGATTGATATTTGTGAACTAGTTACAAAACATATAATGCTACTTTTTGAATCTGATTAGAAATCATATCTACTGGAGAACGCGCTAACAAGTGTTGATAGAGTGTCATTCATATTTTCAAGAGAATCATTTTGAGTAGCTACTATTTGTGGATTTGAATGAATACATACCGAACAAGTGATACTGTATACTGGTATAATAAATTATCATTTCTCTGTCATTTGGTAAAAAGAATTTTCAACAGAAGATATTTTTGAATTACATATTTCACGAACTGTTTATCGGGATTCATTTACAACAGAGATAATTCAATGATTGAATTGTAAATTCGAAATAAAGAAAGAATTCAAAGCGAAGCGGTCCTGTACCATTTGTATAGGAATGTTCTTTATCTTAGCTTTATTTAGACTGAACACTGGATGATCTGATAGGAGTGAAGAGCACAGTGAACCGATTTGAATATATAACGATCGAAAATTCAAAACTATACATTAATATTGCGAATGTGTATTAACAAGGTAAAGAAATCTAAAAATTTGTCATCCTTACAAGTGTTCATCAGCATTCAAAATCCCAGTGAGAATGGTTAAGGTTCAACCTCTTACCACTGATGAAGTATTCAAAAGTTCTGTTACAATGCTAGAAGAAAGTCGTTCTTGGAATCACAAATTCAAGAATTGATAGGAAAATTAAACCTACAAAACAACATAAATTCACTATATCAACGAATTGGTCGACAAGTCGCTCACAGATATCTAATTATACAACCTGAAGATCAGGAAAATAGCAGACAAATTGTAAGAGTAACAATCAGCTTCTAATTCTGATGACAAAGCAAATGTATATATCGTACAAGAATAATAAAATAGTATTAATTTCCCAGTCATATGAAAATAGAGACAAATACATTAGAGCGCAATTATTGGTCTGTTATATATCGATTTATCCTATCATTTATAAATTTTTAAATTATTGTTTCTCTTTTCCCATAGTTTAATGTTGATCTAACTTCATATTTATTATTTATTTATTCTCTATTATTTTTTGCCAAATATATGTAGAGTTATCTCTAGCGATTTACTCCAGTTAGTTATATTGTATATACTCATCGTATTAGCTGCATTAAAAGCATGGAAGACAGTGATTGGATTATCGCTCTTACGCTCTATTATGACAGTAGGAGGACATGCAAAATATCATTGACTTTCGACGTGGAAAAGTTTTATTAGTTCATACTCCTTTTGTCCTCTAGCAATAAGATTTCGTATATTAGTATATTTCCTCTGTAGTTTCTTACAAATATCATCTCACAAGTATGTTATAAAGCTGTGTCAAACTATCGATGGTGTACATCGCTCACTTTCTACGCTTCCTAAACATACCATATTACTCTCTATTGCTTCCATCCGAAGCTTTTTTTATCGTACCATTTGAACTCTCACACTATGAACCATTGCCATTACAAGATCATAAGAACTAGCTAGGAAGAGAGTGCTTTCAAACAGAAATTCTTTGACAAAGGATGAAAGTAATTTGTTTTTATTGCATAGATGTTCTAGTTGATCGTTCTTTTAATGACAACGTATCATTTTGTCGACATCGAGGATCTATTATAATGACAACACAAAGTCTCGCATTAGATATCTTTCAACTGAAACGTACAATATTAACGCAATAAAATGCTTTTTCTCATCTTCATTCCATTGAAAACACATCGCTATATTTCCAAACAAGAAAACCTTTAATTATCATCAACTATCTCAGCGTCAGCTTCTTTTTCTTCGTTGAATGCATCATAGATAATTCTTTGAAAAGCCAGTAATACTTTTCTAATTACAATACATTCAAAGACTCCAATCCGATGAGCTATAGAGAGAAGATATGTCTAAGTACAAAATAAAAATGGCGGAAGGAAATCTATCGAGAGAGACGTGTCTCTCATTCTCTCTCCTTCCTTTATTCACATATATATACGCACCAGTTCTCTGTTTTTTCTCTCACGCTATATTATTCATATGTAGTTGATATATTTACTCTTTTCATATTCAACACCGATGCCCACAAGATGAATTCGAACCTAACATTATGTGTTGGTGCTCTGTTCCACGAAATCAAGCCCACAGAATGTCTACTAGGTCGAATTTGTGCACTAGCCATAGTATTAGTGTCTATATTTGCCATCTTTTTCAACATTCGTTTTCTTCATTGGTCATCTTATCATCGAAATGTTCGATCTCGACAGTATTCCTTAATTATTTCTATGATTATTTCTTCAATTTCTGTTGTTCTTGTCATTTCGCCATCAATCTTTTCCCAGTGTTTCTATTGTTATCGTTGGTGTTCCGAATTCTATTGTCTTTTCGAAGGTTTCGTTAACTATCTCAATGGTTGTGTCAACATGTTCATGTTGATGATGATTTCTCTTATCCGTTATTCATCAGTCATTCATACAAATATTCGACAACGATATTTCGAACAACATTCTTGTTTGACAGTGATCAGCTGTTGGTTGTGTGGACTTCTGTTTGCCGTACCACCATTATTTCATTGGAATGAATATGTACCTGAAGGTGTTGGTTTCCATTGTGGACTTAATTGGTTCGATCGATCGACAAAATCTCGTGTTTATTTCGTTTTAACATTCGCTTTTGTTTATTTCATTCCATTGTTAATTCTACTGATCGTGAATATTTATGTTTATTGTGTTATTCGACGTTTAATTCGAGGTGAAACACGAGTAACTCAGTCAAACGCGCATCTAACAGATCAACCACACCGATCAACATCATGCACTACGACATCGACTCGGAGTAGTTCAACAAATACAGATAAATCTGATCGTATTCGCTCGATGAACTCACTAAGTGGACATCCAAGCCTGATTCCACGTCGAACACTTGATATCATTCAATCCTATCATCGATTATCACGATTGAATCGATTACGAGCTGATCGTCGCTTCGCATTAGCAACAACATTTCTCATTAGTGAATATGTGCTTAGTTGGACACCCTATGCTATTGTTGCACTTATCTATCTCTTTGATATCGATTTGATTAGTCAACATTCGATTACTATGACAATATGTGCATTCATAGCCAAGATTTCAATGATTCTCAATCCATTTCTTTATATCGCCACGACCAAGAAGAGTCAATTGGGAACAATCTTACTGTGTAAAACTTGTTCATGTTCATACTGTCGACTAAAGAAGAACATCATTGCTTTGTAATCGTTTACTTTTGTTTGTGTTTGACAATAAAAAGAAAGAAGTTTTATGGAACACAAAGGAATATACTTTGGTGTCAAACTGTTCATGTGAGTGAAATGAAATGATAATATTGTGAAAGTGTCCTGTTTTATTAATAGTGCAAGTGATGTCGACGTGTTTTCTCCTGATTCATGGTTATTTTGACGTAGAAAAGATTTAGATATAATAGCTCATGATGACTTGGGTGAGATTTAGATGAATGAAATTAACTAACTAACTCTCGTGTTGAGATAAGCGGATTTGTCAAACTGAAACAAAATAGGTACTTTTATATAAACTTGCTCTGAGAGAACATCGGAGAAAGACTTTCATTGAGTTTGGGATTTCCAAAAATGCAGATGTTCCTTTGGCAAATATATTGAATCACCAAGACAGATAGTCCCTGATGTGATCTTTGAGTCATCGATTTGCCCTAAATAGGTACCGAATAATGCGTTAGTATCATAGATATTCGATTCCAGTCAATAGCCAAATACATCATATTCCTGGTTTTCTCAGTACGAACGAAATAAGCGAACAACCTTCACAATGTTTTCCAGGATTCTTAGTGTGGATTTTTGACATCTGTTTTCTGATCAACTATTGGTAAGAGACATCTTCAAGAGCAAGAAGAAAAGCATGAAAAGGAGAAATATTTAATTACTGAACAAGGAAAGAACCTTAAACACGGTGAAATCCATCTTTGTTTTAATCGATTTCAAGTTCTTTTCAATAATCCAACCAAATATGATGAAGTATTGGTTTCCAACAAAGTTTTCTTATTACTTCAGCTCAAGGTCGATGAAGATGTGATGCAATAATGTTGGGTCGAGAGTTATAAACTTCCATTTTCTTCTCTAATTTTGCGTTAAAATCAGTCCAATGATAGTAACGAACACAGTAGCATCATAACGTAGTCTATAGATTGATTCATCCCAGCAACTAGGAACGTTTTCAAGTGACTATTGCCCTAAAAAGAACGAAAACACGAACCAGTAGACTTGCATGCACTGCAATGATTTGTTTGGACAAACCTTGACTGAAATCGGCAGATCAGATATATTCACTGTGTGAACTGACAGACCATTTGTCACAAATGACGGCTGAATTATTGTCATACGAGGGTAAACGCGTTGAGACAAATATCGATTCTTTTCAACCACCATCTATCGAAGATGTGCTAAAGCAGATAGAAGAAAGACCAATTGATATTTACCTGTCACAGATTCGAGGATCTGAAGGAAGTATCAGACTATATCTTGACATCAGTGCTTGTTGAACTTCAACTCCAGCACAAGATTTAACGGAGTGAATTCGTAGTTCTTGAAGACTCATCGGGAAGAAGAGAGTGGATATCTAGAAAAAAATGTTTGATTTCAATATAATCTTTTTCATCTCAACGAATCGAATTCGAAATTTTCTATGACTTTCTTGACAATTCTATTCGTATAGATGACGTCGTTGGTAAGTATTTTTAAAACACAAATACTTGGTAATGAGCTCCGAGTAATAGAAGCTTCGATAATTTGATGAAAACTCATGTTGATATGTAAAAGTCATCTTCCAAAATGTCTAATTAGCTTCCTAGAGAGAAATATTAATAAATCAGTTAAAGAAGGTGTCATTTCAAACGTATTCCTTTATAATGGAGATGAGCACATCACTGACAGGTGTTTTTTTCTCTAAATCACAATAAGGAAGCTAATTTGACATCATAGACCATAACTCAATCTCATGTTATACTGTAATTTTCACATCTCTCACATAGTGCTTCAAGGACGTAAGTACAAAAAAATTATGTTTCTTCTCTTTTCCTATGGTAAGCATTTATCCCATAACTAATTGGATTTGAATAACAAACGAACGTAGTTTATTGACGATACGCCTTTCCTTTTCGTACGCGTTATCACAAAGCCAATTTATTGATGACATCATCACAGGTGGATGAGTAAACTAATAGAATGAATGCACTACAATATAAGTGCATTTAAATAGAAGGAATGGGGCATGTGCTTTTGATCCATTCGTTCGTTCATGCATGTTGATCAATGTTGAAAACGAGTATATCGATATTGTCTATAAGCATTCTTGTTTATCTGTTTATTGAAAACATAAATCGTCGAACTTATGAATTCTTGGACGAAATAGAACAACGTGGAAATACTTTTCTTGATACAACTGAAAAACGACTTCGACAGTTGATCAACGACACCATATATAATTTAAACAATCAAACAACGGAACAAATCAATTCCATAATCCATGCAAACAAAAAATATATTCCTTTACAAAATCCTTATGGTGCCACTACTTGCACTGAATGGTTCGGTTGTCATAAAGGTTACTGTTGGGCAGGTTGTGCAGGAGCACTTCCTTCTCTGACCGGTCCTGAATGGTGCTATACTAAAACATCTGTCGGCAAAATGACGTGTCAAATGGACGACGATTGTGACGGCTGTTGGCGATGTTCCAGTCCATGTAGTATTTAGTTAATAAAATCTCCTTTCTTGTATTCTTGTTCAAATAAATATATGCAAAATGATTACATTAGAAATGATATTCTTGCTTAATTGCTTTCGATCTCAAAATGAAATTCAGACTTCGAACTTTTCTATGTAAATATTATTGGTAGAATTTAATCATGCAAAATAAACGTACATCTAAATTTATTTCTTTGAAGAAAAAGATACATAAACCGTTTTTTAATTTCTTCTCACAGGTGAATGAATGAAAGATCTAGAAATACGAGGGTATTTGATAATAATATAAAAAGGTTTTATTCTTTTTGCTACTAAGTTTAAAGGTTGACTAAAAGTATGAAAGAGAAAAAAAGATAATTTCGATAAAACTAGTTAATTCATCTCGATGATCATTTTAAGTATCCACCGGTCAAATCTATTTTCCGTGATCTTTCTTGGCAATATATTTGATGAGATCGACAACACGGTTTGAGTAACCATATTCATTGTCGTACCTACAAAGATTAAACATGAATTTTTTTATCAGGAAAAGGACGAATATTACCATGAAACGAGTTTAACGAAGTTGTCGTTGAGCGAAATACCGGCTTTGGCGTCGAAGATTGATGAGTGTGTGTCGCCAATGAAGTCAGTTGAAACAACTTCATCATCGGTATAACCTAAGATTCCCTTCAATGGTCCATTTGAAGCTTCTTTGATTGCGGCACAGATTTCGTCGTATTTAGCCTAAAGCAAAACATTTGATTTTTACCATTTCGAGTGAAGAAAGAAAAACAAAATAAACATACGCCTTTGCTCAAACGGGCAGTAAGATCAACAACTGATACGTTTGGTGTTGGAACACGGAAAGCCATACCAGTCAATTTACCATTTAAATCAGGAATAACTTTTCCGACCTTGACAAAACATCAAAATTCAAATGATCTGTCTACGAATAGAATTGCAATACATACAGCTTTGGCGGCACCAGTTGATGATGGAATAATATTTTGTGCAGCTCCACGTCCACCGCGCCAATCCTAAAACAAATAACATTTTCGATACTCCATTCTTTCTCTTCTTAAACAAACTGTGCATACCTTGTTCGATGGACCATCGACAGTCTTTTGTGTGGCTGTGTACGAATGTACAGTTGTCATTAAAGCTTCGACGATGCCAAATTTTTCATGAACAACTTTTGCGAGTGGTGCTAAACAGTTGGTTGTACACGATGCATTGGAAAGAACAGTTTCTTTTCCTGTGTATTTATCTTCATTGACTCCCATAACGAACATTGGAGCATCAGCTGATGGTGCGGTGATGACGACTTTTTTGGCACCGGCTTGAAGATGTGGTTGACATTTTTCAACTGTTGTGAATACACCAGTAGATTCGACAATGTATTCAGCACCTTTGAAATAAAGAAACGAAAGAAGACAATCAAGATGATTCATCGATCAAGGTCGAGAAAAACATACCGAGTTGACCCCATGGAATTTTTGATGGATCTTTTCTAAAAATAACGTACGAAATCAATCACATAGAAAATGTACTCAATTTGAGTTATTTACTCAGTGAAAACGCTAATTTCTTTTCCGTCAACGATGAGTTTGCCATCTTTGTGTGAGACTTCACCTTTGTATTTACCATGTGTTGAATCATATTTAAACATATAGACCATGTAGTCAGCAGGGATAAATGGATCTACAAATAATATATAATTACAAATAGAAATATGAGATCAAATTATGTGTTTACCATTGACACCGACTATTTGAACACCTTGGGCGAGAGCGCATCGAAAAACGAGGCGGCCAATACGACCGAAACCGTTGATACCGATTTTAACATCCGAGCCAGACATGTTTACCAGAAAAAGAAATCGCGCGTTTGGACTGTACTAAGAGAAATGAAGAAAAAATAAGAGAAAGAAACACAACTAGGGTAACGTACTTATAAGGGAGAGATGTAGAGAAGTAGTTTCGCTGTTTGGTACTGCTGAGACAGAATTTCACGGGATGTATGTGGCGCCCTCTCGCTTATAGCTACTACATCTATACCTCGACAAACAGATATCTTAATAGTAAAATAAGTTCTAGAAAACTATAAATGAAATTTGTGAGCTTTTGCTCATTGTTTTCCAACTTGAACACTCTCAATGGTTAATTGTATAATCCATCCGATTAATCCTGTATGAATCATACATATCTCTCTCTCATATGTGAAGAATCTTCTTTTCGTAGAAAAAGCATGTTCAATTTTCGTAGAATATCCTTTGTACAACGTTCGATTTCGTCGGGGTTCAATGCTCGTCGTTGTCGATCTGCTCGTCGAACAGCTGTTCAATCATCAGTCTCTGATGGCAAACACATCATTACAGAAACTAAACCCGTTTCTTTAGATCATCTGTCACCTGTAGTTCGACAAATTCTATCTAAAGATCCATCCTATGCTGTTCGTTTCGGTGGACAATTATCAGACAATCAAAAGTATCTTGTCCGACAACATTCTCGAACTACGGGTCGAGCTGAAAGTCTCTTTTCACAAATAGACAAAGATGATTTGATGTTATCGATAAATGAAGATGAAAAGGATTTACCTCATCCTCCAGTTGTTGCTTTTCCATCAGTTGAGAATCAATTCGAAATGGATTTAGGTACAGAAGATAAAACTGTACCCAGTCATGAAACAGCTCGTTGTTTTGGTTGTGGTGCACAACTTCAATGTTCTGATCGAACGAAAGCGTAAGAAATCGATCTGATATATTGAGTATTTAATGTTCATGAAACATATTTCAGAGGCTTCATACCAGTAGAAATCTTCAAGCATCACCTTTCAAGTAACTTACAAAAGCGAACAAGTCAATGCCAGCGTTGTTTTCTCTATAAATATACAAATGAAATTTCACATTGTGAAGTTGATGAACAAGTCTATAGAGATATTCTGGCAGAAATCAAACGAAAACGTGCGTTGATTATCTTAATTGTCGATCTTCTTGATATACCAAATTCAATTAGCCAATCATGGGCACATCTCGTCGACCAAACATCTGAACGGACGAAGTCTTCATCGAATATTGTATTTGTTCTCGGAAATAAAGTTGATCTTTTGCCAAAAGGTATGTTTATTTTAGAACTTTGCTGTATATGTTATTTATATTGTTTTATCATAGACAGCGAATCATATCTATCCGATGTGCGAAAATGTTTGGAAAATGAATGTACAAAACGTGGTTTGGGAAAGCACTTAGTCAAATATTATGGTTTAATCAGTGCCAGAACGGGCTATGGAGTTGAAGAATTGATTTCAAAAGTTTTTCGATATTGGTCACAACATGGTTCGTTTTCCAGTATTCTTTTCTTTAGGAAAACATTAAGCGTCTATCTTGGACAGGTGGTGTTTATCTACTTGGTGGAACTAATACAGGCAAGAGTAGTTTATTCAATAGTTTAATTGATTCAGATCTGTGTCATATTCATGCACTTGATTGTGTTCAACGTGCGATCATATCGAATCTTCCTGGTAAGAAACGAATCGAAAAGAATGTTTGAGAATCTTCTCGCTTTTACTCAGGAACGACAATGAATGTACTTCGATTTCCAATTCAATTACGAACGGGGAAAAATCAGTTCATGCGTGCGGAACGTTTGAAAGAACGTGAGGAAAATGAAAGAATGCTAGATGACACTAAAACGGAGTCTATCGAAAATGAAACAACAATCGTCGGTAAGTTTTGCAAAGAACTGAAAAACAAGATTGATACAAGGGGGAAATTCGTCTCTAGAAAATATCGAATCAACGGTGAAATGGCGTCGTCGATTTGAGTCTGAAATGAATCTGCCAAAAAGTGGAGCATCATATACATATTCATCTGGAAGAGACTCATTTGACGAAGATCGTTCATTTCTCTCACGTGAACACAATTATATCAATTATCGACAAAAGAAAATGCGTGCGTTCACTCCTGAGTCATACAAAAATGAAAAATGGCTTTATGATACACCCGGTGTAATTCTATCTGAACAGGTAATGATCAATTTCACGTGTGCATTACCATTTTGAAGATCTTTTATTTTTGTCTGTTGAAGATCTCAAATAAGTGTAGCAGTCGAGAAGAATTAGCATTTTTTGACCATCAATCAACAGTTATTCGTCCAGTGAATATTTTATTAAACGTTGGTCAGACGATATTGATTGGTGGAATCGCAAGAATTGATGTTAAACACGTTCGTTGACTGATTTCGATTTTTCATCCATTGAATATTCATCGTTTTTAGATCAGCGAAAATGCTCGAGCAAGTCTTTCTCTAATGACAACATCTCGACTGCCAATTAATGTGATTGAAACAAAAGATGTGAAGGAATTTTATGAAAAAGCATTAGAAAACAATCAACTTGGTGTAAGCAGATCATTCTATGATTGGATCCAAAAGAAAAGCATAATTTTCTTTCGTAAAGATTCCTCAAAATCGTATCAATGGTCGACTTCAAGATCCACCTCAACTTCGTGGACCAACCATTGAAATTCTTGGAATTGGAGAAGAAGACGCAGCTGGAGATATCGTTCTATCATCCGCAGGTAAATATTCTTTCATCAATATTGCAACGAGACCTTCCGAGACAATGGAATATTTAGGCTGGGCGAGTGTTCAATGTAGTCGTGATCAATATGTCATATTTGATGTAATGACACCAGATGGTCTTGGTATTCATCTTCGACAACCAGCGATACTTAAGAATTTATTTCATTTACGTGGTTCACATATAGAACAAACACCATTCTTCGATAAATATTCGTATGTGGAAGATCAAAACGAATGTGATGATGATGATCGAAAGCAATCGAATGAACTTGAAATGATCATAAATGAAAAACTATGGAAAGGAGAACAAACTAAGCGTCGACGACGAGCAAAACGCACATAAATACTTGTCTCATATATTTTGTTATTGTTTTCAATTTTTTTCCGTTGAATAAAATAAAACAAATATATGATTTACTTTCGAAAAAGAGTCAGATGAAGACATAAACGAAAACAATACCGTGATGTATGACACTTGTATAACTTGAAGCTTGAATTCAATTATTCATTCAACTACTGAAGGATGAGAATACTGCGAATGGTGTGTTCTAATAATAGTTGAATTTCAACTTTCAAATTCGACACTACTGCTTTTGCTGTGACATCTTCTGTCGGAATTGATTATCAAAAGCAACTAAAATGGTTTCCTATCCTGTTATATGTTTTTTCAAGTTTGCATACCATGCTGTACTGTGCTATTTACTTTACCTAGATATATTATAGCAATATTCTGAGTGGTTTAATGGCAAGGCCATTCATAATGTTGAATGATTCATCATTCTGTCATATCGAAAGTAGCAGATATGCTGTTGCATTTGCAACAGAAAACAATTCTTTGTCCTACATGTGAAATTACAAAATTAATCTGTAAATACGTCGCACTAATCGTTATTGTCAGAAACATACTGTTATGTTTTCTTGCATGTTACAACGTGCGCTTTGTCACGTTACTCAAAGGACATGAATACATTGCAAAATCGTATAAAATTCTCATTACCTTTCGCGTACACATGTGATATCTATACACGATAATCATTAGCAATCAAACACGATGTGGCGATGTATTTTCAGATCTACAAAGCGAAAATGAATAGTTCATTTGCTGAACAATTAGCAAATGTGAAATTGAAACCGAGTAAAGATAGAACAAAAGACTTTAGTGATCCAAAACTAGCAGGTAAATGGTTATTTACTTGTTTAATGTTTTCAATTATTTACCAAAAATCCTATTCTTATCATCATTTCCATTAGGTTTCATCACAAAAGATCAAATCAGTTCCTATCAAAAGACAGCTCTAGAAGCGAACATGGAGGAATGGCAAAAGTTACTTATCAACGGTAATTTAGACAAATGCGATTCTTTATTTGAGTAATATATTTAGAAACATTTCCAACTGTGTATTTTCCAATCACATATTCCGATGCAAAACATTTTATTCGAATATTCGAGCAACATTTTCAAAAATTGCATGAACATCAACGATTTGATGAGATTCGCAATCGAATGGAAACATGTCTTAATGATGACGAAGAAGAAAAATTGTGGTATGAACAAATAAGAGATCGTCTACAAACCACTATTGATCAGCATTTTTCGAGTCAAAATGGTTTCTTTGCTAAAACGTCGTCACGAAGCGCCAAAGATGCTTGCATATTCAAAAAAGGCTTTCTTCAAATCTATAAAAATGAATTAGAAAAATTCTCTGATCCATCTCAAGAAAACTCTCGCATCGCTGCACTTCTAACTGCTGCGTTTCTTGCATTACGAATGACGTGCGCTGCAGATGTACTTTCCACATTTATAATCAGTGAACGTATCTATCAAGACATGTTATTAGCGACAGAAGCACAGAATCCATCAGACGACTTGTTCAAAGAAAATATTATTCTCCGACCGTTCACACCCATCGATGTCGACATGGAATTCAGGGGTTTTGTTTATCAACAGCGCTTAACTTGTTTATCACAGTACAACTATCTCATATACTCTCCACGTCTCTCTCAATGGAAAGATGAGATTCTTGATAAAATCAATGTGTTTTTCAATGAAACTGTGACAGCTAAACTAAACACATATCAATCACAAGATTATGTCATCGATTTTGCATTGACTAAGAGTGGTGAGTTGACTTTTACGATTAATGCATGACTATTGTCTATTCTTCTAATTGAACTAGTAAATGATGATGCTGATGATGTCCGTTCGATGAAAGTGTGGGTGATTGAACTGAATCCATTCATGGAAACAACTGACGGAGCTCTCTTCAGTTGGCAACACGAGAAGCAGCTACTACAGGGTGAATCTTCTGACAACAAGACAAAAACACTGTTTCGCATAACAGAAAAGGCTCGGCCCGGCTCATGGAGTATGCTACCCAACTCCATTCGACAATGGATAAAAAACGACGATAGTATTTGAACAATGAAGTCTTGTTTTATCGATAATGAACTATCTTTTGTTGAACCACTAGATGATCAGAAGATTTGCAAAAAATAGAATATATAAACTGACATAGATTGGAGACTAACACATGCACGGAGGCTTGGTGGAGAAGGATGATGTGATTTGTTACATATGAAAAATTTCATTGAAGCAATAAATCAAACACGAAAAGATTCCAAGTGTGTCCTATCCATTCGATAGAAGTTAAGAGAACAGCTCCGTTGAACGCAAAAACCTGTTCCACTCGAGTATTGCAAACAGACGCAATCTTGAGAATGATATCTATGGCAGCGCGCGATGTTAAATGTATTAATCGGTTATCATACAGAACATCAAAGTCAAGTGAACAAGCCAATTTGTATTACCTGTTCAACTGAAATCTCTTATTCTCAAGTTCCAATACAGTTAACAGAGGCATCTATTGGAAATCATTTCTCTGCACATACAACCGAGCGAAACACATAGATAAACCATGGACAGAAATGAATTGCACATTTGCCGTTAAATTCACTCAGGCTCATTGAATATCTCTTCTATATCTGTACAGATGTTTCAACTCAGACAAAAGATATCAAGTTAGAAAGGTTGCTTCAATTTATCGTCTTCGTTCACTGATCAATACTGAAATTCTCTTCCTTTTCAACAACAACTAAGGACAGATCGTTTTCTAATTCTCACTTTTCTAGACTCGTTTCACTTTACACGATGTTTTCGGGTAAATACTCACCGATAGTTCGGTGTGTCTTTCTGCCCTTGAACGAAATGTCAACATTTGGTACCGTTCGCCATTCCTCAACTAACTTAAGTGCACAAATGAAAAAACTCGTTGACTCCAAACAATTTCGACATGCTCTCGACATTTTCGATCAACAGTCGCGCGTTGCTGATGATTTGGCCTTGAACATGGCACTGAAAGCATGCAGCAATTTGCAAGACTATCGACGTGGACTTAGAATCGTTCGACAACTCTCACCCAAATCGCTCAACAATTCCTTCATTCAAACATCACTTGTTCAATTATACGGTGAGTGCAAATCAACTGTTTCTTCATCAAACCAACGAGAGTATGTGAAGGAGAGATGTGATGACTTGTTGCAAAGATCGGAATGAAACAGTTTCTCCACCTCTTCTGACTGCGTATGATCATCCACTTGCCATACTTTTCAAAAAGAACATTGTTAAAGAGTATCGTTGATGTGATATGGTTGTCTGAGCGAAGGACTATGAAGATAAGAAGTTGTTTCTGTTTGTAGTAAAATCTGGTGACTTGCAGAGTGCAATCGGTTTATTTAACTCAATTCAGGTGAAGACGAATCCACTGTACATAACGTTCTTCAAAGGTAAACATTCGCATTATTTGATTCATCAAGAAATGAATGTACTTTGATGGGTAGGACTGATATCGATGAAGAAATCGAACGAAGTNGTTGTCTGAGCGAAGGACTATGAAGATAAGAAGTTGTTTCTGTTTGTAGTAAAATCTGGTGACTTGCAGAGTGCAATCGGTTTATTTAACTCAATTCAGGTGAAGACGAATCCACTGTACATAACGTTCTTCAAAGGTAAACATTCGCATTATTTGATTCATCAAGAAATGAATGTACTTTGATGGGTAGGACTGATATCGATGAAGAAATCGAACGAAGTGTTGAACTTGTATGAACAGGTGAAGATGAAATTGGAAGAAGGTACATTTGTGATGGTATCAAAGGCATGTTCAAAAGTCTGTGATGATCGAGCTAAGAGGATTGGAAAAGAATTACTGGGTAATTTACCGGAAGATTTGAAATACTCTGAAAAGGTGATGAACTCGATAATCGTGATGTTGATGAAATTCGGAAATGTCAGTCAAGCTGAAGAGATCTTCCATACGATGAAACACAAAACTATCTACACTTATGGTGCAATGATGAGTGGTCAGTGATACGCTTCACTTGATCATCAGTATTTGATTGAATATTCTTAGGTTATAATCACAATCAGATGTTTGAAAAAGCACTGGATTTATTTCATAAAATGGATCTGTCTCCCAATGAAAACATACTAACCATGATCTTCGACACATGCACACATCTATTCAATGATCGAGCGTTACAAACAGGAAAACAACTTCTGCACGACATGAACAAATCCTATTATAACGATGAGATTCTCATGACATCAGCTATTCATATGTTGATGAAATTCGGTCTGGTCAACGATGCTGAACGTTTGTTTCGTCAAGTCAAAACAAAAAGTGCGCGCACTTATCATGCAATGATCAATGGATACAGTGAAACGAACGAATTTGACAAGTGTTTCCAGCTATTTGATCAAATGAAAACTGTTCAGATTGTCCCAGATGAAGTCGTGTTTCTTTCAATGATTGGGGTTTGTGCAAAAACTGGTATACGGTCAATATGTCAGTCAATCGTTGATCAAATACCTTCGCATCTGAAAACTAGTAAAAATATTCACACTATTTTGATTTCGATGTGGGTAAGTGTTGTTTGTCCAGTAGAAAACATCGTTGTAGTGACAACTGAAGAAAGAATGTTTGNGAAAACTGTTCAGATTGTCCCAGATGAAGTCGTGTTTCTTTCAATGATTGGGGTTTGTGCAAAAACTGGTATACGGTCAATATGTCAGTCAATCGTTGATCAAATACCTTCGCATCTGAAAACTAGTAAAAATATTCACACTATTTTGATTTCGATGTGGGTAAGTGTTGTTTGTCCAGTAGAAAACATCGTTGTAGTGACAACTGAAGAAAGAATGTTTGTTTTGGTTTTGTTTAGGGTAAAAGTAGTTCGATAGAAAAAAGTAAGGAAATATTTGAATCAGTGAGCGATCCAGATATTGTCGCATATAGCTCAATGAGTAAGTGTAGATTTAGTTTTCATGAGGAAAGCATCAATATTTTTCAAAACTATTGTATTTTTGATTTTTGTAGTAAATGCATATGGTTTGAACGGCATGGGTGTTGAGGCTGTGGAATTGTATAGAAGAATTCCTCTTGGCATGCGCGACGAAGTGTCTCATGTGTGCACGCTGAATGCGTGTTCTCATGCCGGTTTGTTAAATGAATGTCGTCAAATATTCGATCAGATACCTCACAAAACATCAAAGATTGTCACCACAATGGTTTGTTTCTTTGTTTGACCTTGTCTCAATAAGAACTTTTGTGTTGATGTATTAGGTTGATTGTTTGAGTCGTTTGGCAATATTTGATGAAGCAGAATCAACCATCGAAGATTATGAAAAGACAAATCCACCTTCGTCCGCTATGTACAGTAAGTATTTCCAATGTGACAGAGATGCTATACCAATTTCTTCATTCACACTTGACTTTAGCGGCATTATTGTCTGGAGCACGCAATGTCCGTGATTCGAATCTGTCAGATCGTGTCTACAAGAAGATGCAACAATTGTTCCCTGGCGAGAAAGACACGCTAGTTGCTGGTTCCATTCTCTTGTCAAATATTTATTCGTCGATCGGTGATCATCATCGTGCAGAAGATATCCGAGTCCATAGAATCAAACAGTTTGGACACAATGTGAACGTTGGCTTATCTTGGACTTCGGTGAACAATAAACTGGTGGTAGGATTTATTTGAAAACGTTACGTCGCTGACAAGAAAAGTACATTGCTTTCTCTTCGATCTTCTTTTCAGCAATTCAAAGCTCATGATCATTCTCATCCTCAATCAAAGGAGATCTATGAAGAGTTACAACGTTTATCGTGTGAGCTTCGTGAACATGGTCATACATTCGACAGTAGTTGGATCACTCGTCCGATAAACGATGAGGAAACAGTGGAAAGTGTGTTGTGTGGACATAGTGAGAAATTGGCGATCGCATTCAACTTCATTCAACAGCCACCTCCTTCCCCGATCCAAATCAGCAAAAATCTTCGTATTTGTGGTGATTGTCGTAAGTGAACGATACTGTATTGGAATTCCGTCATCGTTATGCTTCTCTTTTAGATGCTGTGACAAAACTCATATCGAAACTTCGTCAATGTGAAATCATCATCCGAGATGCAAATCGAATTCATCATTTCTCCAATGGTGAATGCTCATGTCAGGATCATTTTTGAATCCTCGTTTGTTCTCTCAAGTCAGTTTGTGTTTATTTCACGAAAGAAATGAAACTACTGTGCGTATTTCTGATAACGAATTAGAAAAGTCTTCTTATTCAGATGACGAGAACTTTTACATCCTTGGATTGATGATTGTTCAATAAGCTACACTCCGAGTAAGGTACAGTCCGAATATTCTTTGCAGCTTTACAAGCGAAGAACAAAATACATGAGATGATTTGCTCCATAAAAAGAACATCAGTGTCGGATGGTTTCGATCTTTTGTGATCAACATGGAACTTTTGAGGCTTTGGTTATTCTCAAACAATGATTTCATTAATTGTTCACCTTCGTTGTGTATTTAGTTTTCATTTACAGTTGAAAACGTTCTCTGTGGCACTCTCAACACTGTGAGATGCTTTTGCGTTCGTGTGGTAATCTGATTTGGCTATATATCTACCACAAGATTATGTTATTGATTTTCCATTGACTAGAGATGGTGAGTTTATCTTCAAGATTATCGTATGACTATTGTCTATTCTTCTGATGGAGTTCTTTTTAGTGGGAACATGAACAACGTCGTTCCATGCAACAAAAAAGTTCGGTCAGGTTCATGGACTACTTAACTGAATTGTGCGCCGCAGTGGATAAAAAAAATGATGAAATTGTTGGGACAGAGAAATCTCGTTTTAACCATAATGAATTATCTTTCGTTGAATCCAGAGATTGTCAGAAGATTTGCAAAAAATAAAAAAACAACGAACAAGTGTGGAAATAATCACCTTGTTCTGAATATACATGAATATGAAAAAGAAAACAAACAAGAAAACTTCCTTGAGAAAAATTCTTTCATAGTTTTTTAGCTGGTATAACTGTTCTATGTTGATGTCTCATCTCAACTAACTCTTTCAATAGGACACGCTTTTCGGTTTCTAATTGTTTAATTCGATCATTTTTGTTTTTCAACTGTTGTTGATATTGATTTGTTGTGCCATGTAAAGATGACGACGATAATGAACTTGATGAACGATCTGAGGACTTCTATGTAGAAACAATCTGAAATCAGTCATTCAGAAATCAACGTAATGATATTAGCATACTTTTGAATCATAATGTGCTTCGGCAATGACAGTATTGGCCAATTTCAGTAGATCAGCAACTAAATCTCGATTATAGATTGGTTCAGGGGCGATACCTGTCGTCTAAACGAAGAGAAGAAATCAATGTTGAAATGAGAAGTGTGGATTCAATAGAGCTAACTTCAGCTGCTGATAAATGAAGACAGTAAGATCGTTGTTTATCTTTCATTTCAAGAAGACGATCATTTAGATAAGTTTTGACTCGATCTAATGTGTCACATGTTTGAAGAAGAAGATCACGTTCAATTTCGAATCGTTTCATTGCCCGAATCTGAACACAAAAAGAAAAAGAAGATATGCATATCCGAAACGATTCATGCTTTTTACCATAGCAAAATCAACTTCATTGGTATGAATTGTATTTCGTCGCGTTGCTATTGATGGATGTTCACTATAGATATTTCCATTTTGTTGAAAAGGTTTTTGTAGAAGAACTTTCTTTCGATGTCGCACAGGATTTGATGTGAATTCATGCGAGTGATACAGTTGCTGATGATTATGTTCTGTTCCATTATAACTTCGATAAACAATAGGAATCTGATGTTGTTGTTGTTCAGGTTTTTTCGGTGTAGGAGTAACAACTACTACACTTGTTGAACGATTCAGTGGAAAAGAGATAGGCGGAGGTGGACGTGTTGCTTTTGGAATGACGATTGGTGGTGTTGACAAAGATGATAATGATGAATCTGATGTTGTTATTTGTGGTGGTGAATGTTTAGTCGCTGATAATGATCTTTCAATAACATTCAAAAGTAAATCAAATGTAATAAGATAATTATTCGATTTGGATTCGTTTTCGAGGACATGGAGAATATCTAATGACGATGAAGAATTGTCAAAAGTAAATGTTGGTGTCCAATAACGCTTGAAAACATCGAACGGAACATGGCCACTATTTGTTTTATCAAGAATGGAGAATAATTGACGTAAAGAAGAAATGAATGGTGCAGGAAGTGAAGTAATTATTCCTGATCTTGGACGATTTGATGAAGCAGAAGAAGATGGAGGTGGTGGGGGAGGAGGAGCTCGAGATTTATTTGAATGTGAACGTTGAACAACTTGAATATGTTGTTGTTGTTGCTGGTGCTGTTCTAATTCTTGTCCGTTCATCGTTTCTGGATCAGTTGATGACATACATCTAAATAAAAAGATTTCAAATTCTAACATGGTATGAAAAGAGAAGTTTCGTATATAAGACATAGAATGAAATCAAAGTATAGCCTTGAAAATGAAATAAATTACACGTTTTCATCTCTAAAATCAATATATTATTTAAACAAAAAAAAAGTGTGTGTATATATATATATACGAAAAATTTGAATTTCGCTCTTTGAACTTAGAAGATTTCAAATGTATTTATGAATCTCTCTTTATTAATATATCTTACATTCGATTTCGTGCATGCTTTGTGTGAAGATATTCGCATCGCATAAAGATGACACATTAAGTAAAAAGAAAGATAGGATCTTGCGACTCATTTTCTCTACATGTGTTGACCATAGATGATGGTCACACATATCCTTATCAAATTATCTAAGTTTTGCTTGTCTTTATCTTACGTCGTATTGGATGAAGTCGTACAGCGTTGTAGTTTGCCGATCATCTGGTCCAGTCGATCGAGATCAGGACGTACGATATGTGTCAAAGCTGATCCTTTCGATTGTTGCTGCTGCTGCTGCTGCGACATTTGCTCTTCGGAGGTGGTATGGATATTGAATCTCATATTTGTTTGAAAATGACTTGTATCGTGATTCGCAAGGTTTTCGCTTATACAAGATGAAAGAAGAAGGGTGACGGAGAGAAAAGGGAGCGAGAGGGGGGGGAGAAATCGAAACGTTAGTTGCATGTATTCATGAGCTGTATAGACATACATACAATGAGAGAGAGAGAGAAAGAAAAAGTCCATTAATAATTGTTCTTCTCTTTCGTGTCATTCTTATGTTTACGAGATGAGAAACGAAAATGAAACGATGTAAAATCAATAGATTGAATCTGACATCGATCGAATGGAATAAAGCGTATGAACATTACAAAAACGTAACTACATTCATACATACATGTGTTTTAGACGAAATCATCGATGTCTTTACCTTTCTAATAAATGCTTTTTTGATAGCAAACAACAAACCAACATGTTCATATATTGAATAAAGGAAATAGCCATATGTATGTTAGAATGAAGCAAGTAAAGGTCGATCTTCGACAAGTTATCAGAAGAAGAAAACAAGAAAAAGTGATGTTCGTACAATGGTATGCATCTATGTATGCTCAGTCAGTCGATTCAATTATAAGCACGCTCTATGCTCTAATATAATAATGATGATTCGACCAGTGAACAACAACAAGATAGGTCAAGTCAAGCGAGCCAACTCGATATGTCTGGCTGTCTATATATGTCTGTCTATCTCAAAAGATGTACGTACATCTTCTTCGTTAGAAGACAAACAATCAAGAAAAGTCATTCAGTGAAAGAGAGAAAGAAAAAAAGAAATCATCGAGATAAATGAGAAAACAATCAATGTCTGTTTTAGCACACATATATTTAAATATTAGATTTAATAGAAAGGAAAAGACAAGTCGATTATATTATTTATTGCTTAAAAATCAAGTGAAGTGAGCTCTTTCATTGGAACTGTCTTTATCAAAACTACATAAAGATTATAGTTCTCACTTTGTCTTCAATGAACTCTTTACACGTATGTCGAAAGGGAACAAAGTGTTTTGTCTTCAATCTATTACTATTATTGTTGTTCTTCATCTGCTTTAAAGACAGTAGAGTATACTTCAAACTTACAAGGCATCAACAAACATCTGAATGGCAAAAATATTGTTGCTGTTGATAATGATGATGCAAAATATATCGTATTGTCGCCTCCTCCAACCGAATGAACTTATGGATGTATGCTTCTCGTTGTCGATACAAACGTGTATTGATTGAAAGAGAAAAAAAAAGTGAGCAAGGAAAGAAGAAAGAACAGGGAGACAGAAAAGAAAAGTGAACGGCTCCTTTGTATATATATATATATTTACATTTATATATATATGAAATATGAATAAATACGTCGTATATATATATAGAAAGAGATGTATGTGTGTCTGAGTCGGGAGGAGTATTGAGGTCCTTTCGTCGACGTTTGTTTCTAATGAATGCCTCTCGATCGATCTCGTATACAGATGAAGCATATACAAAAAAAAAATTAAACGAAAAAACAATAAATCACTATTCATCTGCTTGCACATTTATACATCTATATAGATCGATGCATAATGAACGAAGAAGACATATGATGAGATATTGGATAAAAGAGTCAAGATAGTTACGAATAGGATATCGAGTGATGATTTGCCTGTCGGCATTCGTATTTGCCGGTAGAATTCATCTAGTCAGTAAAAGAAACAATCTTATCTATTCCTTTGTCAATCCCCTGTGGTTATCAAATACCAATATGGAACAAGTCGAGTTAATGTCGTTCATATCTGTTCGATTGTTTTTACTTCTTTGTCTAATAATCAACTCCAGATGGAATATATTAGAGAGATGAACAACGATGACAAGCAATAAATGAATGTCAATAGTTATCTATCGACACATCATCTTATAGTCAGATCATTTGCTTCATTTCTCAATGATAAAACGAAAAGAAACTTCATTGGAATTTTGTTATTAATATAGATGATATAAAAGTACTCATGGGAAATTTCGCCTGTCTCGTTATTCTCGATCAATCGGTTTGTAATGTCATGTTCTTTTTCTTAACATTCGGAATCACCGCGGGAATCTTATTAATTAACTTTCTTATTGCATGAACTAAACTTTTGATTAGATCTAACGGCATATTTTGAATTGATAACGTATTCTTTGTTCTATTTAGATAAAGAATCTCATTGATTTCGTTGTTTTTGATGTTTAGTCATCACATCGTGTACATAAAGATTTCGTTCTTTTTTCAATGTGTGTGCAATCGATGAATTAGTTTTGCTTGATCGATCAGATGAATAAGAAAAAAAATCGAAACTTATTGGAACAGTTTCGTTTTATCGAACATGACTTTCGAATTTCGTTTGCACTCAAGATAAAAACAAGATCATCTGTCAGTGAACAAAATCGATTGACTCAATATTGGCTAACGAGTTTATGATTTCCAATAGCTGCCGGAATTTCCATTTGTGCATTGACCATGTCAAACGTTGAGAGATGAAGAATTTCTGAACCAAACGAACCTCGTAGTTCCATATATTTGGAATTGTTGACACAACATTTCGACAATAAACGTGAACAGCAATCTTGTCCTTCAATAGATTCACGCATTTCAGCAATATCACGTAAGAAAATTGCTGCATCAGTGTAACTTGGATTACAGCAACAACCACAACATTTCGTATCTTCTGATCGTAGTAATAGTCTCGTATCTGTAAGTGTTGTATAATACGATCGCGTACATCCACAGGAACCTTCTGTAAATATCCACGAATGTAATAGATTTTCATTGCCTAATAAACGGAAAGAATTGTGAACATTCGATAGATTCGTTGGTTGCTTAGTAATATAACCCGATGAAACTTTTCTTGACATTGACATCGAAAAATTCTCGTGTAAAATTCAACTTGACGTTTGTCTTTTCGAGAGAAGTGTGTTTAAGTTGTCCCTTTTTACAATTACCTGTTTTTCTTTCTGCCGATGAGTAGTTTAAATGAGATGTTATGTACAGTAACCATTGCATTTTAACTTTTGAAACCCTACAAGTATGTTAAGAAGAAAACAGATGGAAAAAAACATTTTTGACCAAGGATATTTGATTAAAATGAACTCATTCAGTTTATCGGAGGATTATTTATATAATAAATAAAATTTATTTCTTTTTTTTTCGCTTTGAATAAAGTCAAGTACTCAATTAATTCCCTTTCATTTATTCTGAACGAATCTATTGTACCGATAAATCGAATTGTGTAAGGCAGTTTTGATTACTTGGAATCGACTATGTAAATGAATGCATTTAAGTTTTCTTATATATCAGATTTACTTTGTTCTCTATTAGAATGAAACTTATTCAAAATATGTTCTGCTATGTACAAAAAGTAACACGAGAAGAATAAACGGAATAAGAGTGGAATTTGTTACTCGGGATGCACGACACACGAATTAGTCAGATAGAATATATACGTTTGGTGTAGATAGATATATAAACGCGAAAAAAAATAGAAGCAAATAAAAATACTACTAGCTTATAAACACGATAATAAGAAGAGCATGAGTAAAAAAACGAACATGATCAATCCTGAGTCTGTTTGTTTGTTGTTGTTTTTTTCTAAAAGTTCAATTGTTCACCCTCTAATTTCTGTCCTGTGCTGGAATAAACATCATAATTTGCTAAGACATCTTTCAAATCCGATGCTTTGATCCGAACATACTGTTCGCCGGCTAAACCTGATGTTGGTTCACCCGTCTCATCAACAGTGGAGTCATAAGTAATTTCGCCTGGATTTGCTGTGTAGTATCGTGTTGTTGTTGTTGTTGTTCGTCGAGTACTATTAGATAAATCGACTTGATCAGATGGCATATCGTAGACTTGTGAACCAAGTTTTGTTAGGAGATGTGTGGGAAATTTTCCATCATTGTTCGCATGAGATCGTAATAAGATTTCTTCAGTGAGAACAGGTCCTCGTGAGACAGTTTCATTGAAATTATAACTATTTCCATCGTAAACGGCTCCGGAATTGGTCGGTGAACCATTGTAGACAGCTCGCTGTTCTCCATATTCATCAACAGCTGCTGCATGAGATGCGGAACGAAGAAGACGAATACCTGAATTTCTAGAAGATGTTGTAATACTATAAAAAATAAAAAGATTGTTTAGTTTTCGATGTGACAGTGGACAGAACATATTAGTATACTTATTTAGGATTTGTCGAACACTGTATTCGTCAGCTTGTTCGAGAGCAACTTCTTCTTTTGCTGCAGACACTTGCTGCTCTTGCATCAATGCTAATTCTTCTTGTAAACCTAATTCGGTTAATTTTCGTTGAACAAATTCTGTAGCATAGAGTTTATCGCCGTGCTGACTGTAATATCTGTGCGGATCAGCATCGTGAACACCAAGTTTTTTCACATGTTTTACAACTTCAACTTCAGGCGGACGCCATTCAATAATTGTGTTCTTTATTCGAGCCTGTGCCTCAACTGGTTTGGCTTTTTCATGAATCACTTGACGTTTTTGTTTGTGATACGGAAGCCAACGTTCAATGATAACTGGACGCGGTTTGGGTGGTAGTTTTGGCAAACGTTCAATAATTAATTTACGTGGCGGAGGTGGTGGAGGAGGAATAACCTCTAGAAAAAAAAGCGAAAATAATCAAGTGGTAGTAGAGATTTGTTAATTGAATGAAATTCACTTACTTTTAATAACTGTTGTTGGAACAGATTTTGGACGTGCTGGTGGTTTTTCACGAATAATAACTGGCGAAGGAGTACGAGGTGGAGGAGGACGTTGGCGAAGAATAATTGGTGGAGCAGGTGGTGGTTGTGGTGCACGAATTTCTCGAATAATAATTGGCTACATGAAACGGAAAAAAGCAGTCAAGCAACTATTTTCAACAAATTCAGGTGCTCTTCTTACTCCTGGAGGTGGTGGTGTACTTGGCTTTAGGTATCGCACGGCAATATCTTGTGTATAAGTCAATCGTTGTGTATTCGGTCGAACAATCAGTTCAGGATTTGCATCGACATTGATTGGATAATTTTTTACATCAGGTGTTGCTTGTGCTGTTAAAGACTGAACTTCTTGATCTTCTAAAACACTATTTGTATATGTCACATTCGACTGCATTAACTGTCTAATAGATGCATCTTCGACATCGCTACTGCCATCCCGATAATAATATTCCCTGGAACCTGAACGCGATAATCTTTCTCCACCATCAGTCGCATAACCTGATGTAACTAACGTTGAATATGTTACACCGCCTGCTGATCGACTTCGTGTATTATATGTATCATACTCATCAGTAACTCGTGTTTGTCTCATACGATTGGTACGACCTGTAGGTACATCCAAAACATATCGACGAGGTGGAGTCATTACGGATCCTGCTGATGATGATGGTGCTATGCCACCTGCATTTGCATTAGTTGTTGCAGTCGATGAAGTATTATTCGCCCCTCGACGACCGAACTGACGAGTTGCAGTAGCCATCTATAAGTTGAATCGTATTTTCAAATGTCTTTCAATCAAATAGAAAATGAATGAGAAATGACAACCAACAATTCATCAAAGTTTCAGTTTGAAAATATTGATTTAAACGTGTCCAAAACTAATAGAAAAAGAGAGAGAAAGACAGAGAAAAACTGCGGCTTTCCAAGAATAAATATTAACCTTTCTTTCTTTCCTTCTTTCTTTTATCCTGTATTAATCGACAAAAAAAATTTTCTATACTATTTACAACTTCAGCTTTTTCCTGGAAGAAAAGTCGGAAATTATTTTTACGTTCATTCTTCTTCTTCGTTTTGCTCAATCTTCACCGAGTACTTACTATTGTACGTCTAAGAAAATAATATTATTATGAAGATTTCATTCGTGAATAAGCGCGGAAATCTGGCACACATGTTTTACCTAACAGAATTTAATCGAGAAAAGAAAAGCAGAATAAGTATATTAGGATCATTCCTGCTTTCATATTTAAAGATAGAAAAATAGCCTTGGCACATATATATCGAAAGGAAAAAAGAAGAAAGAAAAAAAATAAAGAGATGAAAGTGAGAATTTATGACAACAGTATAAAAATAGAAAGTAACACTACGTTGATTTTGCTTTTATCAACCTATTGAGAGGAGCAAAGTCAAGAGAAATATTTGAGTGATATACAACCTATTTCTCAAACGAGTTTTCTCACACCCATCGACAATTCATTGATTCAAAAAGAAAACAATTCCAAATCTAAAATGACAATCACATCGTCATCAAATCACGCAAAAAGATTTAATAATATGAACAATCTCATTCATTTTTTTTTGTTAATGTACATACTTGAAAAAGAGATGAAAAAAAAATAAATATGAATTTTCACTTCAAGTAACCTCCGTACATTAACATATGGCATAAGAAACCATATAAAAAAAGAAAGAAAAAAGTACATATTTCATTTCTCTCTTTCCCCTCCCTCTTGTACGTCTATGACGTTGTTGTGAAAAGAAGAATGATACTCACATGTATCAATCGATAAAGAAATACACTCGTTTCGATTTATTTAATTGACCGATCGAGCGCGGCTAATTGCTCTTCTTACTGTGATAATGATTAGAACTAGAGAGAAAAAAAAAGNTTTTTTCCTTCTTGTCGCGTTCTCGTCCCTCTTTTTTTTTTACAATGTTGATCGAAAGATTTGACGGTAATGTTAGTGCGCGTCTATCAGAACAACAAATATTGTTTGTCAAAGTTTTTTGCTATTCGACTATCGTTTACTGGCGGTTTCAAGGACACCTGCTGCTGCGACTGCGTCTTCTGCTATTGCTACCTGAATATAAACGAATCTAATTGACATGTGCAGGCGGCAGAATCTTAGTCATTTAACGCGTAAAAAACCGTTTTTCTTTCTCCGCGCTTTCTTTAGAAAGCAAAAAAATACTTAATGATGAAAGAATGAAAAAAAACAACTTCTAATATTTCTACTCGTTTTCTTATGACAGAGAACAAAAAAAGAACACTGTGTTACACATCTCTATTTTCGATCATAATAACAAGACTTTATAGAATTTCTATTTTCTTTTCTTTTTCTTTTTTGTATTTGTTTGAAGTTAATCTTCAAACTGAATCATTGATCAGTGATGAATACGAGAAAAAATATAAAAACAGATAAAGAAAAGGGCAACAGATTGTAATATGAAGACATAATACGAAAAGAAACTTGTACAGACGACAAATTCAACCTTTCTTTTCTTTTCATTTTGCATACCAAAGGAAATTGTATAAATATTATTTGGAATCTTTATTTATTAAATGTCAAAATATTTGATTAAGTTTATTAGAGATAAATTTATCTTTTGTACCATTGAAAACTGTTTCATCTTTTTTTCGTAAATGACAAAGCTATTCTTATCATTTGGGTTTAGAGTGCAGAACAAAAGATAACAATTCGTCATTTTCTTAATTTTCATCAAGGTTTTTCTATGTCTCATTAATTAATATTTATATTTAAATCATAGAAACAACATGTTCGAAGATATGTCTAATGAGTATCGTGTTTTTTACACTTGACAATATGTGATTATTTCGTAATAAAAATTAAATGAAAAAGTGCATTTAATTTGACTGTTTTGACCTTGAGGGTGTAGGTGTGCATTCATATTGGAATTGATATTAGGCTGTTGGTTGTCCATTTCTAATATACGTCGAATTAGGCATCTCATGTCTTAGTACTTGTACACAGATGTTGCAATTTGCAATATTAATGACTCGGTTTACCACTTACACATACATGTACAGTCAGTACAAATTTTGGAAGCCGTTCAAATGTCGCATACTTCCGTCAGTTGAATTCATATTCATCGTCATATTTCATCGATAATTGTCATCGAGCTGCAGAAAATCTTCTACAATTCGTACATGCGAGACGCACTATTTCTTACAGTATACTCTTGGAAACATCCATGGGAAAACACACCTACTCGCTTAAACACGTGTTCATGTTCATCCAGCTGTCATCGAACGCTTTTCAAATAGTCCTTCCTGCGAATACATCATCACCAGGTATATCTGTTCACTCATCGCTTCCAGCACGGTGTAAGGTATTTTCACTATTCAGAATTTGGATAGAAAATTCGTCTCCGAACATGTGCCGAAGCTGATCGGCATATTATTCGATAGATCTCATCAAACTCTATCAAATGACATCTAGCTCACTATTATATGTACTGTCTGTTGAGGCATATGATCAGAAAAACTCAACGGGTGTGCTTAGAGCAAAGTATTCGTCTCATAAGCTCATCTATCAATGTGTGCCAACGCAAACATAGACACCATTCGGTAGAGCTCGTTGAGTTCTATTTGGCACACAACAAAGAACAGGTGGCAACCAAGTAGAACGAATCGTATTTTTGAAAATTTGAATGGCCGGACAACTTTACTTACATATAGAATTGATATTTTCAAACAACGACATATTATAAGTACTATTGAATTCCAGTGTTCATAGAGAGCTAGTCCTTAGATATCGGTGTGAAGCTAACACGACGGAGCTAGCACGAACAAATGATATGTTAGGTAAAAACTTTTTTACTAAATATGTCCCGTCCATGAAAACTACACCATTCGACTCAGAATTTAATTATGCATCGAATGGTGGTACTTTTATTCACGGAACAAACTTTGGAAAATTTTCTATCCATATATTTGTTCATTTCCTATATGTCTATTTATAATCCAGATAGAATTTTTCCAAAGTTTGTTCCGTAAATAAAAGTACCACGATTCGATGCAGAATTAAATTCTGAGTCGAGTGGTGTAGTTTTCATGGATGGGACATATTTAGTAAAAAAGTTTTTAGCTAACACGTCGTTGTTCGTGCTAGCTTCACACTGATATTCGAAGCTAATGATGTTCAAGTGTGGACAAAGTAGAATTGTTTTCGAACCTCTTCTCTATCATCATTTTTATAACATTCAGACTTTTCGATCGGTCACAAATACTCGATGACAGAGATCGTCATCGAATCAAGCACATACTTAACAAGCTCATCACAAGTATTGTCAACTATGAACGGTAATTGCTCGAATCACCGTTCTAATCAAACGAATATCTTTTCGAAATTTAGCGAACAAGACTTTCAATTACTTGAGGCACTTGCAAAACGACTATTGTCACCCGAAAACGGCAGAGGAGAAAATGAAGAACCAATAGTATTAACTGTGCTTGATCAAGAACGACTGATAAAACTTCGTACACTTTGTAAACGTTTGAAACATTATGATTTTATTGGAAAATTACTTTCAACTATGTTCACACGAGTATGATCGGACTTGATACTTGGATTCTTTCGAAAAACGAAGTCTATGCTTCTTGCTTAGGAAAAATCAAACGAATTATTTCTTCCACCAATCAATAAAACGCCTCCTCGAACTCATTTATCATCTCTTTCTTTTGACGATGCTCGAATTTCGTTACCACTGAAGAAAAAACCACGAATATCAGCAGCACAATCCCCAACATCAGTATGTCCTATATTCCACTCAAGATCTTCCTTCAAATGCGTGTAACTCTCGTTCATCCTCTACAATTTCGTAGTGTATCATTGATAGGTAACAAAAGACTATATTACTCCTCCGCTCGCTTTTCTTTCGATCTNAATCTACTGAAAAGATAAATCGAATGAAATCATTTTCAGCAAACCCGACATTTCGGTATTATCTATCACGAGATGATTATTTCGAATTACTTCAACTGAGTTTCATAGGAAGGATCACAGAGAAGCCAAATGATTCGTTTCAAACGCTTTTCATCAATTGATGAAACAAGTCGAACCAATTGATCCATTTCATTACTAAGTGTGTGAATTTCTTCGATAGGATCCACAAATGCCGCTGAACTTGTCCAAACGAGAATAAGATTATTTGGCAATCGAAGAATCTTATCGGCTGTTAATCGAACACACAGATTCATCACGAAGCTGGCCGCCGTAATGATAGATGAAAAACGTATGAATCAAATCGGGGATCTCATTTGGCAGTAAAATAATTGAAAGAAGAAATCGATCGATAGTATTCATTGTCGTTGTCTGTTCAAATGGAGATTTATTCATAAAATCGAGTTTAGTCATCGAAAAAAGATATTCTTTCCATTCTTGTTGATGATCAACCAAATGTTCAGAAAGATTTGGATATTTTCTATTGATCACGTCCGAAACACAAACTACCCATGCATGTCGGTCAACAAACGATGGTCGTTTTTCATCATTGAGAAAATCTGGAATAACTTGTTGATTCACTGGATTGAATTTTGTCATTATCGTTTGAAATAACTGAATACCCTCAAGTTTATCTTGTGTGAGAAGTGCAAATAAAATCAAAACATATTCGAGTTGATCTTTGCACATGGCCGATGACAGATACGAATAAATTGATTGAAAACAACGAAGATAAGTTTCTCTTGCTTGCACTTTATTGATCATATCCGAATTGTAATTTGATAAATCTGTATTTTTCGTGATTTCAACCCGTCGTGGCAAATTCTTCGTTAAAATTTGTAGAAACCATTGTATCGGAAGTTTCAATTGGTTAACTCCGTCACGTAATAAGATATATAATTGCGCTAATTGTTTCGAAATGTCTTTATATGCTTCACCTCCTGTTCGTGTGCAAAGAACATTAAACTGAATACGATATTCATTGAGTGTCGTTTCAATCGAAATGCGATTCTCATTAGATTTCTTCAAATCAGCTAATAATTCAATGGAATCGATTGTCAACCAAATTCTCCTGAAAGAAAACAAACGATTTTCAAATAGTGAAATATGAGTTTGAACTAAACGTACACGTCGTTGGTATTGTTCATTGAGATAAGTACGAATATAGTTTTATTTCAACTTTTTTTATACGAACTACTCGGTGACATAGTATTTAACATTGAGTGAGAGAACAAAATGCAGTTAGCCGCACAGACACAATATATTTTAGCAAAGCCGAGCATAATTGATCAGTATTCTGAGAACAACCTTAAAAAGCAATATATATGAGTATTTCTATGATGTTACAAAACCATTGTCTACGAATTAGCTCGAAGCCGAACTGTATAACTTAGGATATAATTGTAATCACATTAACGATTAAGGGATTATGAGTCGTTTTCGACAATGTCCTTCTTATCAGATATTTTACCAATCGGAGGATCATTTTTTGAGAGAGATACATGTTAAATATATATCCTATTTGAAATACACCTCAGGTATCATAAGCTCGAATGAAACATCTGGTCACATTATATGGTGCGACCCTGAAGCACGAGAACGTAATATGTTCAATGAGAAATACAATTGAAAAAAAAAGAAAAGATGTGCTTCTTTGATGATGAAGAGCAAAAGAAAACCAATTAAAAATATATAATTATATCTTAAAACAGGAAATATTTTAGTTGAAAATTTATTCTTTCGTTTGTTCGTCATGGTTTTTCGATGCATGATTAGCACTTGACATAGCTTCTTTCAATTCTTGTAACTTCTCATTTAATTGATCAACATGAGCAACAAAAGATTGTTGCGGACGTACATCTCGATGTTTCTCAACATATTCCAATGCTTCCTAAAGAAAGAATCTCAATATTACATCTACAAAATAGTTTCAGTCAATTCTTTTTACTTTCGAACTGATTCTCTTATGGAATGAAATAAATGCAACAATGACAGCTGCAGATCGACTAACACCACGATCGGAATAAACAAGAACAGGATCTCCACGATCATAAGCCACAGCTAAAATCGAACAATTATTTAGATGCTTGCAAATTAACGCAAAGAAGAACAACATACATATAAAATTAACAGCATCACGTAATAAGTCCGAAATATTCTTTGCATCATGAACATCATCGATAGGAACACGACAGTATTTTCTTGAATCTCCATTTTGTACTCTAGATACAAACAATAATCAATAAAGTTTATACAGAAGTCAATAGCGAACATGAAATCATCATGTTTTGTACAGTTAACATAAGCACGAAACTTCAAATCTTTGACTATTTGTGAATTAACGGCATGTTCACGTCGTCCCAAATAGACTAATCGTGGACAAATTTCATTTGGATAAGTTTGTATCAATTCCAGTTCCTAACAAAATATCTCTCTTCTTTATTCAATAAGAACTAATCATGTCAATCTTGCTTTAGGCGAATAAAGTGATTGTTGTGTTCGTAAAAATGGATACAACTTTGTAAACAATTGATATCCACCTCGAAGGATTTTGATAATTGTTAAACCACCAGCATATTGTTGCAGTACATTTGCACATGCATAGACATCATCTAAATCAGTTTCTAGTAATGACATGATCACTCAAGATCTCTACCTTTTTCGTTCAATGGTAAACTATCGGTGACATTGTCATAGAGAACAATATGTTCCCGTGTTTCCAGATCAGCATGCCATGGTATTTGATATTGTCCATCTTTGTCCTTTAGAAAGAAACACATGTACACAAATATGTTGTTAAATCAATTAAGTCGCGAGTAAACTTACACGTCGAATATGAGTAGCACTTATAACATGACTTTCATCGTACTCTTTACGTGATCGACAATCTATTTTGAAAGTAATAATGTAACTAGGAAAAAATATATTTCTCTGGCTAAAGTAAAATACAAACCGAGCAAATAGAGATAGTTTGTATCGCTAATACGAGCTAAACCGTTGATTTCAGCATTGAGAATATTAAATAGATCAATACATTCAATTAGTTCATAGGGTGGTGGAAACATGATTCGTTTTTCGTATTGAATGCGAACGATAATTCTTCGCTGCTAGACATTATTATTTCCATCTCTATGGACAACGCGCGTGTCTATTGAACTTATACTGCCATCTACAGTGGAACTACATATAGAGAAAGAAAGTTTCCTAAGAAATATGAACAAAAGAATTGATGGAATTCTTGAAAAATGTTTTCCAAGAAAATATTGTCATAAAACTAAAAAAATCAATGAAGTAAATATGCTGATAGGAACAACGATTTGTTCAATGATGACTCATTTCTTTCTTTCATCGAACCCTTATTACAATACTTGTCTGTCTGCCTGCAACTTCTCCTCTTCTATCTGTCAAGTTAAATTATGTATGTTGTTTCGTTTCTTTCTTCTTAGACAAGAAAATAAGAATTAACATATTTCGAATTAAATTCAATTATTGTCAATCTTTCTTTTTCAGATCAAATGATCGTACCTCGTCTTCGGAGTGAAGCCCGTGGCGGAACATCATCTGGTACATCGACTCGTTATAGTAGCGGTGTCTACGGAAATAAAGTGAATAACAATAATCATGCAAATGATCCTGATCTTAAACGAGCTCTTCAGTATTCTTATACATCACAAGCTGTAAGAAAATGGGAAAAGCGTTGGGTTATTATTCATGAAACATCTATGCGTGTGCATAAGTGGATGCCTGCACCAGCATCAGCTCCTACGCTTGCTTCACAAATTGTTGCTGACAAAACAGCTGCACTTGCTAATAATGATACCAATACGGAACAATCTCAAGAAGAATCTCAAGTTACCCAACATCAACAACAACCACCACCATCACAAACACAGCAGCAAGAAGAATCAACACCGAGTACGACACAAGATACTCAAATGGTTGTTGATGAAGAGAGTACTAGTCAATCAAGTCAAGCTTAGATCAAATTCAATGTCTGAATCTCAATATTTCTATTTCCTCTTTCTCTCTTCAATATATGTAATACTTTATTCTGCGTTCATTATGTATCTTAATTCTTTTTTTTTGTGTTTTCTGTTTTCTCTTCCTTTTTTTCTTGTACAATAGTGTATCTGTACATGTCTTTGTCGGTATGAAAATTCGAAAGACAAAAAATACACATCATGCAATGATCTAAGTTTATCATTAGTCAATAAGTGAACAAAAAAGAATAACTATGACATTCACAATAAATTATCTATTGATTCTTTGCGTAGATCATCCATTTTGTGGTTGAAGTTGATTTTTACATCTCAATGCGTGTCTCACTTTATGTAAACCGGCCAAACAAACAAATGGACAGAGAAGACTTGATAAATATTGATAATAACTAAGATAATCGGAATAGATTGATGACAAAAGACGAGAAGATGTGAAAAGTGTAATAACAAAACATATCACGCACGGTAACCATACTAATATATAAAGTGTGGACAGTGCTACGAGTTGAACAATAAGACGGCGACTTCGATTCCATATTGATCGTTGAGTTGTTACTCGACTCTTTTGTATTAAAACACGAATCACGATTAATAATGTTGCAAAAGTACTGAGAAGAACATTTATACAACCGTTAACCACCCAATCCAGCGTGCCAAGAACAGGCTACAATGCAGATCAATTAAGCATCATCGTTTTCAATGAAAGTTACGAATAAAAATGAACTTTTCACTTACTTCATAGAGATAACAAGCGCCACCACATGTCCATAATGAGTAATCATAGTTATTCACACACGAATATCTCGTTACCAGGTAACTATAAAGTACAACTGGATATAGAATACAAAGACACAAGGGAATATAATGTAAAAGAAAGAGATGTCTATCGAAAAACGTTCGATGGAACACCAGCCAATATCGCTGAATACTTGCTACGGCCATTGTCCATAAACTGCATGTAAAAAGCATATAATTAAAAATAATCCAAAATTGACAAAATTCTCTTGATGAAACGACTGCTGAACCGGTATGTAAGAAATTTAAAGTTAATGGCAATTCACCAGTGACCTACAAAATATTGATTTTAGTAGAATATGATTTCGTTTAACCTATCATTTGTCATACTTGGATAAATGTGAGGATTAGCAAAACAAGCACAACATGATTATTGATTCGTTGACGTACTTCTCGCAATCGAACGAAATGATAAAAGATGAAACACGAACAGAGAATTGATGGAATGATCAAGATGAGTAATATTAGAAAAATAATGAACTGACTATATGAAATATACTGTTCTGATTGTGTCATTTTTTAAAAAATCTATGAAATCGACTTGGTAAATATCGTTTGCTTGATGTGTTTTATACGAGAACGTTGGTCGTCTTCATCTAATAATAATACGAAAGAGAATATCATATATTTAGATTTTTCTTAGAAGGCACATAAAATGTCAGCGCACTCTGCGTTCTGTTTTAGGGCAATAATATCTTTATTAATAAAATTACATCTAACCTAAAATATCAACGATAGAGTCAACTCAATAATTCTCTAAATTTTCATTAGCCCAGAATCCTTTCTCTGAATACTTCCTCCTACTCATATGAGAAAAAAAACAAAAGTTATTCTAAAAAATATGTTATCATAAAAATTAAAATGTATGATGATAATACTGTCAAATATAACGAAGACAAATGACACTATGAACGAAATCATGCGACATACTCGTGAGATCTTTTCACGATAAACAACGGCAGTCATCTAATCGTTTGCATACTTTGTTCCATCGAAGAAATACACAAAATGTCTTTGTTGCAATCGTATTTTTCGTTAATAGTATTGCTTAAATTCTATAATGGAATGATATGAAACATCTGTCACATTATGATTGCCAGTTATTGACGACTTGCCATACCAATTGTTTCCTTTTGTTCAATGTATTCAATGAAACTGTTGTTTATATTCTATTTTCATACTGCAAAATTCGTTATCATTTATTTAGAAACACATTATATATAAACACAATTCACAAATATATATCTATATATATAAAATCATATCGTAGTTAAATAGTCAAATTTTTAGCACACTTGACGAAAAATTAAAATAGAATAAGCATGTACAGTTATTGTGTCATCTGCATGATATATTCTTTCGTCGTAATCTTCCTCTATGATTTTATCTTTACTTGTATCTAGGATCAACATCCAATTCTTTGCATATTCTTCACCAGGTAATTTATAATTGATGTATCCATAATATGCATTGAAGATTATATAAAAACTATTGTCGACTCGTTGTCGACCGAATGTTGTGCGAGAACATATTCCTCGACCGTTCATAAAAACACCGAATGACTTGGCATAATCTTGTTGCCAATCTTCTGCTTTCATGTGTTCGCCGTCAAATTTAAACCAGGCGATATCTTCGACTGAACCAGGTCTCACAGGTTGACCATCAAACCACGTACATCGACGGAAAACAGGATGGTGACGACGTAAACTAATTAATCGTCGAGTGAATTCCAGTAAATGGTGATCAGCCTTTTTCCAATTCAACCATGAGATTTCGTTATCTTGACAATAAGCATTGTTGTTGCCTTGTTGTGTTCGACTCAGTTCATCACCAGCAACTAACATTGGTATTCCTTGTGATAAAAATAATGTTGTCAAAAAGTTTCGCTTTTGACAATCACGAAACTCATTAATATGAACATCATCTGTTGGACCTTCAACACCACAGTTCCACGAACGATTATAACTTTCACCATCAATATTGTTTTCACCATTTCGCTCATTATGTTTCTCATTATATGTTACCAAATCGTTCAGTGTGAATCCATCATGTGCTGTCAAGAAGTTGATCGACGCAGTCGGTCCTCGACGTTCTTCACGATACAGATCTGAACTTCCTGTGAAACGCTCAGCAAACTCGGACAGCATACTTGGCTGACCACGCCAATAATCTCTCACGCAGTCTCGATATTTTCCATTCCATTCTGCCCAGCCTGGTGGAAACTTGCCCACCTGATATCCACCTTCGCCCAGATCCCATGGTTCAGCAAGTAACTTCACTCGACCGATGACTGGATCTTGATGAATGATGTCAAAAAATGCACTCAGTCGATCAACAGCATGCAATTCACGAGCCAGAGTAGCTGCTAAATCGAATCTGAAGAAGAGAAGAGAAGAAAACAAAACGGAATAGTTGAAGAGATTTGATGGAGAAAAGACAAGATTACCGAAAACCATCGACATGCATATCTAAGATCCAATATCTGAGACTATCCATGATCAATCGAAGAACATTCGGTAATCGACAGTTGAGTGTGTTGCCGGTGCCAGTATAATCGAAATAGAATCGCTTGTCATGCTCTGCAAGTCGATAATAACTTCTGTTGTCGATACCCTTGAACGATAAGGTCGGTCCGAACTGATTTCCTTCGCCAGTGTGATTGTATGCGACGTCGAGAATGACTTCGATACCAGCCTTGTGGAGTTTCTTGACCATTCGTTTGAATTCAAGGACTTGTTCGCCAAAAGTTCCTGAAGATGAGTAGCGAACATCCGGAGCGAAGAAGCCAATGGTATGATAACCCCAATAATTAGTCAAGCCACGATCAACCAAATGACGATCCGTAGTAAAGTGCTGTATAGGCATTAATTCAACGGCCGTTATTCCCAGCTTTTGCAGATATTCAATTGTTACTGGATGAGCTATTGCAGCGTATGTTCCACGGATCTCCTCAGGAATATCGGGATGCAATTTGGTAAAACCTTTCACATGCAATTCATAGATAATTGATTCATGATACGGTATATTGGGTGGTGTGTCACCACCCCAATTAAAACTGTTTGAATCGATCACAACACACTTGGGAATATATGGTGCACTATCTTCGACATTCATTGTGAGATCTTTATCAGGTGATGGATCATGGATATTGTAACCGAATAGAGAATCATGCCATTCTAGGGTTCCAGTAATAGCACGTGCATATGGATCGATCAAGAGCTTGTTGACATTGAAACGATGACCATTGTGAGGATCGAAAGGGCCATCTACGCGATAAGCATAGATTTGGCCAGGTTCAACATCTGGTAAGTAGATGTGCCAGATCCGATGTGTTTGCTCTAAAGAAGAAAAGAATATTCATATTCTTCTCGGGAGTATACGCAATGAACTCTACCTTTCATATTTATTCGTGTACATTCAATTAAATCATTTTTGTTATCGTGGTTTGATTCAAATAAACATAAATAGACTTTTGTCGCATACTCTGAATACAACGCAAAGTTCACACCATGACCATCGTAATAGGCACCCAGTGGATATGGTCTTCCTGGAGCCGTTGTAACGATACTATCTTCCCATTCCGAATGAAAATTCACTGGCATAATTATTCGAAAAGAAAATAATTGGAAAAATGACTTGCAGAAACAATGTACAAATGAACAATCAATTGAATTCTATAAAAAAAATGAACTAATCGACTCTGACACGATTCGTCCGTGTTTGAAAAGAAAGACTTCAATCGGGCGATCGATCGATGCGATGCATAACAATGCACTCACGGAGGACATCTGTCTGTCCATCGTTATGGTCTTTCTCTTATTGTCTTTTATACTGTATGACATACGATAGAAACAAATACATATGAGTCGGCATGATTTTGCTCTTTAATAGAAAGAAATCGAATCATCTTCGCAATTGTGCATAGAAAGAGATTCGAAATAAAGTGTTTGAGAGTGTTGTTTATGACGATGAAAGAGAATTAATTAAAACAATTCTTTACTTCAACTTATTCATTCATATCTTCCATTGGGTATTAATGGTATCAGTCTACATTCGATTTCACCTTCGTCAAAGATGAAGAGACGAGTTCTATAGTTTTAATTAGTTTGAACATAAATTTCAGCTAATTGAAATAGTTTTATACCGTGTTCATCTGTGCCATATGTGATTGGTAGAACTTGTAGATATCGTGCTTGAATAGGAGTGGTAAATGAACAATTTACTACTGTAGTGGTATTTGTATAATGTTGATCTATAATATGAACGAAGCTTTGACTATCGTTGCTTGCTCGAACAGCAAAATCAACAGGAAAACCATAGCCCAAGTTTCGTGAAACGAGTGACAGGGTTTTGACGGAGAAAACTGTACCCAAATTGATGGTTAGAAACTCATTATTAGCTGACTGTGATGACCAATAAGTGGTAAAATTATGATCCCATACGAAAGGGCCTGACATAGACCAGTTCACGTTTGACGACACTGCAACATCAATAACAGTGCCTAATGGTAACTGAACAATTTGAATAGGTGTCAAATATGTTGGCCAGTTGCCCCAACCTGAACCTTGTGGTTGATAAGCATATGAGACAAAATGATACTGATTTTCGAGTTGAATCCAACCTGTTGTTGAGCCGCTGATACCAATATTATGTGCACCTTCTTGAACACGATGACCAATATAAGGTGTTGATTGGAACTGTAAACCATATCGATCTGTCGATTGGTAAACTCCCACTGTTGCTTGAGAAGAAAATCGATTAACGGTTGTTACACCAATAAACCGCTGTAATTGCGGACACCATTTTATATCAGTTGAATCTTCGCCAAGATTCACACGTCGATTAATAACGTGTCCTTTATATTGTAAATACAACGGCCAAGTATCTTCGTTCGTTGCATTGAGTTGTACTATAGCTAAATCTGTGTATGAACCTGTATCATCCGCATTAGTATAATAAACATAGATAAGATTGTCAACGAGAACCAGAGATGGTTCGCCAATACCATATTTGCTCGATGGTCCATGATATGCAACGATCGGTTGAGGATTACTTGAATTCCAACCGGTACCGTTCCATTTTTCATAGTTTCCATTTGGTGTCAATGATCGTGCTAAAAACAGCTGATTTTGTGTCGCATTTGGATTTGTTGTTGACGTATATCCAATGTAATAGTAACTCTTAATCTTGATAACGCCCGGATCGCAAGCTGAATATGTGTCCTGAGAGCCAGATGTTGGTTCCAATGCTATTTCGTCCAGTGACCACGTTTTACCCGAATCACTGGAATTATGATACCGAATAACATCCCATTGCGTCGAACCTGTGCCTTGTGAACATGTCCACATATGAATGAGATTGTCTTTATTTTCGTCGATTAGTATCGATGGACCATAATGATAAGCACCACCAGGATAAATTTGCCAACCGGACGACGTGCCATTCAAACCATTAAGAATAGCCTGCGTTCTTATACATAAATAGAGAAAGCATAGGAGAACACTGATCATCGCTCTTCTTGTAGTGATGATGAAAATAAAAAGTGCAATTGCTTTTAAAGATGGTTCTTATCGAATATATCAATAGCAGTTATTGGATGAGAACGCATCCATATTGCTCTGAGAAAGCAACGATCTTGTTATATAGAATATTATAGCCGGAGTTTGCATTCATACATTTATCTGTCGTGTACCGGAGTAGAGATCATTTGAAGGAGGCGTCTTCATTAACATCTCATTTCGATTTTGTCAAGCGAATGATAACGTGACGACTTGGTATCATCAGAGAGAATCGAATATTGTCGTATAAAACTACAACTATAAATAGACTATTCAATTCATAATTGACGTTCTATAAGTGTTTGTAAGAAGCTTTTCTTTACTTGTAATATCATTTCTTAAGTAGTAAACATTTCTCCTTACCTCCGTTTACCATCTACTGATTTAAAAAGACTATCTGATAGAAAATCTCGATTCTTAGAGAGACTTACAATTATCAAGAGAACTCTAGAGAATAATTAATCTGTAGACAAAGAAGTATACAGACATGTTCTTGTAGCTTCGAAATTAAACGGTCTTGCTTGTTTTCTTCTTAATAGCAAAGAATTATATATAAGTGACTGCATTAGAGCAAACTAAAGAACAGAATTATTCTTCGGTCAACTTTCAAGTAACGGTCACAGGAAGAATGAATCTGGCACAGATTATGCGGATTATTTTTGGAATAATCACAGCACAACTGATATTGTCACTTATATGTTCATTGTTTTTAATTTTTCAATTCGCAACCAATCGTGATCTACGACGACGAAAAACTAACCATATTTTTATCATTTTGCTGCTACTAACATTCTTACAGGTGAGCACACGATTTCCCATTTTCAAATATAAACCAAATTAAAATCAAAAAACTGTTTTCTCATGTTTTCGTGTAACTTAATAAACTATCGAGAGAAATCTGTTTTGTTCTGTTTAGAGCACAATTGAAATACCATTAGCTTTAACATTTCTTTGTAATAGTGTCGCAGCATATTCATCAGCCAGTTTTTGTCTATTTTGGATTCTACTGACAGAAACGCTTGATATTACCAGTGTATTCTTAATGGCATATGCGTCGATCGAACGATATCTATTTATATTTCATGGCACAATGATTCAAAATCATCCTGTTCTATTTCGATATTTACCATTTACTTTCTGCACTACTTATCCTCTCCTATATATTAGTGGAATTATATTTCTTTTGCCTTGTCAGAACTATTTTATTTATTCGGCATTTTTATGTACCGGTGGATGTTATCTTAACGATCCGTTTTGGAATGCTGTGACATGGGTCGGAAATATCAGTTTGCCTGTGTTTCTCATCTTGTCGACCAACATTCTTTTGATTGGGCGCACTCTTTATCACAAGAATAAAATGAAACGAGCGCAGCTTTGGTCAAAAAACTGTAAAATGGTATTGCAGTTGGTGTCCGTTGCTGGACTTTATTGTTTTGCATGGTTACCCAGTGTTATCCTTATACTAATAGTTACATTTCCTTTATCAAATGTTAATACAAAGCAAATATTTTTCATATTTCAATATATGATCTTCATGACAAGTTTGACACCTTTGTTCTATCCTTTCTTTTGTCTTTTTGGTCAACCATTCATCTTGAATAAGATCAGAAATATTTTCCAACGACGAAATACAGTTATTCCTGTTAAATCCAATGTTACCGCGACAAGAAACCGATTGAACAATCGTTATCCTCATCGAGTTGTAACAACGAAACAAGTTTTTTCTTTGGATTAGAACAATTTGAGACTTTATTAGCAATATCGTTTGCTCTTGAATGTTGTATTTTCTGTAAACTCAATAAACCAGACGCTCCAGTTACATGAAATAGTATATCCAAATCCGAAACTAATTTAAAACGTTAACAACATAAGCTTCTTACACATGAGCTGTTTATGGAAGCCGGTGAACATATTATACGAGTTGTTCATATGAATTTCCTCGAAACTACGTATCATTAATCCTTTCTTCATCAAACCAATAATGGACTATTTAAATAGATGAGTAGGAGCTCATTGTTTTATGAATTAAAAATTTAAAATACTTTCATTGCGATTTTAAAACAAAAAATGAGCAAGCAATTGGTTTTTCTCGCAGTACGTTAGATGTGACAGTGGATATAAAGACTTGCGTGTGTCTGAAATACTCCGCAGGATGCGACAATGATGTGTTCTTGTAATGATTTCTGTTCTGAATGAGTCAATTTTATATTAACTTTATTACAACAATTTATCGAAAAAAAATACAATATTGTTTTCTAACTTTTTGAAAGTGTATAAAAAGGGAGAAACATCACGTGAAGTGCTTTTTTTAACAAGTCCATGTATGTGTTACTGACCATATCCACTTGGTTTCTACGATTGTAAATATATAAATCACAATAAAAATAGATAGTGAGAAATATGAAATCTTACATAGCTGGTCTTTTTAATGTAAGTAACAAGCCATTGACATTTTTCTTGTAGACCCATATCGGGTTTTGACCGAGAATAACGTCCAAAATCTTCAGTGAATTGCCGATACAGAATATGATTTGTTCTGATTTTCAAGGCAAATTCGTAAAGATTCTCGATATGCCATGCAAGATTGTGTTGCAATAAAAAGATAAACTTTTGGATTTCTATTTAAACAAAGAACACTATTGTTTCGAATTTCGAACTAATCTGAACTGACTGTACCTTGTGCAGTGATCTTCATGTTCTTTTCGAAGAAGTGGTTTATTTGTTGTGACGTCACATACACGTGAATTATTTCTTTTACATTGAAATTGGATGCAACGGTCGAACCATGAAACTGTGCATCATAATCCAATATGTCTTCGTTATTAAAAGACCAATCGGTTTCTATCACATAATTTTCGTTATTTACAGGTTTCTAGAAAAGATCAAGAATAAAGATGATGAAATCAACAACGGATAGTATACCTCTCTATACTTTAATTTAGAATATTCTTCAGGATCATTCGAACGTTCACGAAATATCATCACTGAGCTACTTGAAGCACTTTTGAATCTTTTTGATTCGTTTTCGCAGCGCGTCGAACTGCTGTTTCCTATGAAAAATTCAAAATAAACTTCCTTTTATTCAATTTTGTGGGATGATATGAACCTGAGTTGACTCGGCCATTTGGATTGTTAAAATGCCTTTCACATTCGCGTTGAAATGCTTTCAACTCTCGTAAAATTGCAGGTTTAACTTCAATTATCGATGATGCACTATCACGCACAAATAACTCCAATTGCTCTTTTTCGTTAACCGCATTGCGAACATTGAGCAATTCGATGTTAAAATCATCAACCTGTAAGATTCCCGCGTACGATCTTATTCCAATTGTCAAAAGAATAGTATTTGCCATATTAGCTTCCAGATTTGCTCGAACATACGCTTCGAATTCACGATGGTCGATAGCTCGAGTTGGCTTTATTTTTCTGGTTGATGACATCATCCTACAGTGGCACGAAGTACAAAGAAATAAGTCAATAACGAAGAAGCATTGCTGACCGGCCATTGTGATCATATAGATTGTCTTAGAGAACGCTAGTCAATACTTTGATACATTGTTGAAAGTGACATCTATCTAATATGGATAAACATGAGAAGAATGCGTACTTTGACATAAATGACTGAGAAATTCATTTCGAAATTACTTTTTGTCTCTTTCAAAATCGACAGAGGACGAATTATTCTAGTCAAATGTTTCTAATAGGAAAAGCTCAACTTCAACTGAATCTTCGTACAGATGCTTATTCGCATTCCAATCTGCGTCGTTCAAAAGAATGGATGATTTCACTCTTAAATTGAACAAGAGAAACAGTAGAGGTGGTGTGTCTATTGTAACTTAAGACAAGTAGACAGCCACAGATCCTTGACATAATTTGGGTCTCTGCTTTATTCCATTTCTACGATCTTTCTTTCAAGGGTGCGAGCTGGGGTTGGGTTTTATGCGGTTTCTTTTCTTATCAAGCTGAAAATGTGTACTAATTGCATTTCATGTTCTTCTTGAAATATTGATGGCGTGTTGCCTTTCTAATCAACCATCTATCATAAGTAATAGAAAGCATATCGTTTGATGACGAGAGCATACACTGTTCGGTTTATATGCAACAGAACATCCTCATCTTAACGAGCAATTAATTTATCAGTCTTTCTGTGTTTTAATTTCAACAAGGCGGTTAGTACTTCATATTTTTTTTAAATCAAAATCATTAGAAACTGAAGGAGTAAACAATAAAAACCAAAACTAAACATAAACGTTAAAGCATATCATGCAAGATGCTCATGTTTTGGTATAGCGCAAAGTAGAAGTAAAATAGAACAATCATGTACAGTTATGGTATCACCTGCCTGGTATATTCGTACTTTATTATCATCAGCAGTAATTTTATCTTTGCTGGTATCCATAATTAATGTCCATTCTTTAGCATATTCTTCACCCGGTAACTTGTAATCGATATAACCATGATAAGCATTGAAGATTATATAAAAACTGTCATCTGTTACTCGAACACCAAAAGCAGTTCTAGCGCGCATTCCACGACCATTGATAAAAACACCAAATGATTTAGCATGGTCATGTTGCCAATCTTCTTCACACATGTGTCCACCGTCAAATTTAAACCAGGCGATATCTTCAATTTCCCCAGGCTTGACAGGTTGACCACGAAACCAGGTTCGACGACGGAAAACAGGATGTTGACGACGTAATTTAATTAATTTTTGCGTAAATGTCAACAATACTTTATCAGCTTTTTCCCAATTCAACCATGAGATTTCGTTATCTTGACAATAAGCATTGTTGTTGCCTTGTTGTGTTCGACTCAGTTCATCACCAGCAACTAACATTGGTATTCCTTGTGATAAAAATAATGTTGTCAAAAAGTTTCGCTTTTGACAATCACGAAACTCATTAATATGAACATCATCTGTTGGACCTTCAACACCACAGTTCCACGAACGATTATAACTTTCACCATCAATATTGTTTTCACCATTTCGCTCATTATGTTTCTCATTATATGTTACCAAATCGTTCAGTGTGAATCCATCATGTGCTGTCAAGAAGTTGATCGACGCAGTCGGTCCTCGACGTTCTTCACGATACAGATCTGAACTTCCTGTGAAACGCTCAGCAAACTCGGACAGCATACTTGGCTGACCACGCCAATAATCTCTCACGCAGTCTCGATATTTTCCATTCCATTCTGCCCAGCCTGGTGGAAACTTGCCCACCTGATATCCACCTTCGCCCAGATCCCATGGTTCAGCAAGTAACTTCACTCGACCGATGACTGGATCTTGATGAATGATGTCAAAAAATGCACTCAGTCGATCAACAGCATGCAATTCACGAGCCAGAGTAGCTGCTAAATCGAATCTGAAGAAGAGAAGAGAAGAAAACAAAACGGAATAGTTGAAGAGATTTGATGGAGAAAAGACAAGATTACCGAAAACCATCGACATGCATATCTAAGATCCAATATCTGAGACTATCCATGATCAATCGAAGAACATTCGGTAATCGACAGTTGAGTGTGTTGCCGGTGCCAGTATAATCGAAATAGAATCGCTTGTCATGCTCTGCAAGTCGATAATAACTTCTGTTGTCGATACCCTTGAACGATAAGGTCGGTCCGAACTGATTTCCTTCGCCAGTGTGATTGTATGCGACGTCGAGAATGACTTCGATACCAGCCTTGTGGAGTTTCTTGACCATTCGTTTGAATTCAAGGACTTGTTCGCCAAAAGTTCCTGAAGATGAGTAGCGAACATCCGGAGCGAAGAAGCCAATGGTATGATAACCCCAATAATTAGTCAAGCCACGATCAACCAAATGACGATCCGTAGTAAAGTGCTGTATAGGCATTAATTCAACGGCCGTTATTCCCAGCTTTTGCAGATATTCAATTGTTACTGGATGAGCTATTGCAGCGTATGTTCCACGGATCTCCTCAGGAATATCGGGATGCAATTTGGTAAAACCTTTCACATGCAATTCATAGATAATTGATTCATGATACGGTATATTGGGTGGTGTGTCACCACCCCAATTAAAACTGTTTGAATCGATCACAACACACTTGGGAATATATGGTGCACTATCTTCGACATTCATTGTGAGATCTTTATCAGGTGATGGATCATGGATATTGTAACCGAATAGAGAATCATGCCATTCTAGGGTTCCAGTAATAGCACGTGCATATGGATCGATCAAGAGCTTGTTGACATTGAAACGATGACCATTGTGAGGATCGAAAGGGCCATCTACGCGATAAGCATAGATTTGGCCGGGCTCGAAATCTGGTAGGTAGATGTGCCAAATTTGATGCGTTTGTTCTTAAATGAGTGTGAAACAGTATGGTTTTGTGGTAATAAATTTCTACAAAAACTAACCTTTCATTTTAATTTTAGTATATTCAACCAATTCGTCTTTGTTATCATGATGTGGTCGAAATAAGCAAAGATAGACGGCTGTTGCGAATTCTGAATACAACGCAAAATTGATTCCATGGCCATCGTAATAAGCACCCAGCGGATGTGGATTTCCAGGATACGTTACTAACTTCGATTCTTCCCAATTGAAATTACACGGTGTAGTCATATTTATCGAAAGATTTTTGTCTAAAAGTTAAAAAAAAATAAAATGGCTGTCTTCTCTTAGACCGTTTGAAGCGTTAAGTGAATATGCACTTGGTCATTCTCTTTCGTCTTCTGTTTAGTCATATCATCATCTTAACGGCAACCGATTATCACTGTCTGCTTTATCTATCTTTCTTACACTCTTATTGGATATTGAAAACATGCATTTATACATGCATATGTCCGCTAAGCAGTATTGTTTATAATAAATGCAGTTATACTCAATGAATCGGTCAATGATTTTTACGGTTGAAAGAAAAGTTAGAATAAGTTAAATCTGTTGTTATTTGCATATTCATAACAAAGAAGCAGTTTGACAAAAAAAAACGTGAAAATAACAACACGAACGTTAGGTCGAACATATGTTACTAGTACGAAAGAGTACAAGCACATTTATAACCCCTTCTCTCAATAGTAAACGACGCCTATATCGACACATACTTTTTGTTTTGTTGTCCATCACAATAAAAACGGAAAGGTGAATATCGGCAAAGCAGACGACAACGGCACGCGACAAACCTTTTCTATATAAATATAGATTATCGTCGAGTTGAAAACTTCATGTTTAGTTTTCATCATTTAAGTTTACATACGGCTATCTTCCATATTTATGATCCGACAGGAAAGTAAAAAGGGTATAGCACGTGGTTATGACTATAATATTCGCCCCTTAATGCTTTCGGTCGCGTATCAAACGAACGATTCTAATATACTGTGAGTTTATACGAATATGATATGTTTACGTAAATTAGATTTCATTTGTATCATTAAAAAAGCTCAAAATTCACCGAAGAAAACTATTAGAAAAGTGAATTAAGTTGAAAAAATACCGAAAGTTATCTATCATATTTATATTAAATTCATTCCCAAGCTTATCTCTCATACTATAAATATCTCGACTTTATCATTGTATACATAGTATGTGTAATACTAGAATGTAGAACCACTGGATAGTTTCATCGTTGGAATGAAAATATTTGATTACACTCGGAGAAACTTGTAAATACTCGATTACAAATGAGAATGTCTTTTTACAAATTTGTCTGTCTCGTTCGATGACTCCAAAAACCCCATTGTAGGGTAATGCTTGGTAGCTCGTTTGTTTTTCTGCTTCGTTTTTACATACTTTTCACACACTCTCACCCTTCTTTCTATACAGTGGGAGTAATCTATAGATACTAAAAGAACAATACCTGTTGACAATATCAAGAACACAAATAAGAACTCTGTCGGAAAATTATAAACTACTCTCTGACACTATGTTTGCATAACATCTATGCTGTACAACGAATGATTTGCTAATCGCTGTTCTATCATTGTGGAAGAACGAGAAATAACGTCGAGCGAGATTATATTCTACAACGGCAGACAAATGATACTATTACGCATTCTTCGCTCTCTCTTCTACATGATTTGTTATTTATATTTCTTCTCTGATTGGCATATTCTATTCTTTCTGATTTAAAAAACGGTTCCATCAATTCTTGATGTGTCATTCTTTCTTTTGCATTTATTAAAAGCAAAACAAGACTAACGACTGATTGCAAGAAGATACTCAGCAACATATAAAACTAAACAAATCTTTCGTTTATTTATTCGAGTTAATCGTCTTCGTCAACGTTGTAGATGAGATCATTTCGCTGGATATTCGATGAACTGTGTCAATAAAATGTTTAACATTGTCGATATTGGCATCAGGATAGATGCCATGACCTAAATTTGCAATGTAATGTTTCGTTCCGAAGATTTCAAGCATTTGTTTAATCATTTTTTCTAAATCGTCGCTCGATGCATAAAGTGCACATGGATCAAGATTTCCCTGTAAAGTCACTGTTGGATATTTATCTCGTATGGTTCGAATTTGTTTTCGTGTTATCGACCAATCAAGACCAACAACATCAAATGATGATGAGCATAATTCGTCTAATGCATAATGAGCATCTTTTGCAAAGATGATCAATGGAACGTATGGAATATGACGTCGAGTCAATGCTTCACGAACACCTTTAGCAATCTGACGTAAATATGGAAGAGAAAAACGGATAAACAAATCATGATTTAAGCAACCACAATGTGATTCAAACAGCGGGAGAAGTTGAGCGCCAGCACAGACTTGCTCAACGAGATGATCGATTATAAAATGAGTTAGGAATTGAAGAAGGTCATGCGATTCTTCGACGTATGTATATAACCATTTTTTCGCTTTGGAATGAGTTTCACTGCCTTTTCCTGAAGATAAAAAGACAAAGTATGTTTTGAATACATCTGAAAAATCATCCTTACCCTCGATCATGTAAGACATCAATGTCCATGGCGCGCCACTAAAGCCAATCAATGGACATTGCCCATTCAATGCGTGTCTTGTCAAAGTGATTGCATCATAAACATATTTTAATTCGACACTTGCTTGTCTTGATCGATCAATGCGTAACTTAATATCAGCTGGAACGTTTAACGGATGTGCGAAACGCGGTCCTTCCTTTGCGATCATGTCGACCTGCATTCCGAGTGCTTGTGGCACAACAAGAATATCACTGAAAATAATAGCAGCGTCAAGATCAAAACGTCGTAATGGTTGAAGAGTCACTTCGCAACACAATGCAGGCGTGCGACACACGTCAAAAAACGAATGTTCACTTCGAAGCGATAAATATTCAGGCAAATATCGACCCGCTTGACGCATAATCCAGATTGGAACACGTTCAAGTGGTTCACCACGACATGCTCGTAATATTAAGTTATTCTTTATCGGTGGGAATTCTTTTTGTAATTGTTTAATCGCCGAATCCGACATATCTGCAATGAAATGAACATAAACAATGGACTTTTCATTGCTGAATTCCTACGACACTCTAAGTAAAACTTACCGCGAGTGACACAAATCAGTATTTTATATTTACTAAGGAAAAGAATTATTTATATCCTTTCGAAATGAAATATTCATAAGTATATTGACATTCTCTGAAAATTTTGTCAGTAGAAACTAATCAAGTTTCGAAGAATTAATTTCTTGCGTCATATATATCTCCAGAGATCTTATTTTTTCGAATAACAATACCGAAAAAGTTTTGCATTTCCATATAGTACTTTTGTCTTTCGAATAATATCAAACAAAACTACCTTCTCTACTTATCTGTAAGTAAACACAGTCCTCATAGCGATACTTCTCTTAAAAACCAAACGTCGTTTTCGCAGTGATAAGGTATTAATTCAATTTGGAAAACCATCACTCATCTATTGAGAGAAAAAGATCAATCAAATCTTATTGGTTTATCTAATAAACAAATTATTTCCTATCTCGTAGTTCTCTCTTCACGTCATTATGACATCTATATCACACAAACATTTGATTTGTAATTTTTATCAACCATTTTATTGATTGAAACGAAAAAAAAACAATCATCTTATCTAAAATATCATAATGTACCGAAGAGCGACATCTACACCAATTACTAATATACGAATTTACAAAAGTTTTTCATAGTTTTCTTGTGAGCAGTATTTCAAAAGAAAAAAAAGAAAATTTTTCAATACGACGAAGGCTAAACTTATTTGTCAATGGTGTTCATCCATAATGGAATATATATATAAATCTAAACACACGCGAGTAGATGATTCATCGATCAATCTACACTCGTTTCTTTGTCTTTCTTGAATAGAAGGTTCTTTTTTGCTTACTAGACAAACTAAGTTCATTTCATTTAGATAAACGTTTACTTTTGGAAAATCATAACAACGAACAACTATTTTGTTACTTCATCAAACAATTTTTTTCTTATTTGTTATGAAATGGATCAACGCGAATCAGTCGATGAAATTAAAAAAGATACGAAAACAAAATCATCTTCAATATCTGATATTGATCAATTGTGTAATTTAATTGATGAAAGTACATTCGGTGGTTGTATTCAGGGGTAAAATAAAACGATTTTCTCTAGTGGTATTTTATTCAATTGCAATTTCCATCTAGGTCATCTCAAAAATCATCATCAAATCTATCTGTACGATTTCGTTCAGTTCCATCTTGTCAAGTAAAAGCGTTTCGTTCGTCTCGTCTGAAACGTTTACACAGCTGTTCGTCAATAACAAAGATTGATGAAGAGGACAACTCAGGAGAGAAATCTTCGTGTCGATCATTGATTCCATATACACGTCGAACATTTTCAATGCGTTTGTCACTATCAACTCCATCATTACTAAATCGTTTTCGTTCTTTATCAACATGTCACTTTCCCCAATCTCGTCGTAGTTCACATCAATCACCAAGTCTTCGTTCACATCATATTCGTTATCCATCTTCTACAACAATAACTCTATTTCGAACGAAATCAATTTTACCAGCAATCGTTGAAGAAGAATTAACCAATGATAATTTATCATCACCGTCACCTTCATCATTGTCAACAACTACTCAATCGCAATTATCATGTACGATCGTTGATACACGACGACCAACAGCGAATTCATGTAATGTTGAAGAATTAGCTGCTTATTTGGACAATTTTCTTTATTTACCTAAATCATTATCGGGTGCCGCTGAACTTATGTATACATAAAATCTTATTGGAAATTTTCATTTTGAATTTATCAAGAATATTTATTTGATAATATTTATCATATAAATATGTCGAAAAATTACACCAAACAAAGAGAGTGAACAGTTTGTACAGAGTTTTGTGTTCATTATCTATATACATATATTAAACTGTATACCGTTGCTAATTAAGATCATATCAACTAATTAATAAACGCGGATGGTTAATCATTTTCTTCTTTTCGTTTCTTTGTCTCAAATATGCTGTGCGAAATTTCTTTCTTACGAATAACTTTATCGTATCCAGGTTCCATGGTTATTATTCACATAGTTCCATATAACAAGTATGTGCTAAATGTGCACTTCATAGTGAATAGCATGCAGTGGACTGGATTATTCCCAATATTTTTTTAAAGTGAAAATCGAATGATACTTTGACCATTCTTTAGTCACATACAAGCAAAAAACAAATATTAATCCTACTGCTACGTGTTACTGTGGAAGGATTGACTGATCAGTGTCTTTTTCATAGTTTTTCTACAAGAGAACCCAAGTATATGCTTAGATTTATTTTTCGACGCCGTATGAGTTTAGTTGGAAGGAGAATTTTGGCATTCAATTTTCTGATGACAATGACATTCTGTCAACTGAATTTATATGATTGGCCAGTGTGGAACATGAATGATTTCGCACAGGATTTCATCTCACACACATGTTCAATTGTTTTGTGTTTTCGTGTTGGTGCATCTTTAAACACAGATCTCACGCTTTTAACCTAACAATTTGATTCATAATGTAAATGAAAGTACTATTCGATGAAGAGGACCATGTATTTGAGGGCGAACTAGAGAACAAGCTTTCGTATCCACAATGAAAATGCAACAACTTGTTGAAAAGTCACAACATTCTCCCTAAATAAGAGTCTTATTTCTTTTGAAATTTGAGCGATTTTTCACGGTACTTTTTTAGAATCTGTATATTTCCAGTCGAATCATGATAGCTGTATTTTCTTTTTTATCTTGACGATCTTATAATTTAAGAAACAGGTGGACACATCGAGACAGTATGCCAGACGGACTATAAACCGTAGACAATAATATAATCATTTATGTTCTAAATGAGTCGTTAGGTAAGATAATATAACGGATGCCACAGAGTTACTTTGAATCGAAACACTGTCTGTACTTTCTGGTTCCAATGCATCTCAACAAACAAAGATATTCTCTTTAGAGCACAAATTTCTTCTACGATTTCAAGAGAATAAAAATTCGCTTTTGAATGCTTTAAAAATAAACTGCGCGAACGAATACGAGGAGTCGCATAATCTGATTTTATGAAAGTATGAAGGTTAAACGTCAAATTCGCAGTATAATCATGAAAAGGTCGGATGTCGGAAATGCCGGAAAGTAAATTTTGAATTTAGTGATCCCCTTCTGTTTTTATACGTTCGGAAACAAATGAAAATGTTCCGCGGAATTCCGATGTGGATGTCTGCCTCTATCAATTGCGCGGAAGACGGTAGAACTAACTGCTTCCGCGCTGCGCTGTTTGACCTAGGATCTGATTGAAAAATAAAACAAACGATTTTTAAATAAATACATCTCACGTTGATCGTTGTGTACCTTTTAACTTGAACTATCACAAGACATACTGTCTGAGGGAACAGTGATTATTTTATTTGTTGTTGCCTAGCGTTAGCGAGCATCTGGATATACCTACAAAGTGGCTTTTCATCCATGTAAAATTAGCATCATAAATCTACGTCATATGAGTCTTATTTTTCTCCCCGATAGTATTCAAAATTATCGTGGTAATACATAACTAGATTCATTACGTAATCATTTCGTTCGCTTTCATCGAGATCTGGCTGAAGATTCAGCATTTAATGGACAGTTGTTACAGTGTCAATTACGTACACGTGATCTTTCTTTAAATGTTTCGTTTTATTTTTCAACAGAAAATCAGTCTTTCAAGACGCAGCCAGATGTCTTATATCGATAAGTATTCTCGTAAAAGTTTTTCATTTTCTTGTCTGCATCAAACAATTTTGAGGAAACTTGACAAAAAATTCCTTCTCTTCTCTGTTATAGATGATCGATAGATCGGTGAAGCTAACAGATTTATGCTATGGTTCAATATTTATTGCTATAGAGCACAGTGTAATTATCATCAACAACATGCTGCGCTCACATAGAATATGATGGGGGATCAGTAATCAAACTAGATTTATTTAATTAACCTGATTTTTTATCAATCTGCAAAATTCTGCTCGATGAACATTCAATTTTCTAATAGACTCAATTCGATTTCATTTAGCAAAGAACAGATACGTGGTTTCTGTCTCTGATTGATTTACATACCATTATGTCATTTTCTTATTGAATTATTTGCTTCAAACATCATTTAAACTCATTCATTTAGTATTAACAGTAAGCAACGCATTGTCTTTCATATCTATGTGACAATAAGAAACCTATCGCAATACCGACTAATGCAATTATCCATTGTTTTTTGAGTGATCGTCATCATATATTTACTCTTGAAAGGAATTCTTCATTGGACCAATTTGCCTTCAGGTTGTTGTAGTTTAACATGTCAAGTGCGATTGCACTGTTGTTTTTATAAAAGGTTTTGTTCTCAATGATATGTCCAATGTTTATTTTAGTTTTCAAATCGAAAATCATAATCCAATTGTGTATATGCCATCGGGATCAGCGCTATTCGACTAAGTTTTATATTTTGTCATACGATTAACAGAAAGAAAATGTTGTTTTCTTTTCTAATAAAATTTCTGCTATTGTGGATGCAAAAAAAGACTATAATTGACAATGGAAGATAAATTTCTATTCGATATTTTGTATTATCATCAATAGCATATTCACCTCGAAATACTAACATACGATAATATCGTAGCGAAGAAAAAGTTTTTTCAGAAACTTTGTGAAGATGTTTTTACCTTTGAGAATATGAAAATTATATCTCAAGACAAATCATTAGATCGAATAAGGACATTTTCCTAAGCAGGAGAAGACTTACCTGTTTCAATAGATGTCATACAATTACAAATGAAATTCTCATTTTGAATTGATTAAAAAGAAGATATGAAAAGAATTGAATTACACAAAAAATCCTTTTCTTCTTTCTTAAACAAAATCTTTGCTTACGAAAAGAAACTGTCTTATACAAATATTTTCGAATGATCTAATTGATTGGATAATTTATCTTATACAAACAAAGAATCCTTTTCTTTAATTGAAATAAGTCTTTGTAAAGATTCATTCGCGTGGTGGATTCATTCAAAGTCTTTTCTACTTCTTTAGATATTTCTCTCTCAGAAAAAAACACGCCCAATCTCATCAAAAAATGACAACACCAATGCACATTAATCCTCAAGAAGAACAATTGTTTCTTGCTACACTTCAAGATTGCTTACAAACAGATAATACAAAACGTGCTGCTGCTGAGGTTGGTATACTCCGCTCTTCTATATGAAAAGAAAAACGATTTAACATACACATCTTTTTTCTTTCATTCAGCAAGTCTATCAAGATATTCCTGATGAGAAAAAAGGTATTTTACTTATGTCGGCGATATGTAATACAACAAGAGGCGTGCCGGTAAGTTGAAGCACTATGTGAAAAGTGAGATTGATGATTCTTTTTAGATTCGATCGATGGCATCGATTATGTATCGACGTTTAATTCAATCACAATTTGAGAATTTCTGGCCAAAATACACCCCTGAGCAACAAATGATGTTGAAAAAGGAATTACTCACACGATTAATCCAAGTAGATGATGATGAAGATATTCGAAAGAAAATCTGTTATATCGTCGCTGAATTAGCCAAGAATTTAATGGGTAAACATTGAATCTCATCAAATGAAGTTGATTTCATGTGTATAATTTCAGATGAAAATGATCAATCGAAATGGCCGGAAGTTTTGGACTTTCTTTTCCAGTCGGCAAATTCACCGCATAGTAGTTTAAAAGAATCAGCTTTGATTATTTTCGAGTAAATTACTGTAGAAAGATAGAAGAGAACGAATGAATATGTTAATATTCATATTTCAGAGCTTTTCCGGGCATCTTCGGTAGTCAAGCGGAACAATTAACTCAAATTATCCATCAAATATTTTTAAATTGTTTAAACGATCAAGAAAAGAAAGTTCGTTACACAGCTGCAACTGCTTTCGCAGCTTATCTCAAAGACAATGCTGAAAATACTCAATTGATGAATATTTATCGCGACTGTTTACCACCATTTCTTTCGGTAAGAAAAATTTTAAGAAATATTTAACAGCTAAACATTTGTTCATCTTTCTAGACAATAACACATAGTTTGGCGAACTCCGATGACGATACAGTATTGAAAGCATTGATCGATATTGCAGAAAATACACCAAAATATATCCGACCAGCTATCGATGAAGTTTTTACGTTATGTCTTCATGTTCGTATATGACCTATTCTATTCCTTCGCTTCTTGATCAGTATTTGTATTGTATTGAATAGACAATGGAGCAAAAGGATGATTTCGAAGAATCACGTCGTCATTTAGCTTTGGAAGTTTTAGTTACTCTTTCTGAAACGGCAAGTGCTATGGTTCGAAAAGTGGCCAAAAAATACATGAACAAGCTTGGTAAAAATAAAAACAAACTGTCGAATAATTCCGTTGTCTCAAATTTCTTCTTTTCAGTTCCGCAACTTCTTGAAATGATGGTTGATTTGGATGATGATTCGGACTGGTCAACTAAAGATATAATTGAGGATGAAGAAGATGATAGGTAGTAGGATCGTTTTTAAATATCGTTCTCACTGGTTTCATTCGTCTGTTTAGTAATGCTGTCGTTGGTGAAAGTTCATTAGATCGTCTTGCTTGTGCACTTGGTGGAAAAACAATGTTGAATTATATTTTAACAACTGTTCAAACTATGTTACGAAATCGTATGTGCATCAGCGTTGATCCAGCACATCGGTAATTTTGAGTTTTTCTCTCTAGCTGATTGGCGTTATCGACATGCTGGCTTAATGGCTATATCAGCTACTGGCGAAGGCTGTCACAAAGAAATGACAGTTTTACTGGATGATCTTGTCAATGGAATATTAGTTTTCCTCAAAGATCCGGTAATACTATCGGTTTTTATCGATTCATCTGGAATATATTCCAACTTTAGCATCCACGCGTTCGATATGCAGCTTGTAATGCATTGGGACAAATGTCAACAGATTTCCAAGGAACATTTCAAAAGAAATTTCATGCGAAAGTTATTCCTGGTCTTTTGTCTATTCTTGATGATCATGAAAATCCTCGAACACAAGCACATGGTGGCGCGGCTTTAGTCAATTTTGCGGAAGATTGTCCACCACGACTTTTGATCGAACACTTACCGCAAATTATTGAAAAGCTTGAACAAGTGCTCAATCGAAAATATCAAGAAGTATAACTATCTGCTTTATCATTTCAATGTAAAATCCTTTCATTTTCAGCTCGTTCAACACAATCGTAAATTGGTTCTTGAACAAATTGTCACAACACTTGCAGCCATCGCCGATACAGTTGCACAAGATTTTTCACCCTATTATGATCGGTTAGCATCGATTTATTTGCTAACGAAATCAACCTATGTTTTCTCGTTCAAGGTTTATGCCACAATTGAAATATCTGTTTAAAAACGCAGTTACACCTGATTATCGAATGTTACGCGGGAAAACAATGGAATGCATCAGTTTAATTGGTCTAGCTGTCGGAAAAGAAAAAGTTCGTAGTTGTTGTTTATCGTGGAAATCTAGCGTAAAGCTTGCTTATCTTCTGATAGTTTATCCATGATTGTTATGAAATTATGCAAGAATTGGTTAAAACCCAAGTTGATTTCGAAAATTTGGGCAACGATGATCCACAAGTGTCGTATTTGATTGGCGCTTGGACACGTATATGTAAAATCTTAGGCAAAGATTTTGAACAGTACTTACCCATTGTCATGGGACCGGTTTTGAAAGCTGCAGCATTCAAACCTGAGGTCACTGTGTTGAATGAAGATGAAACCGATGTTGAAGAAGATGATAGTTGGGAGGTCTTAAATGTTGGCGATCAAGTATGAGTAATCAATCTTAACGTAATTGTCATTTATGTATGTTTGTTGTTCGTTAGGCATTTGGTATTAAAACAACAGGTCTTGAAGAAAAAGCAAGTGCTTGTTCAATGCTTGTTTGTTATGCAAAAGAATTAAAAGAAGGTTTTGTTAATTATGTCGAAGAAACAACGAAGCTCATGGTTCCACTTCTTCGATTCTATTTTCATGAAGGTTGTTGCTATGACATGCAATGATGAGATTGAACATCAAGATTGTTTTTCTTTTTCATTGTTATAGGTGTTCGTGCTGCAGCTGCTGAATCCTTACCACATCTACTCGATTGTGCGAAATTACGTGGTGATGATTATGTTCGTCAAATGTGGCAATACATGAACAAGGAATTATTCAAAGCTATCGAAATTGAACCTGATCATGAAGTTCTTGGTGAATTATTTTCATCCGTCGGAAAAGTAAACTTCGATATCGATTATTTATACAATCAGTTCTCCTCTCTTTGTTTAGTGTATTGAAACATTGGGTGTGTCAAGTTTATCTGCTGATGNTGCTAGTGTTTAGAGATACATTACTTTTATCGATATATTCTTTTTCTCTTTCATTTCTATTTTGTTATGATTTCTCTATTTTCTTCTCATATCTATTTTTGGTCGCCCGATCGAACAGAAGGGAAACACAAGTCGATAACAGGTTTTATTTTTCTTTTGTTTATTATGGTTTTCTATTTTGTAAAACGAAAGCGTTGATGTATATGGAAGAACTAAGAGAGAACAAAACAAACAAATCAGATGAGATATCTTAAAAGAACGTTGAATATGAACAAATAATTTCCTCTTTATTTCAATGGCAAGGTTCAATCTTATATACATATGTTAATGATATTCTCGTTTGAATAATGCAAATAGTACATGTTAATGGAATGTCCTACTGGAACGAAAACATTTCATAGGACTGTCATAAATCTGAATGATTCCATACATTTATAACACAAATGAATATCCAGTTAATGAACTTATGACAAGCAATGTGGTCTTTTGTAGAGCTGCTGGAATACCTGTTCGCATTAAAAATAGTAGAGCAACTGTCACTATTTCGATGATGATTTCAAGGACGAGAAAGATCACAGCAACTCGAAAGAAAAGCAATCGTTTTTGGCAAGCGAAATCAATAATAATATGAATGAAACTCGTAAGGATGATATACAATGGAACTCCAGTAATGTAATATCGACCAAGATGGCTAATATGAGATTCATATTGTGTGTAACCATCATTTGTATTATGTATGAAATGAGTAATAATAGCAAAACGGCATTTATGCTTTTGGTCGACAGATTATGGTTGAAATATTTTTGTCAAGAGGGTACTTGATCGACCTGATATTTCGCTGACACAACATTTCCTGAACCGAACGCTTTGACACAAAAGCTAAATAAAGCTCGAACGATCGTAAATTATCAGGTCAATTTGTATAAGAACTTCACCTTAAATGAGGAACATATGAGACAATATTCATCTATCATGTGACACTATTAGTATCGTAGATCATTCATATTCATTTAAAATACATTGGAGATGACAAAGGTAAAAATCAAATTTGTTTTTTTTCGGGTCTGATTTAATCGATGGTTGTCAAAAATCGTTAGTTGAGAATGATTGTAGATATGTTGGGAAATAGTCGTGGTGGGTCAGTCTAGACTTCGCAACAACGCGATAGCTTAACAATAGCTTACAACTTTCCTCTCGCCAGTGAATGACAGTGAGTGAATCCTACTATCAATCTATTTGCTGACGAAAGTTTTTTCACAAAATGTATGTCGACGAAAGTGTCTACCGATCAAAAACTGGATTCGATTATATATATTAATTGTGTGTTCTCGGTTCGATATCCTTATTGTTTCTACGAAAACAAAATGACATGAGACAGATTTTCGTCAAGAGATCGAACCCGACCCTCGAGCAGTGAATGGCACAATGACCTTGATTGTAATGATGGCCGAGGCATCGAAGTAAGACAAGGACCTCGATGTGTACGTGATGAAGCGTTTGCTAGCGACAATTGTAATCAGCAAGGTTCCGATTTCTCTTGTCGAACTTCACTCATACGTGAACTCACTGATCCTGATATTCTTGTTTAGTGAAAACAGAAGTTTTCTGATGCTTACCTAAACACACACAATACTTTTATCTTTTACGTAAAAGATTGGAAATCTGCTTGTGAGTTTGGTTGTTGGTACATTTCAATGATCAAAGCTATATGTGTTTATGAGCAGTTTTTCTACACCTATAAGCCATAGTCTTGGGGAACTAATTAGATCATACAGTTTGCTCGAAAAAGAACAAAGTTCATCAATCACCCAGAAATACCTGAACCCGAGTTTTGAAGAGATGTGGTCGATCATTGCTATCGATTATAACATGGACCATCGGATCAAAGGATCATTTGGAGATGTCTTTCTTTCAGGAACACATTAGTGAATAGAAAGAGTAGAGAAAAACAAACCGAGTTATGTCTACACTTACCGCCCTCTTGCACTAACTCTTTTATTGGTAGACAGAATGAAATCAATGTGATACAATGATTGGCGATCGAATGAACATCGATTATCTCGAAACTCATTGTTGGTTGATATTGATCACTCTGTGAATGTGTTCGGCATGCACATTATCCCTCACGACAGACGATTTCAATCGGCAAATTCATATTAATTCAAATTCATTTCATACTCTTCACGATGTTTGCGGTAATGATAATATTTTTCAAAATCAAACGTAATGATCATTCTATTGCAGCTAACACTCGATCAATTTTCTTCACGTCTGTCTAATTCAGATCCTTTTTTGAACGACATTATTGAACGCGCACTGATCATTCTCAACCACAAACAATTTCAGGACAAAATTCTCAACGAATTATGCTCGAAAGTAGTCAAAACTCGTTCAAGTGACTGTGAAAATCTTCGACAGTTTGTCCAAGATGGTTGTTCTCGATTGAAAATTGAAGTTTGTGTCCAGATGTTAAATGTACCCGATGCTCTGATGCAATGTGAAGCAGGCGGTTATGATGAAAACAAGTCATGTACCATATTTATCAATCAATCGGTAGAATAAAAATATTTTTGTCTCAAAATTCATTGTAGTGATTATTCTAGTGGTACAAACGCATTTTGCAAATTGAACCGAATGAAAAAGAATATAGTTTTCATGTTGTTCTCGGTCTTATCAAGCTAATTCGTGAAGTTTGTTATTGTTGTACTAATGTTTTTTGTGCATTCTCTTCCATAGTCAATGCTGAGGAAAATAAGTAAGCTTTGATTATTTCCCATCAATATATTTCACCGTTATTTACATTTCTGAGTAGAACCAAGATAACGCCATTTTCGATTGGACGTAAGATTGTGCAAACGTCACCCCAGGCGAAAGTCTCACCATCGAAAAGAAAATCAAAACACGGTAAATCGAGTTAATTCTGAATACAGATTTTCGTACTCTTTCCAGTTCGGAGTAATAACACAGATGAGAATGAATGATTGTTTAAACGAAATGGTCATTTGTACATAGCGTTTGAAAAAATGGATTCACTTCAAGGAAAGCTAGAACTCTTCTCTCATTGATAGGAACAGCAATATCGAATCGAGCAAAGAAGTCAAGAAGAGAAATAGGCGACATGGGATTTGGTGGGGAAGAGCTATTATTAGGTGGGCGATTGTTTCCCATTATGAACGGAGCAAACAAGAATGAATTTAAGGTATGTGACATAGAAAATTAGTGAACACGACAAAGAAAATTTCTTAAGTTTATGGGCCTGCGTGTCGATGTACACGATCGATCATCGATCCCAATCAAAAAGGCAGAGCTTGATTTCAACTTCATCAATCAGTTCTTTGATCTTCCCAGGTCGATCATTCCGGCGACTGGATCCGTTGAAATCTGAGCCGGTTCCGGTACAGCTCTTCTCGATTCCGGCACAGTTTTCGCCGATTCCAGCAAGTTCCTTGCCGCCGGATTCCGGCCGGAGTTGTACAGCAAATATCCGATCAGTTCCTGGCTGTCTCCAGCTCGAAGTTTGCAGGAAATGGTCGGGAAATGACTGGAACCTACGTTTGAATTTCCGGCCGGAATTCGGCGGCAAGGAAATGGCCGGAAAACGAACCTAACCGGCCGGAACCGACCGTGCCATAATAACCTGGGTTGGTCAATTGAAAAGTAAGAGTATTCATATGGATATTTCTGACCTAATCTATTCTAGGTATCGACAATTTCGATAACTTCAAAGTTCCATTCGATCAATTGTTCGACGCAAATCAAACAACAGAAAGCTCATCATCTCATGCCACTCCAACTCGTGGTAAACGACAAAAACTAAATCATGCTCATTCTGATTCTTCTCTATGTGAGTATTCTAAACAGAAGAATAAATAGATGGAATTTGGCGATTATTATTTTTAGCATCATCAAGTTCTGCTAGTGCGAGTTCGATCCATATGGATAACTTATGCAACATTGATCCAAATGATCCAAACGTTTTGTACCCACCATTTTATATTCCACCTCCAGGTTTTGTTCCGCGCTCACCGAATTCAACAGAAGATGAAGATGATGACGACGAACCATATCGTGTTAACGGAATGCCGCCGGGTTTTCGAGGTTATTTTCAATTATTTTGCTATATTTATCATTGAGTTATCTGATTCCTGTAGAATAAGTTGACAATAATGGATAGTGAACAAATTCATTCAATCAATGAACGCCAAAATATCTTCCGCCAGCCATTAATGAAGTTTTTACGTTCTGTCGTCATGTTTGTATACGATCTACCCTGTTTCTTCTCTTATTGATCAGCCTCTGTGTCGTATTGAATAAACAATGCAACAAAAAGATGATTTCGAAGAATCACGTCGTCATTTGACTTTGGAAGTTTTGGTTACTCTTTCTGAAACAGGAACTGCTATGATTCGGAAAGTGGTCGAAAAAGATATGGTGCCGTTTCAGCGAAAGACTTTTCATCTAAGGTTTTTGAGCGAAAAACTAATTACGAAAAATATTTGAGTGAGATCTATAAGCCAAAAGCTTTTTGAGGAACAATTTTCATTCTGCGCAAAATGTTAAGAATGAATGGTTACGTGCGTAGAAAGAACTTTTCATGGAAATTCAATGTGCATCTATATTTCACTCAATTTCAGGAAAAGATCTAGCACATGAAATCCAGGCTATATGCGAAAGTGTCACTCGAAATACAAAACATTTGTTCAAACAACATAGTCAGCGAACTGACAGAAAATTTTGAGACTAATGTAGATAAACCATAGTGACGGTGTAAGTGGAATACCGTGAAGAGAGGTCATACACACCTCTCATCGTCACATCTATACCATCACACCTTCATCCATATCCATACGCTCATCTTCACCCAGATTGACACCCTAACTCTCACCCATTCACTTTTAGTAACATATACTGATTCATATTTGACTTACTTCGATATATTAGTTCCACATTTTTATTCACTCATACAATCTACACGATCAATCTCAGATCGTCAGTGGGCATTATGTGTATTTGATGATGTTATACAATTTACCGGTGCACATTCACATCGTTATGCACAATTCTTTCTCTCACAAATGGCTGAAAGTCTCGCCGATCCATCAGCTGAAGTAAATCAAACTTTGAACACATTTTTAAAGATCCATGGTTCTTCTCTCATAAGATTCGTCAAGCTGCTGCCTATGGTTTTGGTGTTATGGGTATGAATGGTGGTCCTNGACGATGATTCCAAGAACGAGGAAAATCACAGCAGCTCGAAAGAAGATCAATCTTTTCTGACAGGCGAAACCAATGATAATATGAATGAAACTTGTTATGATGATATACAATGAAATTCCAGCAATATAGTATCGGGCCAGATGACTTATGAGATTTTATATCGGCGTCACCGCTTATCCAAGGTGAGAGAAGTTGCTATTTTTCTAAATTTCTCTTTCGATGATCTGTTTTGTTCTGTCGTGCGAGCTCATGTTCAGCTGCTGTTTATCTTTTAAATCCTGGATTCCGGTCAAAGATATTCCGAGAGGAAGTATCCCATTGTTTCTCACTACTTCCATTCTGTAAAATGGTCACGCCAACTGTGTGACTGAACTCGATTTCTATCGGTATGAAAAATACCGAAATCTTTGCAATGCAGTGCTTCAAATTTTTGTCCACAGGTGCGTTTCATCAACCTTCTGATCACCTAATGTGACTAAAACATAGGTGACTGAAAAATCCTTTAACAAGTATCTCTTGTGTTGCGAGAAGGGTATGATCCGATTGAACACTTTTATTGAAAAAGAGAAATGGCCATAAGCCGCAAAAAACTTTCGAGCGAGCAAATGGCATTGTCGACGTGCGTTCCTAGTCGTTACAGACCTCTTCCAGGAGTTTGTTGATCGGCTCCACTTTATTTTTATACTCCGTCCACAAGAGTTTACCTTCAAGAAAATCACTCGTCAATTGAAAAAGCAGTTTCACAAGTTCTTCGCGATCCATCTAGAATCAAACGCAGAGAAAAGGTCACACAGAATTCCAACAGCAGAAGAGCGAAGGACAATGGGATACTGTAGACGTCCTACCTGCTTCTCTGCTATGGTTGCTGGTGAAGTGATGCCATGAAATGTTTGTTCAAGATGGATTATTTCAGGGAAGTGTGAAGAGGATATTTAAACAAAAGATGATGTACAACGCTCGACTGATTAGTCAACGGAGAGGGAACGAAAAGTCTATCAATTAGCCTACCTAGGTCGAAGAATCCAGTCCGGATCCTGAGTATTTTCTGAGCGTTTCCAACTGGAAAATAATAGATTTCCTGCAGGTTTTCGTCGGATATGAGTGGAGTATTGCTTCCAAATTTGCGGGATGTTGTTTCGTCTGGTGACCTAGCCAATCCCGCTTGTTGTTGGTGATGCATAGACAGAGACCAGATTCAATCCCACCGTTGACTAAATAATGAAAAACAATCATGTTTTTTCAAACTTCGATCGAGCGGTAAGTAGACAATGTAGCTGAAAAAGATGCAGAAAGGATAAAAGAAAGAGACTTACCATTGTACGGGCGCGAGAAATTATGAAATAAGTTGGAAATGTGCGGTTGAATAGTCATCCTGACTTCTGTAAAGTAGTGAATGTTTTCTTCTCGTCGTTCTTTTTCTTTCTCTCTTTTTCCTCTGCTCCTGCATGCCATTTATTCTCATAGTCACAATCGATCACTGCATTCAGATGGACGAATGTTTGATCATTTTCTCGATAGACCTGAATAAATGGTCAGCGTTCGAACTCAATTCTTTGTCATCTCCTTTCGCGAGACAATTTTGCATTCCGGAAATGAGGGATGTTTCTACACATCCTCACCTATGCAATGAATACGGTGGTACCATCTTAATATAAGTCATCACCATACAAATGTTTAGAAATACATTACTTTTATCGATACGCTCTTTCCTTTTCTCTTTCATTTCTATTTTGTTATGATTTCACTATTTTCCTCTCATAGCTACCCAGGTCGATCATTCCGGCGACTGGATCCGTTGAAATCTGAGCCGGTTCCGGTACAGCTCTTCTCGATTCCGGCACAGTTTTCGCCGATTCCAGCAAGTTCCTTGCCGCCGGATTCCGGCCGGAATTGTACAGCAAATATCCGATCAGTTCCTGGCTGTCTCCAGCTCGAAGTTTGCAGGAAACGGTCGAGAAATGACTGGAACCTACGTTTGAATTTCCGGCCGGAATTCGGCGGCAAGGAAATGGCCGGAAAACGAACCTAACCGGCCGGAACCGACCGTGCCATAATAACCTGGGTATTTTTGGTCGCCCGACCGAACAGAAGAGAAACACAAGTCGATAACATTCTTTCTTTTTCGTTTGTTTATTATATTATGATTTTCTATTTTGAAAAACGAAAGCACTCACGAATGTGGAAGATCTAAGAGAGAACAAAACAAACAAATCATATGAATTGTGTCTTAAAAGAGCGTCGAATGCAAAAGGAATAATTTTCTCTCACTATTTCAATGACAAGTTGAGCATTATGTACATATGTTAATGATATTCTCGTTCGAGTGATGCAAATAGTACATGTTACAAGAATGTTCTATTTGGATGAAACGATTTCATAGGAGTGTCGTAATTCTGAATGATAACTTAAACTAGCAATGATGCCATACATTTGTAATACGAATAAATATGCAGTTAGTGAACTTATGACAATTAATGTTGTCTTTTGTAGAGGTGCTGGAATGCCTGTTCGCATAAGAAATACTAGGGCAACTGTGACGATTTCGACGATGATTCCAAGAACGAGGAAAATCACAGCAGCTCGAAAGAAGATCAATCTTTTCTGACAGGCGAAACCAATGATAATATGAATGAAACTTGTTATGATGATATACAATGAAATTCCACCAATGTAGTATCTGGCAAGATGACTAATATGAGATCCATACTGTTTGTAACCATCGCTTGTGTTGTGTATCCAATGAGCAATAATAGCCAAAAGTATACCAGTTGCAATATATATGAGGAGAAATACCCAAAAAAATACACGTTGACAGTACATTGCATATGTTAGTATGATGCAGTTTATACGTAGACATATACGATTAAATACCTCAAGGATACATAGAGAAGCATGGTCTCTCCTGTTCTCCTTTTTTACTCTTTCGTCGTCTTAGTTTGAATGTAACTGAATTACATTGTACGATGATGGGTAAGTTGTAGGCGTTTCGTTGTTCTAATGTTTCATATAACAGAGCGGAGTAAAACGTTTATTGTACGGTAACTCGAATACGATAGATGTGACAAGCGCAATGATGAAAGATCTGTTCGATTTTACATTCCGTTATATCAGCTGGTTCTACTATATTCCGTGATCAAGAACAATTTCATACAGAGTTGTTCCGAATTTATCAGTTGAAAAATTCATCGATGCTATCCAAGATGAATTTGAAGGGCTTTTACCAAATCAGAACGTGATATATATTTCGACAAACTATAAAGCTTAGTCATACGACTGATTGATAATCAAAGCATGTATACTCTAGATTTCCTTTGATGTTTTTGAGAGTACTACCGATGATAATCTACTTTTATAGGATATCGTTCTGTGATATATATTTGACAGTTAGTATTTTTTAACAAATATCAATTGAATTGCATATTTTGAAATAAATCAACCAACCCTCATTCAAACACACGAACAAGTAGACCGTAGGGTACAATAGATGCTCGCATGACAGTAAAGTATTCAATTTCACTGTTGGGAATAATTGGACATATACGTTTGGCACCTGCGCCAATCGTTTCCGATTGAATTGTATACGTTTGAGGTTGTTGTCGACATTGAAGGACAATTTTGGCTTGATACAATTTTCCTGAAGGTGATTGGAAAGGAACCGATCGGCTGTAGACATCACACCCTGAATATGCAATAGTCGGTGATGTATATACTTCGTATTTGTCTGGAATATGGCCATTAGGTATACGAATTTTATCTCCACTAATAGTTCGGTCTCCTGGAATCAGAAATTGATGGTGTTCGATAATCGATTTTGCTGCTTCCGGCTTCGTACCATGATAGCTTACAACCCATTTATTCCAAATGTCCTCTACTGCTGCTTGTGCCTGATCAACAATCAATCCAAAACGAACCCATCCACGTGGAATAACATATTTCGAACCTCCTTCTACCAGGAAATCTCTACTAGTTATTGAATAACAGTTTTCGCAATAGCATCGATTATATTGTCGATTGAAAAGTCCTTTCGAAATTCCCAATGTAAGCATATACCGTAGACAAAGCGTAAAATAAGCACAAGGACGAAATGTCGCAGAACTTGGTGGACGAACGAAATCTACTTCCGAACATCTGCGTCGATCTAAAGCGGGCGAACGGCTTCTGTCACGTGATTGCGGTTCACTCTTTCTATGTGGTAGACTGGCAGCTAGTTCAAATGGGCGTTTCGGAGCAGAAGACGAAGAATCTGACTTTGCAACTGCAGCTGATGGAGCGTCATCGGAAGCGACATAGAAGAATTTTCTCGAACATTTGCATGTTTCACAAAATGCAGTTTTATTAAGCAGTGGTTGAGATGTTGATTTCGATGTTTTACATATAATGCACTTGTACAGCATGATATAAAGATCTAAAATTACAAGGATATATCTTTCACTGAATTTTATCAAAAGAAAAAGTCAGAATCGGTCCTAATCAATGTGAAGAAGTCAATAATAGAATTGCTTTCGACGTGCATAATGTACTTCTATAATGCATTGATAACTTTGCATGGTCTTGTTACCAGGAACTATTTTGCGATGAATTCGATTATTCATTTGTTTATTACGTCAGCTAGTAAAAGTTTTGCCTTTTACACCATTTAAAACAGTTATCACATATATTTTTACATTTTCTCTGAGAGAATGAAACACTGATAAGCATTGTCAGTTGTAGAATAGAAAAACAAATATTTCAAGTTCTGCTTGTTGTCTAGGAAGTTGATAAAAGCATCTAAGAAAGCAAAGCAAATCGCGCAGGAAGAATCACACTCAGCAAAGACGGATCATGCCTTCAATTTATAGCTCGAATTTTGAAAACGACACTTTGCCGACCCCTTACGCAAACAATAATTTTACAACGGAAATTGACCTCCGATTTACGATACCACTGACATTCAAAGCGTTGACAACTTCAAGTAAGATTCTCAACGAACGTGCGGCTATTTATAAAATGGAAAATATTCTCTAATGTAGCACTATTAAGAGCATCAAAGAATAGTCTTAGCGGTGGTGCAATCGCCGGTATAGTGATCGGCGTGATCATATTTGTCATTATTTTATGTGCTTTAATATATTACTTTAATAAACGATTGAAATCTTGTAAGTTTTCTTTCTATTTTTATGTTGAAACTTGTATCGAGTGTAAAGTTCAATTTAGCTGAACAACGATCATCAACTAGTGTTGCGCTTCCATTAAATCCGGCTCCTCCGGTTGTACCTCAGGCAAGTCTTCACCCGTGAGTATACAAAGATCGATTTTTTATATTGCTTTTATAATCGCATTTTATCTATATTTATTCATCGAACTTTCAGTGTGCCAACTGCACCGAAATCACCAAAATCTACACCAATATTTCATTGCCGAAAACCAATCTGTGATGCTTACCTCAAACAGTTTAACATTTCACTTAAGTTTTTCGAATCGAAACATAACAAATGTTTCTGTAGAAAATGTCATAATACGTCGACTCCGAACATCGAATGTGGATCTTGGTGCAATGAACTACATGGTTGGACTTGTTTCGGCCTATCTGTAAATGAAGCACATGTGAAGCAATGGCATATCTTTCGTGACTGGAAGATCAGCTATTATGGGACAACACCCGATCGATTGTTCTCAATCATACGTAATCGTTTCATTCCGTTGGATGGTGAGGTACTTCAAGACGGAATTAAGTTCAGCAGTGGACATTCAGATACTTCATGTTGGAATACGTCACCATTCCTAATATGCGCTAGTCAACCAAAGTTTAGTCCTGGTTCAAAATTTCATGCACCTGATGGAAATAACTACAATGTTCAAGTAGTACTGCAATGTAGACAAAAACCAGATACAATTATTGGTGAGACAGACACAGCACCCAAGAAAAATACTGTATGGAAAACACAAGCACGAAGCGCCATAATTCCAATTGCACTCCTTATTCGATTACAGAAACAGTAACGTATATTTAATATACTAAGTAAAATCCTTACCGCTGATTTTGGAGGTGCGATTTACTGACCTCTTCTTTTTTTTCAATGAAAAGTATTGTTGTTTTGGAAACATAATCTTGTTTTGCGAATGAAATTGAGTGCAAACGAAACAAAATTAGTTTTTAACTTTGCAACACACCACTAATCTCTTACCTTAATAACCGAAATATAAATCCCTTCATTTGTTTTGAAAATAAAAGACGTCAACATGCCATATAATACATCAGCAAAGGCCTAGTTCTTCATACACATATATTTTTATTATCAGCATATAGTTGCTAAGATGAAATATATTTGTGTGCTTCTCGTTCTTTTTTTCATCGTCTCTACGGAAACGAAATTGTATGAGACATATTTTCGTCAAGAGATAGAATCCGAGAGTCGAGCAGCGAGTTGCAATGAACTTAGTTGTAATAATGGTCGATGTATTGAAGAAGCGCAAGGACCACGGTGCATATGTGACGAAGGTTTTGTTGGCAGCAATTGTGATCAAGAAGGTTCTGATTTTTATCATCGAACTTCACTCATACATGGACTTGCTGATCCTGATATTCTAGCAGTGAATGATGATCTATTTTATTTGACAGGCACATCCGATGCTTTCGTTTTACCAATCTATCAATCAACAGACTTAATCAATTTTCAATTAAAAGTTACATACAATCCATCGACTATTGATACTATATATAATTATTGTTTCATTTGGGCACCTGATCTTTCGAAACGTGGTACTGGTTATGATTTATATTTCTCTGCTCAACGTGTTACGAAAGGTGCAGCGTGTCCAGCTAGTGGACAAGATGTGACAACATTTCTTGCTAGAGCTATTGATGATAATCTCGTCTTTAGCGTACCGGTGCTCGTTGATTTTGGACCATCAGCTCCTAAAGGAAGAATTGCTGCAGGTTGTAATGGTGATGGCTGTTTAAAAACAGTTCGAATCGATGCTGCCGTAGTCGGTCCAGAAAATGATCGTTGGTTTTTTTACGTATGGTTTACAGCAGGCAATAATATAGCTGCATTTCCCTTTTCCTCGCCAACAAGTATGATAGCGAATGCGGGACCCGCGTCTTTCTCTATTCCAACTAGTGACGAAAAGATTAATGAAGCACCTGAAGTATTTTGGCGCGATGGACAGTACTATTTCTTTATTAGCACAGCGTTCTTTGACAGTCAATATGCTATGTTCTACGTAATGTCGCCCACGATCGCTGACTTGACCCGTAAGCGCGCAGTACGTACACATTCAGTTGCACAACGAAATTCTGCTGGACGGCTCGTTCAAACTCATGGACATAATTCTATAGTAATGCGACGAGGTCAATTCTTCAATGTATTTCACCAAGGTGTTTTTGACAGCTCAGGACGAATGATCCGACGAGATACATTTAAACAACGCATTGCATTCCGATCGGACGGATCTATACATACATTGAATACTATCAATATTCGTTGGACTCAACTTCCACTATATCAATATTCGATCGATATTGTCAAGAAAGATGGGTCTTCGGTAGGTCCTTGTATTGCAGTCGGACGTATTGGAGCGACGCTTGAAACAACTTATACAGGTATATGTCCAGATGGTGGTAATCAACTGATAGATAAAGGTGACATTGCCGCATTTCGATTATTCTATTCGATGAACCAGGTGTGGAAAGATTTCGTCGAAGTAAAATACGATGGAGTCTCAGATCAATTGGCCATTTATTTGTCAGGCGGTATCACAAAACAAGTTGCTCTTCGATGGAACGAACGTGTAACAGGTACACGACATTCTCTTGATATTCGTCGTAAAAATGGAACCTGGATCGCTCCATGCGTTAGCGAAGCAGTTATCGGCACTCAAATAGAATATGTTTTTGATGGCAATTGTCCAGCGGCAAAAGTGTTCGTCGAACCTCGTGATATAACGTCGATTCGAATATGTTCTGCGGTAAATAATGATTGGGCAAAAGCAATATGTGGTAGTGTCGATTATAATGGAAGCACAATTCATGTCTTTGTGCGTATACCATAACGAAGAGAATTGATTTCATCATAATAAAATGTATCAAGTTTATTTTATTAGTATAACTTTAGCAAAAGATGTTTAAAAGAAATTAAAAGACTAAACAGTTGAAAACGATTTACTCTGTTGTTGGTTCGCAGATGATCGTTTAGGTGTTGATTCCTTCTTACTTATGAAACGATAGTTTAATAATAAAATAAGTAGAAGAATTTGACTGACGATAGCAACAATAAGTGCTGTCGCTCCAAAACTAAATTTCTTTGATTTGTTATTCACCCCGACCGTTTGGACAATTTTATTGATAACGGCTCCCAGTCTCACTCCACCTTGAATCAATCGTTGTTCAACAATAGGCATTCGTGTATTGTAATATGTTTGACCGAGCTCGAATTCTTTTGATACGCTCATTGGTTGATTGTTTTCATCTCGGTAGACGAGATCACAGTTGAGTTTGGCATCTTCAGCAATCCATAAGGTTGCACAAGCAAGATAACGTGATTCATCAGATGAAGAACAGTTCGTCCAATCGGATATATTTTGTGCATATTGGGTTTTCATTTGTTTAAGTAAATATTCAAGATATAACGCTGGTTGAGAATGAAAATCTTGTGTTATACGACGTTCGATCATAACTGTATCCCAAAGTGAATGAAGATTCGTCTGTTTGCTGAAAAAATGACCTGTAGTAGGAGATGAGAGAGAAGTTCAACATATTGTTGTTTAAAATTATTTACCTCGAATGCTATTACCACCTCGATCTCCTTGAAAACCGGCATGTAATGGTTGGTGTGCATCTCCAATGAAATGAACAAGAAATTTCAATGCTTCTTGACGTTGTACATCATCTTGTTGGGAATCTGCTAATCGCTTCGTGTAATTTTGAATTGAACCATCCACACATTGCTGTCCACTTGACCAATTGCAATCTGCTTCTCGATCATAAACGCAAGCCCAATCTTTGGTATCAACAAAGTGCAATTGCTTCGACCATTGCCAGTTAAGATAATCAACAGGATTTGTATCCGGATAGAGTATAAAATCAGGCCACGACGATAACATACTGATGTTTCCGGATGTATACCATGGCAAGTGATTACGAACGAATGTTGATGACTCATCAGTTAGAAATGTTTGAGCTATCGAAGCAACTAAAGCATGACCGTCACTACCCCAACCGTGTACTGAATTGTATGATATTAGGATACAAAGCAGTATTGTTGTGGACGATAAATATGAAAACATGTTATTCTTATGATGATAATGCTTGAAATGTATTCATCAGTGAGTGTTGATATTTTACAGGTAGATAATAATTCAAGATTAATTTGTGGTCCAAAATACAAAAACATATTCTATGAGATAGCTTCATCATCTGCTCTAGTGAAAACAGAAGACTTTCTTCTGATGCTTATCTAAACACACACAACACGTTTATCATTGATGTAAAAGAGTAAAAAATCTTCCTGTTAGTTCGATAGGTGATACATTGAAATGATCAGAGTCATATTTGCTTATTGAGCAGTTTTTCTACACCTGTACGTCATAACGTTGAAGAAATCAATAAGGTAACTGAAACATGCAGTTTGTTCGAAAAGGAAAAAAGGTTTATCAATCACCCAGCGACCTCTACAATCGAATTTTGAGGAGGTATAGTCATCCACTGCTATTGGTCGTAGCATGAACCATCGAAAATCATTTGTGGGCTTATGCCAGGAACATGTGAGTGAAATATGTGATCAATAGTCTATTTCATGATTTTTCGAATATTACTGTGAAATTAACAGTGTGTGTGAAGATGAATCACGACTATTTGTCTTTGCGTTTTGCTCTAATCATGACGTAATTTGTATTCTTGCACAACGTTTTACCATAATTGTAGCAATTTTCTTCTTCAGACATATTTTGTTGCTTTAAAATAGAATGAATCTTTCTCGACCGCAGTCAAATAAGGTCGAACATGATACACTGTCGATTATATCCCAACATATGTATGCCAAGCATCGAAATATTTTCATTGGCATCGGTACAGTTGTTGTCACTGGTATAACGACATTTATTATACTTCGTAATTACACGTATAACACTCGCGATCGTCTGGCTAAAATTCGTCGTGACATTCAAGATGTTAAACCTGGTACTGAATCGGTTTTCGAAGCTTATCATGAGAAATTAAAAAAACGCCAAGCGGAAAAAGAACTTCGACAGAAAGAAGAATCAGAAAAACATTGATATTGTTTCCTTTATTGTCCGTAGATTTGTCTTAGAGAAAAAATTTTTCTTTTTGTCTGTCCTTTTTTTAGATTTTTTATTTGTTTCTTTTTGCATTTCGATATGACACGAATTAAACGTCCTTTATTTGGTGGTGCTATTCAAGCATGTCTACCTGATCGAAGGGTCGGTGCGAGGTATGTGAACGTGGAAATAGTTTCGTAGGAAGTTCATCGATGTGTTTGTTTTTTCATCAGTACACTTCGACTCGTACCGAACAACCAAGAAGTTTTTATGCATTCCGATTCAGATCAAAGTATAATCGTAGAAATTCTCGAAAGAGTCGATGAAGTTTCGGAAGAGAATGCAATCAAGTGAGGATACCGATTGAATGAAAAAAAAGAGGCATCTACTCAGTAAATTTAGATATCATTTTGATGCATTAGCAGAAGCAAACGATGCACAGAGTGGACAAGATCACATTGTCGATAAAATCGAATCAATTCCAATTGATTCTCTCAATGTTCAACGGTAATGCAGAAGTTCTTGCTCGAATAGATTGAATATTCTCTTTTGGATTGACAGACTAACATCTGCATGGTATTTATTCGGTCGACAACAAATATCCAAGTATCACGAACAAGCAAAAAACATCGTTCATCTGCATCTCTGTCTTCTTCGTTTGGGTGATGACATTGCAACCGACATTCTGATTTCATTTAATGATCCAGCTTTTGTCAAGTGAGTTTCATCATAAAGGAGTCTCTTTACGACTAAAGATTTTGATCTTTTTCAGCACACAAAGTAGTAGCAGCGATCAACAAGTTCAAACTGGCTCTCGATGGACTTTGGACGATTTCAAAGAATTCTTCTGTTCATTAGAAATCGTTGATTATGGATTATTCGTTCCGACAACAACAACAAACGATGTTGATATGTCTTAACTTTGTTGTTGATTTGTAATTTTCAAGTGAAACAAGAGTGTCTTCGTTGGATTTGTTATTTTATCAATAAATTTTCCTAACCAAAATGTATTTCTGTATTTACAGTGATTAATCAGATAAATTTGATTACGTAGTATTGGTAGTTGGACATCCAATCCAAGTTTCGCATGATTTTGTAATGATTTCCTCCGAAAATAACGTGTAATCATGATATTTTTGTTTTCATTTCGAGATCTTCTCTATATCATTAAAAATCTTTCGTAAAGAGAAGTCACATTTAAGAAAAATAGAGCAGACGAAGAAATAGTTTCTCTCACTCCGTTCTTTCAGAGAAAGAAGTCCTGGAGAAAAACAAGTTCCTGATGACAAAAACAAACTCGTTCTGCATCTCACATGCGTCTATTTCATGTGAGACGTTAGTCTTATTCTACAGCACGTTTTTTTTTCTTTTCTGCATTAAGATTACCCCGCATATTTTTCTCTCTCCCTTCATATTCTCCTATTGAGTATAGATGACTTGAAGTGCACTGACATGTCGATTAATAGCAGATGAAAAAAAAAACTATTGAGTATTCCGAAATGAAGATCATCATCCAAGCTGAAATCTGCAAGTCAATGTAGAACGATCTCTAAAAAGCCGAGAGAAATGTTCGGAGAGAAGAAAAAAAGATTGTTTTTTTCGGTTCAAGGTTAACTCATCGACACTGTTGTTTTTTTGTTTTCATAATATATGTCCGAAACACAACTATCGAAGGAGTGCCTAGTTTTTTTTCTTCCTCTTTTTTTTTCAGTTCCGATTTCAGCGTCAAGGTCAATGCTATTCCATGCGTCGTAAACAACCATTATCGATTGGAAAAACTTCACCAATGTTGTTCGAACAATTACCCGATGAAATCTTATTAATTGTGTGTTCATATTTAAGTTCATTTCACATTACTAAAGCGTTTAATGATTTAAATTATCGATTAAATTGTACAATTAATCAATACAGGCAACATCTTGATCTGCGTGGCTTAGATTTACGACAATTTTATTTCTTTTGCAAAATGCTTCGCGTTAGCTTTGGAAAGCAAGTTCGCTCGATAACTCTATCTAATGCAGCTCCATCCGTTCGACAATTAACATTATTTCGTAAGCAAATCGAGCCATTTGTACATTTGTTACCGAATTTAGAACGATTAATACTTCTTGATTATTATGACGACGAATTGGATCTCTATTTACCTTTGATCTCTGTATTGAAGAATCTTAAAGAATTGAAAATCGTTTTCGTTAAGAATAAAAATGAAGCAACATTATGTAGTTTAATTAGTCAAATGTTAACAGATAATTTTGTGTATTTTGATCATTTACCGAAACGTCGCAAACGTGATTTTTCTATCCTACAAAAATTATCATTAACTGGAACCGGTTTTCTAAAATTAACGCCAATTTACAATGAAACTATTACACATTTAACATTAGAGATTGATAATACCGATGATCTTGTGGAAATTTTTGCAGGTTTTGAACATTTAAAGTATTTGAACGTTAATATGAAACAATTAACAATTCTGACGTCAAGCATGTGAGTACCTGACGAAAGCTTTCATTTATTCTCAATAAGAAACACATTCATTATAAGCAAATTTTCCTTTTCATTTTATTTATCAGTAGTAGACTGTGTCAGATTGACATCCTCTTCTATTCGCTCGGATGCGTAAGAAAGGCTGGGAAATGCACAATATTACCGAGTGGAAGATAGGAAATCATGACATAGTTTTCTAAACGAGTGTGTGTTTTGAATAATTATCTCGAATCATACCTAAAAGAATAAGACTAGGTGACAAGATTATTTTGATATCATCTGTCTCATGTTTTTTTACGTATCTTTTCCTCGTGCGTCAAAACACAACCTGACTTTTTTTGAATATGAACGACTCAATATGCTTTCATATGTCATGATCAAAAATACTTATTCTGACGACAGGACGGAATCGACAATAAAATTTTGTTTATTCGAATGACTTTTGCAGCGACAGACGCAAAGTATCACACATAAATGTTCTATGTTCTTTCATTTCTGCATGTGTTGACAGCTTCAAGAATTTACTGTGTAAAGATAATTTACGACTGAATGAATACAATGTCGTGATGTTTATTAAATTTCCCTGGGAAAGAATACTGAGTTCATTCATGGAATAAATATATTTCTATCGTCTTTTTCTTATTTAGTTACGACATTACATCTGATGAACGGAAAATTCAATGTTTATCATTAACAGATTTTCATTTTCAAACTAAATGGCAACCTGAAAATTTAACTTTTACTCATTTCGTTGCGATATTGAATTGTGTACCTAATATCCAACATTTATTTTGTATACTAAGAACTGAATTAACTCAAGATAAATTTATTCATTCAGATTATATAGTTGTGGACAAATGGCGTGCGTTGTTTCATGAACTTCGTTCGTTGATCGATTTAACATGCACAATCAAATGTCCATTGAAAGCATCGAACTATACCGAATGTGATTTTCTTCGAATCAATGCAAATGTCTCTCGTGCTTCCCAGCAATCTATTGATATTCACCTATGTTATAACAACGAAATCATGAATAATGTTAAAAATGATGTATGAAAATTTTTTTCTTTCGATTTCCATTTTCCTCAGTTGTTTTTTGTCGATATTTTTAGTTAACCTTGGAACTTGATATTCAAGATTTACACAAAATGACTGGATCACAATTAGCACCTAAACTTATTCGTAGTCATGAATTAACTTTATATAGTGATTTTTTCGTTGATGACGATAAACTTCTGTCAACATTTCCTGATTCGTTATCATTACCAGATCATCTTGTATTTTCTCAAATTCGAAGTCTTGATTTACTTGGTGAATTTCCAAGTATGAATAACATATTTCTCGTTACATTTGTGGAGCAACTCATTCGTCGATCGCCGAATCTTCAGTCCATTGGATTTTTTCTCTATTGGGTGGAAAACATGACCGATTTAGTTCTCAATTTTCTTCGTCCATTAAAAAATTACTTAAAACAAATTAAGAAGTGTTATCTTTATACAGAAGGTGATATTGATGAAAAATTCGTCTCAGAACTGGCTTGTTTAATTCCATCATTAACGTTATTATCCGTCAAGATCGATTGGTATTGCAATACGGCGGAAGTGGTGAATTTGTGTTTGTTGCACATGAAACATTTAATACATTTAGAAATGGTTTTAGAAGAAATTCCGGATTATTTAGATGAAGATTATATCGATCGAATCAAAATGGAAAAAGAAATTGAAACATTGGCGATGGCACGTGATACACGTGAATGGCTGAAACGAAATACAATTTTAGGAAAAAAATCTTTTAATAGGATATTTCGTGCTGAGAAAAATGGAAATGATTTAAAAATTTGGCTTTGAATAAATCAAAAAAAGATGTCTATTTTTCCATGAAAATAAATCTTTCTAGTAAAACAAAACGTCTTTCAGAGTAAACATGCATACAGTGTATAGAAAATAAATCCTCTTTATGTTTAATATTTTTCCTTCAGTAAATAGTTACTTTTGCCATGTCTTCACATTATCTCATTTTCACTTATTCATCATATCTAAATTTATGAATTTAACCCCAAAGATCGACTTTACTCCATATTACAATATTGATAAAGTAATGCTTAACATCAGTTTGAGTTCTTCTTTTTTTTTTACCATTTTGGTTACTATGGATGAGTAATTAAACGGTGTGTTAAGGGTTGTGCAAAGAAAGGAAAAAAAGAGAAAAAAAGAAGTCGGTTTTTTCCTACGTAGAAACCTATGCAATGATTACTAATATAAAAGGAGAAGAAACGCCAATATTCAATTACAAAAATTAGTGCAAGATGATAGGAAGCACACATGACATAATTAAAACGACGTTCAACTTACATTCAAAAACAAATCGTCGTTTATATTCTGGAGATAAATATCCATTAACATATTTACTTGATTATCAGACAATTCACGAATATTATTATTCAAAACAGCCAACTTATGGGAAACGTTTTAAGATTTCATTTGCTTTACTGACGACATTTGTTCTGATATGTACAATAGTTTTTCGAGTGCACATCTATGCCTACAATTCATTTTTTGGTCCATTTCATCTTGATTTAAATGGTTTTATTCAACATGTGAAAGATTATGATAATGGTCAATCGTGGTTTAAAAGAATTGAATATATTCAAGTTGAATTAGGTCAAAATAACATCCAAAATCCATCGAATACATATGAAACTCTCCGGAGGTATTCGGATCCTTTCACACGGCGGCGTCATATAGCAACATATAAGAAGACGAAAACACCTGCAATCTATGTTAAATTACCGACACGAGCACAAACGCGCTTTCATGAACGTCTTCCATTTGATTTTTCGTTGTATTCCGTCCGTACATTACGGTGTATTGTTAGCAAGCTTTCAAATGGCTCTGAATCAGTGCATCAAACATGGATTGAAAAATCTGAATATGTAAAATATATCAATGAACAATATTCGAAGAATTCTGTTCAATTTAATACATTAGTCATATCCAAATGTGGTATTGTTATCGGATATCTCTATCGACCACTGTATGAAAAGGCTTTTTATCCTACAAGAGAACATTCATTTTCCTCAAAAGATATAGCCTTTGATATGACACATCAATATTTCTCGTTCTATTCATTAGTTATTGTTACTTTTATATTTCTGTGCTTATTTCTTATACCTTTATCTTACTTGATATTATATGTGAATAACATTACTTGTCGAACACTTCTCCGTAGATATGGCTTGTTCTCATTTCCTTTAGCTTTGTCACAAGATGTTGTTGACGAACTTTGGTTGTTAAATATCGATAAACCAGTACACGAACAATTATTGCAATTGGATGAAATGATCCAAGGCACTAAACATAAATTTCAAAATCAGTTGTTTATTATTGAAAATCAACTGGGCGAACTATTTGTTGTCCTGCTCCGAGTTCATCTTCGAAAGACGGTATTTCTAGAAGATAAGGCATCACCATTTATCATTTGTCCTGTCACTAATATAAACAAAATAGTTGAAGAGACAGGTATCTGCTATGGAATAGATTTATCATGGATACCATGGACGTCCATAATGACTTACGAGCACAATTATTCAAATTGGTTACATTTAACACTAATGGAAATCAGCGATTATTACAAGAAGCAGTATGTTATATCTGTTGTTTAATCTATTTTGACTGTTTTGTTGTATTTTTACAGATACCAATATCGTCTTGAACATGAACATGAAGTAATGCCGCTATTCTATTCAAACTTTTCAAATTTTCAACGGCAACGCAAGCCAAAAACAGAACAGGAAGTGAAATTCGAAAAATACGTTCACGAAGAAGAAAATGATCAACGTTTAAAACGTGAGCGACAAAGCTTCTATGAACGTCTTACGAATCCGACAATTTCTGCTTCACCTCAATTTATTGCAAATTTTCGAATGAAAGAAAAAACACAAGTTGATACGACGATGGAAAACGAAGGTAATGAATGCGTTATTTGTTTAGAGTCTTTCAAACAGGGTGATTCATACGAAGAATGGCCATGTCCGTCTCCGATACCGCACATCTTTCATTACGATTGTATGTTAGACTACTTACGAAGTAAACATACGTGTCCAATTTGTCGACATCCAGTCGAACCTTCTCAATTCCGTGATGATGGGGTTTTACAATTTCTTATGAGATTCAATACATGAAATCATTATTTTCTTTAATTTATCTTTTCAAATAAAGTCAAATCTCTAAAGAACGATGTTATTTATAAAACAATGTATTTGGGTCTAACCGAAACGAAACGGAACGTAATTTAATCAGAAACTTTCTTAAAATTCACATGTATACATATATATAGGAAATGAAAAACTGAATTTTTAAATCAAATTTCTATGAGTTGTGATATAATAAACAATGTCTATCTCAATACTTGAATTCAGTATATCATAAATTTTATGATGGATGCATTGCCATGAATTTGATTGGCGTTGGTATAACTCAAAACACTTGCTAGGGAATTAAAGAATTCCATTCAAAACAAAGGAAAAATCTGGATTACATCGCATATTTTTTCGTCCACCACGATGCTACTTCATTGAATTTCTCACGATCTTCCCGATAGTACAAGGCAGCACGTGCATTATATGGATCATCTGAGTTAGGATCAGTCAATAAAGAACGTATTCCAGATAGAAGACTTTCTATAGACCACGATGAATTCCATTGTGATTGCAAAATATCAACGCATATCGCACCTGTTAAATGAATGTTTGGATGGTAGATTTTTGTCTTAAACCGAATGTCTGGAGGACTAAATGGAAAATCACGTGGTATTCGAATATCAAGACGAAAATTTCCATATTCATAGGGACTATCTTCCGGACCGATGAGTATTGCTTGCCAATGATATATATCATCATCTATAAGTGTTACAGTACAATATTTTGAATTATCTTTTATAGACTTAAATTCCTTCATAAGACGCTTGGAAGTCATTGTGAGCAGTACTGCTTAAGGTGTATTCGTAATTTATTGCATCATATTCTCTACTGACGCACTGTGTAGATATTACATATGATTGTGCAAGAACAGATGGTTGCTATATAGAGGTTGTTAGCGGTCCTTTTTTGTTTTCCACAGAAAATGTCGAAATTAAATGATCACCATAAAATCTCTAAATTTGGATCCGAATAAATCCAACTGAAAATGATGAATGTCATACTTTCATAAATTATCAATAGAGTTACACGATTTCCTGAGAACATCTCTACACTTAAGATAAAATTGATTGAGGAATTGTTCATCGTAAATAGATTTCAAATGGATCGCTGACATACTGAGCTGCACAACACGTTTCTCATCCATTTTCACATCATCATCGTCCAATCACCACATGTGATACTCTCGAATATTCTATGCGCCTTTTCTCGATTCTATCAAATCTATTTTTACTTCTGGCGTATTCATCCATAACACCAACAAAAACACATCATACAATGACGTCAATACCTATTCTAAACTGGCTTACCTCATTGACGTAGTCCTACCCATCATACTATATATACTCGTCGTGTTCTCCCTAATCTCCATTCATTCATACTACTGCTTTCTCATCAATTCACAAATCTTCCTCAATTCAAACTACAAAATGTTCGCACCATCAGTTGTTACTGCTGCTACTGTTCCAATCAACAGTTGGAATAATGATTATCAAACTGTTGGTTATGGAAACTATGGATATGGTATTTATACACAAGATGTCGAAGTTCATCGAAATCCATTCACTGGACGTGTGAATATCGAACGTGAAGTCGACTTTGTTCCTATCGGCAATCATTTTCAACCATATACTGGCTTTCCAGCAGCCATTCGTCAACACTATCACATCTAAACGAGTATAGAATAGCGGTGATATAATCTGTACCATAGACTTTTTTTATTTGTATTCTTTTTTTTTGTACGAAGCACAATAAAAGATACTCACACTGAACAAAAGCCACTATTCCTTTTCCACAAAAGTAGAAATATACTATGTGAACATTTACTACGATGTGATAAAAATATAATATGAAAGATATTACTCACGTTTACGCATTGGTCTGTTATGTTAGAGATCATATTTCTGTCAACATATGAATTGAACAAAAATCTGAAATGAACACATTCATATACCGAAGAATAAATTGAACAGTATTGGATATTTCTGCCGATATTGATATGTCTGACTCGTCGTATTGGCGAGGTGAAACGTTCACACAAAACCAGAATGAAACGAGCATCTTTTATTGCTTTTTTTTCGATAGAATTGATCTGACCATACGATTTTTGATTTCCAGAATATAAAAGAATGCCAAATGATCTCTATATTGCAACTCTATTTGTCTACAATGTTCTGCATGAAATTCACAGTTATTGATTAATGAATAAAGAAATTTTTCATTATATTTGCGTTTCTTGTCTTTGAAATCATTATTTTAACAAAACTTCATTCATTGGTCAATCATTAGGATGGAAATATATGAAGTACACAAATATTATATAACAATCTACAAAAGTACTTTCGTTCTTGTTCCTGTCAAATACCAATTTTTACTTCTGACGTATTCATCCATAACACCAACAAATATACATCATACAATGACGTCAATACCTATTCTAAACTGGCTTACCTCATTGACGTAGTCCTACCCATCATACTATATATACTCATCGTGTTCTCCCTAATCTCCATTCATTCATACTACTGCTTTCTCATCAATTCACAAATCTTCCTCAATTCAAACTACAAAATGTTCGCACCATCAGTTGTTACTGCTGCTACTGTTCCAATCAACAGTTGGAATAATGATTATCAAACTGTTGGTTATGGAAACTATGGATATGGTATTTATACACAAGATGTCGAAGTTCATCGAAATCCATTCACTGGACGTGTGAATATCGAACGTGAAGTCGACTTTGTTCCTATCGGCAATCATTTTCAACCATATACTGGCTTTCCAGCAGCCATTCGTCAACACTACCACACCTAAACGAGTATAGGATAGCGGTGATATAATCTGTATCATAGTCTTTTTAATCTTTATTCTTTTTTTGTACGAAGCACAATAAAAGATAATAGTATCTTGCATAACATAAAACTTTTGTGAGCGAAGATATGAGTTTCAATGCATTCTAATAGTTGCCCTAAGAGTTAGGAGAATGAGTGTGCTACCTTGAATTGTAAATATAATCAATATTTTCGTACAGTTACTAGATGCTATTCAAATTATTGTCATATAGTCATATAATACGATTGTCTTGTTGTTGTTGATCAAGTATGTTATTAGAGATAATAGAAAGACATTCTGCATCTAAATAAGACCTATATTCTTTCGTCTTCCATATATTTATACGTATTATGCATAGATAGAAGATCTTCCGAGATGTATAATTGCTTTTTCATGCTTTTCTTTCTGAATAGGACTATGATGACCTCCATAAATCTATGATATGATTATGTATGCGAGAAGAACTTCAAAACTTATTTTTTTCCATGGTATGCTACCAACCTTTGTATAGATTACACAGAACTTTGTTCGAGGTAAATGTTTTTGGACACTCTCAATTGAGTTTCTAATAACGTAGAATACATTAGAAATATAGAACCAGCTGATCAAAATCAGGTTAAAAGTGCATCCATATAGATTTAATTTGGCGAAGAAAATGTCATGTAGATAACGAGTCATCACGTTTTGATCTTTATGATACTTAGATAACTGACATGAATTATTAATTACGGTGGCTGAATATATGATGAGAAGAAAATAACGTTGCATATCTCAATATAATATAATATCTCATCCTATTCCTACGCTCCCAATGTTACTAGACGAGTTTCAAATTCTCGACTTATATGATTTCATTTTCAAAAAGAACACAAATGAAAAGAGTCAATTGACAAGAGTTCCATTTGGAAGTATCGAACCTTTCAAAGATGCTGTTTGCCTTAATTGTTCTTTCGTGATAAAAACATCTTGAAAGTCGCTATCAATAAATATGGCATTTAATAGATTTGCATCAGTAAAATTTGCTCGATAAAATATACATTTCTCACACCGAACATTTCTCCAATCAGATGCGAATAAATTCGCTTGCGTAAAGTTCGCTCGTGTAAACACACCATATTGAATCGATGCTTCAATAAAATTTGCGTTGAAAAAAGTACTGTCTTCCATTTTAGTATAGTCAAATATTGCTGAACCAAATGCAGTTAATGTAAATTGACAGTGTGTGAAAGACGTGTATGTTCCATTGACACGAAACAGTATGGTACTATGAAAATCAATATTCTCACCAAATCTCGACCGATAGAGGTTACTATCAGATAAATCAACGAAGTCCATGAGTGAATCTTCAATAACTGCATTGATCAAATTCGTTCGTCCCATGAAAGAAAAACTAAAATTACATGAAACGCACGCGAATGATTTCATGTCGGCATTTCTCAACAGTGCATGTTCGAATGACACACGTTCATATTTGACATGGAGGAATTTTGCAGATGTTATATCGCTGTTTCGAAAAAACAATGTAATATCATTTGAACCATCGAAGCCCAATACATCATAAAACTTCACATTATTAGAGAAAGAAAAATCAGCATAATGAAGAATAGCTTTGTTGAATTTTGCTCCATGTAAAGTAACATTTCGAAAATCCGCTCGTATCATGATTGCACCTTCGACGTTCAGATGAATATACACTGGATTGATAAATTTGATAAATAAACATATATCAGTGAAGTTTGCATAATCCAATGATATTACGGATGGATCAGTAGGTAAATCATATGTTATCAATTTGGCATCGTATAATAACGATAGAAGAAATTTTCGACGCGCAGGATCGATTTGATTTAGTGCGACAGTTGTAGAAGAACGAGCAATTAAGGAGGCTGATGAAGAATAATTGAAAAATAGACCATGTTTTTCCACTAGACGACTTAGAGTTTTTTTATATTCTCGAAGAACTGTATCTTGTTGTTGGCCATCTGCAATAGAAAGATCCTGATTACGATGTTGAGTAGAAATCGCTAAATCTCGATTATTTTCTAAGATTGTATAGACAACGATAGCAACTGGAACACAAAATGTAAGAAGTAATTGAATCCAATCAAAACACGTGGGTTTGTTTTTTCGATCGGCCTGCATTTTGTTTTGATATGTGAATGTCTCTTGACATATTTATATATTGTACTAGTTGAATATTCAATTCGAGATCAAATTTATACTGACGTATTTTGTTTTTTCGTCAAATATTGATCGATCAATGACGAAGCTGTTCTCTTCTAATCCACATCATATTTCTTCCTACATTCAAATAAACATCTGAACAATCGATTCACAGACGAAAGAATTATCAAGACAACCATAGATAAATTTTTTTTTATTACTTTGGAAAATATGCTGGAATATTAAAAGTAACATTTAGAAAAAATAAAAAGCGTTTTATTCATGAGGTTTTCCACTATGTTCAGCTGTACATCCTGGTTTATCACAACTTCCTCGTCGAGCAATGTTTGGTAATGGCGGAGTTAATCCTTCTCCTGAACTCGGATGCATTCCAACGGTATTAGTAATCGAATTCATACCCGGCGGTGCTGCTTCAGTAGCGATTTTTGCATCGGAGATCGCAGCTTTGACGTCACCTTCTGCTGAGGACATTTTTACTTAAATGAATGTTTGTAGTGCATAGTGTGCGATTATTTAGAGAGAAAGAAAAGAAGAAGAACAAAAAAAAAGGTGCAAATATCACTAACGTTAGACAGTACAACGCAAAAGAGTATCCAATAATAACTTAATGAATCATTCAGTTTGCTTATAGATATAAATGTAACTTCGTCCATAGCAAAACACGAGATGTCATCTTCGTCCAGACGGTCTCATCAAGAAGAAAAATCACTGATCTCGAAAGCTATCAATCAATGTTTACAGTTCATGGTTAAATTTCTTGAAACAAATATTTGCACTACAATCCAGATATACTAACAGATAAATCACTGTCGATTGTACCTTTTCTTCCGGAGAAGACAAATTAAATGATAGAAGAATGTATTTATTTATTTATTTATTTCTCATTAATCGACTAGAGTGTTGTGAAGCACAATAAAAAAAAGAGACGAATAGAAAAGAGAAAACAAAAAGAGAATGAAAAGAACCAACGAAACAACGCGGAACAAAGAGAATACAAAGAATGATGTAAGTCTAAGGAAGTGTTCACTTATTCGAGATCACAAATGGTTTTGATATTTTTCTTTCCTAGAAATTCTTGTGACCTGAGATAAATATGACACTTGAAAACAGTTTTGGCGGTGACACGTACATACCAATGAGTATATCAGACACAAGCCAAACATTCGAAAGTAAAACAAACAATTCAAAGAATGTATGAGATGCTTAGAGCGAAGAGGAGAGAAAAGAAGCAAGTCCAAGTCGTTTGAATAGACCGATTTGATGATGAGCGTGGCTTATCACAATAAAGCCATTCAGTATTGATCGAACGTGGATAATCAATCGCTGATTCCATACTTGTATCATTTAAACGCCAAAATTCCAATCCTTTGAAAAAATATGTCGAACCTAAAAACGAATCCAAATGAAAGCGCTTGTCTAAATGAGATTTTCAATATCTATACCAGATATATCAACAAAAGCGTCATCTAATGGTACATCAATTCCTTGCCACATTGTCATATCTCTTGGATAATCATACGTATTAACACGATTCCATCTTTCATCTAATGCCCAATAAAGATTAGCTGAAACAAGATAGGCTTGACGATTGAATGACCAGAGAAAAGCGGCATCGATATGATCAACATGGGTTGGAAGGCCCAGTGAAGTTAAATTACGTGGATAGCTGAAACCATTACTTTCAATCGATATTTTATTATCTTCGAAGATCCAATATTGACGGCCTGAGAAAAGCATTAAACGTCCATCGGCACGTTCGTAGGCTGCATCGATTTTGCTCAAATTCTCAGGTAATCCCAACCAAAATGCATTATTAATCATCGGTGATAATGGATCTAAACCACGTCGATCATATTGCCAAAAGTACTAAATTGAATACAAAAGATAATTTATATTGATACAGAGAAGAGAAAAATGTTTACTTGTCCTTTGAAAATAAATAGAACTCCTTTGTACATTGTTAACGCATCATAATAGCCATCACATAAATCTAATTTTGAACGGTCTATTGAATTGATTTGACTTTGTTGTTTTGAGGCTTCCGCTTCTGAAGGTGTTACGGGAGTAGTTGGATATTGAACGATTGTCGTCGTCGTTGTCGTTGTCGTTGGTATGAATGAAACATGAAGAGAAGTTAACGTTGTAACTGGACTCATGGATATTGTCGTTTTGAGTGTTGTCGTAGTTGGTATTGTTGCTGTCGTTGTTGTTGTTGGCGGCAGTGTTGTTACTGTCATTTCGATTTCACTGATAGTCGATGTTTCTGCAGTAACTGTGTAATCATGAGATTCTTTTGAAATTTGATCAGGTTCAGGTGTTACAATTCCTGATGGAGGATCTAAAAGCAAGAAACATTCATTTTCTCTGTTCAATTAATACATTCCACTTTTACCTCCATAGAGTCTACGGATAGCAGCAATATCATCATTATGCAATTTAATATTATTTGAATAACCACGATAGTAAGGAAACATAATTGCATCGGGAATATTCGAATGCATTAAACCCAGTGAATGTCCCAATTCATGAACAGTTACTGAGAACAAATCCACTAGAACACGATTACCTAAATGAATGATACGCTCTTTCCTTTTCTGTACTTACTCAAACCATATTCAAGTTCACGATAGGCTGACCAGTCTTCGTCTTCATCGTAATGTACATCTCCACCGAGATGTTCTTCTGGATAAAATGCGTGTGCTAAAACAGAACCTGGCAAACAATCACTTCAATTCAAATGTCTTTCCTAAATGAGATATTGACCTTTGCCATCGAATTGATAGCCATCTTCATGATAACCTTGAGCAAATAAGAATTCGATATCGGGATGTTCTTCATCGTTAGCTTGTCGAAATCTTAATTGACTTGGATAAGACCAAATCAATAGTGCATCGTAAATCGCTCGTTCGACTAATTCGCGCGACATATCAGTTGTATAATTCATAATTCTAAAACAAAAAAGCGGGTTAAATTATTCATTATTTTTTCTTCAAATTCATTTGTATGAATTGGCCAAGCGAAAAGACGCGTAGTATCTATGATCTTTCTCATCGGGAGAATTCCGGCGATGCATCAGTACATTATCAAAAGTCGCCGGTACATTCGGAGGATATTTTTGAAAACTTGAATGAAAATCTCATTGAACTACGAAGTAAACCTTCGAAAATTCTTCATTTTTCTTCGAAATTAAACTCCGTTTGTTTAAAACTATACAACGATAATTCGTATCCCTTACTATTTAAACTGAAAACAACTCAACCGGATATAATCGCTTCGCAACCAGCTCGTGGTTTTATCCCACCCAATTCATCCGTTCAATGTTTTCTCACTCCGATTGAATTGACGTCAGAAATTCTCCTCGTTGTTCAATACGCACAAATCCTAAATCAATACGATGATTATTCCACTCAATGGAAAAATTTGAAATCTAATCACATCCACATAAAGAAATTTCAATGTAGTTTCTCAAAAGAAAACACTCTCGCCAAAAGACAAACATTATTCAAACCGATCTTATTTACAATAGCAACAATAACTCTTCTGACAAGTTTTATTTATTTTAGAAATAAATAATTAGTTGTTTATTCTGACCTAAACAAACTTACTTATAGGTTAAATAAGTTTTTGCCCATTTTTGTCCTTGTAAAACATAACGTCGATGACGACGATTACCATAGGTATGAGGGCGTGGGAGACGATTAGAGTCTTGATCTGCCAGACCACATCGAGGACGTCGAATTAAATCAAGCGTGGCTTTGTCTAATTTACCCTAAAGAAAACAATCGCAGGAAATTTTAATGAAACAATAATAATCTTGAATATACAGTAACAGGAATGGTGGCAAATGTTTGCAAACGTTTAATAGCCGAACGAAATTCTTCATCGGTTCGCATTGCTCGTGTTTCCAAATCCGAACGCGGTAAATAGCCATAATTACTTAGATATGTATGCTTGATATGAAAAAGAAACACATAAAGTGAAGACAAGTTGTGTTAACAAGAGAAAATCGACTTACTAATTCACCTAAAACAGCTCTGTTCTTGTCGTCAAATATCGAATGTCTTCGATCTTTTTTCATTAATTTTTCTCTTGATGTCGTGAATTCTCGTTGATCACTATCGAAATAAACAGATCTAGAACTGACTAATCCGACGAGAAAAACAACGACAACAAATAATTGACAATCCAAGACGATCAAGCCACAGGGCATAGTCACTACTGAAATTGAAGTAGTGCATCACCACTATTGACCAAACATGTCCACTTGTCTCTTTCTATAAATACAAATAAATATCTTTTAATTAGGTCATGAGAAAGAAAGAAGGAAATAATCGGAAGGGATTCTACTTTGATTTGACCTTAATCTCAGAATTTCTCTGCTTTCTGTTTCCCATTGCAATCTGTTTTTACTTTGCTTTTCATTAACCTTGACACACACAACGAACAGATCTGATCATTTGGGAAATATTTTTATCATTTAGATTCATTCTAAAGGATCATTTCTTCATTTGTTCTCCCTCTCGCTCTGTCGTATGTTGGAATTCTAATCATATGATTTGATTTCCAAGACCGGATATTCATTTGAACAAATCCGAACAATTACTTACTTTTTTCTCTTAATAATTTTCAACGAACAACTCAATCACAAAGAAAAAAAAAGACTCATTCCTATAGTTCATTTTCTCAAGTGACTCAAATGCAGAAACAGAAAAAGAACGTTGCTAAACATCAAGGTGAAAATCAAATTCTATACGATTATTAATTCTTCAGTCTAATCTTTACTTTTCTGTTCGATTGAAAAAGGCAATAATTTTTCCGTTTACCTGAGAATATCTCTGAACAAATGTCAATAGAAAATCGATACGTATTATACTTGTTCTCTTAATAGCTCTTAGTTTCTATCTAAACGAGTGCATTTGCTTTATATAATGTATCACCATTTTGCGTCAAGTCACGTCTCACAGCAAGTATTTTCCTGTTTTTTTTTTCATCTTATATCGCCCTTTCTCTCATTTACTCACTCGTACTGCATCTCTTTTCTATTACTAATCGACAAGCGACTCCTTCGAGACAGATAGCCGAAAAAACCGACCCGTACGCATAACACGTCGCTTACTAAATTATGATCACATGCGGAACATTGAGCATACTATTTGATCTAACAAAACAACTAATAATTGTTAGTTTTGCTAGTGGAATACAAAAAGTCAGTGTAGTAATACCCCGCCCTTCTTTCCTTCTTCGAATCGTTAATTTGATGAGAGAAAAAGGGAAAAAAGAACTGACGCCGCAAGTCGACTATCATTCAAGGTCATTCAAACGTTTTCTCTCTTCTGATTATGCATATTATTATATGTTCATTGAAAGCAAAGAAAAGAAAAGGCGAAGTTCATAACTATTTATGCAATAGTGACGACAAGTCTTATCTACTTTCTTTGTATGCTTTGATTTCCACGGAATTTTCACGCACTCATCAATCTCTGGACGAAAGAGTAATTTAATGAGTCATTTTCATTTTCCTATTTACCAATCAACCAAACAGAACAAGAAGACTGAATCACTTGCAACTTCTCTCCTGGTAATATCTTCGGTATATGAACGATAATGTGCTGTAGGCTAAAATCTAATTGAACTTATCGACGAGAAAAGTGACGGTTTCGATAAAAATTTTCACGAGATGATTATTTCATAAGATCAATCTCTTACCTAATCTTGCTCATGTTTCTCTTTTCTATTCATTGTGTAAAATAAATAACTTCAAAAGAGAAATCTAACTATTAACTAGACTCATTAATATCCCAATAGTTGACCTTTCTCCGTAGCGATAGCTGAATAACAATGATCAGTATGGTAGAACAATCGTTACATTTACCTTTTCATATGACGACGCAAAAAAAGAAATAAAGACATAAACAGTTCTATGTGCGACAGTTAGAAGGTCACTAACGAAAAGAGAAGAAAAAGAAATCGAGGTTGATTATTTGAACTGTATGATTTTTGAAATGAAAAGAAAAAAGAGAAGAAAAGAATGAAGCGATTTGATGATCAAGTTTTTTTCTTTTTTCAAGTAATCAAATGAGAAAATATTTCTAAATCCGCTTAGATCTGCTTTTTTCTTGCTGTATGTCATGTGAAAATACATATTGTTTCAATGCATATGTATATATTTTTATGATAACGACTATTTTGCTTGGAGATGATATTTGCATAATCTACAAATACACGATTGTATGCCTACTGTTTTCATAATGATTAGGATGACTGTATAAATTTATCAACTATTATGTTATGATGCTAACTACATCAACGCTCTTGACCTTCATTCATATTCAATTCTTGTAATATTTTCAATGCTGTCAAATGATTAATATTTTATAAAAGAAAAAGAAGAGAGAATTATCTTTTCAGTTAAATTATTCACAGATTTCACCTGAAGCAAAAAAGCTGATCAGCGTCACTACACAGCTATCTAATTGGTAAAAGGTTATTCTATATACATCGATCTATTGACTAGTATGATACTCGATTCTACAATTACACTATTTATTAAACAACGAATGAGAAAGTCAAATGTCAACAGATGTTACATGATGAATATGCCTACCGGAGAACGATTGAGACAAACGGGCGATTATTAATCGATTTAATTGTTTCGTTTGTTATCTTCTTTGAAACAGAATAAAGAGAGACGTCTTCAAGGTTATTGAATTGTTAAATAGTCTCTTCTACGGTTACTCGTCGCACAAATACATTCATTCACACACTCATACGAGCAATCATTACGAAAGAATCGAATAAGAAGAGAGAGAGAGAGAGTATGTGCAGAATCGCGTAGCTATGAAGTTTTTCTCCCTCTCTCTTATCTTTCTCTCATTTCTATATCCACTTTCTTTCTCTCGTTTTTTCTCTTCTTACTTAGCCAAACCGCAAAATGTGTAGCTGTCTATGTTATAGTTGTTGTTGTTATTCTTACTACTACATCACGACTGGTGATGATGAAAAGAAGAAAAAGAATGATTAGCAGACTGTCTTACGACAGCAAGCGAGAAGAACAGGAAGACAAGGCTTTTTTTGTTACATTAAAACTTCTACTTCATGTTGAAGGTTTTCATGCCTGTCTCAACCGATTTGTTTTTTCTTCATTTTCTTTTCTTTTCAAATGATCTAATTTCTTACGAAATGAAAGTAAATCTCAAGTTCGCACGCCTGAATGTCTATCAATCGGTTGTCATCAATTAAAGAACTGAATAAAAAGAATGAAAAGAATGGCGCTCGAAGATTTTCATGATTGATACGTGATTTGTGCTTTTTGAAAGAATGAAGTTGAAACTTACTACAGAAGAGCTCACTTTGAATTTTCCGCTTTGAGTTTCTCCAGGAAAGGTAAGTGTGAATGTCAATCAAAAGAATAACAAGTGATGAAAAAAAAGAACAAGAAAAGACCTTATAGTTTGAAGTATTTGCAGAATGAAATGAAGAAAACTTTCTTTTCTTCTTCTTCTTCTTCTTTTCTCTCTTCTTCGTCTTCTCGTCTTGTCAATCCTTGATAAAGAATAGATGAAACCACTCAGACGGCGTCAGGCGAAAGTGTAATCATAACAAAATATTAATGGGATATTTTATTCGAATAAGAAGAAAATCTTCTTAGAAACCTGTCAATGATCTTTTTGATGAACATAAATCATTCTTTCTCCGTTCTGTTTTCTAGAGAATTTTACTCTTATCTATGTCATTTGAAAAATCACTCAACTAATTTCTCTTCCAAATAAGAAATTGAAGGTTAGACTTGTAATTGGCAGTCAAATATGTTTATTTAATGGAAATGATTTTTGACGTAATCCAACCAATTAAAATAATTTCATTATACGACCGTTGCTGTCTGTGATTTAGTTTCGGAGACTAAGAAGATTAATCATAGAATCTTTTTTTTTTGTTGGCAATCTCGGAGTAAAGAATAGCTTTGTACAAATAATATTTATTAATCTCTTCGCTTTATTTGGGAATATCAATCATGTTCTATGAGAAGAATTGTTGATTAAAATCGAAAAGAAGACTGCGATGTTACCTTGATCATCGATATCCGGTGTGCTACGATAATCTTCTTGTTGATATTGATATTCAATGATGTTTGATGCTTGATGTGGATGAGGAGTTATTATCCAACAAGTAAGTAAAGAGAAGACAGTAAAAAGAGGCAACAGAATCGACATAATGATAATCAATTGTTCCCCACAATCAATTTGTACAGGAAATGTTTCTGAATAAATAATATTGACATGTACTTTATAATAGGAAAAGATTTTATAGATAACAAACCCATTCAATTCAAGCACATATTTTACAGCAAAATAAAACGAGGGAAATTAAGATTTCTCAAACAAAATATTTTCTTTCAAATATTTTCGATACAAGCTACTCAGCATGCAACGAATTTGTCTGTCGCTCACATAGAGTAAGCATCTAACCAGTAGTGAGACCAGGGAGGGGAGACTGAGACCTTGTCTCTAACTCAAAATCCTGATTTCGCCACTGCATCTAACAATATGTGAAATATATTATTTTCATGAACGTGCTGAAATGATTTCCATATGACTTTGACGTCGATGTGACGAGAAAACGTTATAGAAAATATGTTAACATTTATCATAATCGTTTCTAATAGATCAGTAGGTATAACATATCCTAGAGTTCCTTCAATCAAGATTGCTAAATATTACTGATATGTCGATTAGGATTGTCAAATTCTCTTTCTTCATTTTTCAAAGAACAATTATCATTTCCATTAAGATGAGATATTCATTTTGTCAATCGTGTCAAAAAAAACTATCCGTGATCACAATGTAAACAAACTGATAATTCAATAAATTTATTGAACATCTCTTATTTCATCAAAATTTTGCTTAGAGACAAACTACGTGATAAAGATGTTCTATTAATCTACTTAGCTCCTTTATTTACGAAAAAAAAACAAGAAATCTAATGCAAAAAATGGAACAAAAAAATCTCCAATAAAAAGTGCTTTTAATTTTCAATAGTTGATTCACTAGTGATATCAATATCATCTGACATCAACGGCATGTCCGTGGAAATTTCATCTAAGTGCAGTTCCTCATCGTAAACGAACCTATACATGTTGATCCACATTTCTCTCTTTGATCCATGACTTCTGAGTATTGATTCAGCAATTGAAACTTTTGGTGCTTCATGAACAAATTGTTCGCTTATAATTTGATAATAGGAACCGATGAAACCGAGTGATTATTCTAAGTATTGTTTTTCTTCTTTTGAGGTGATTAATGAGGACGATTGACCAGTATGTAAATCATTTAAAAATTCCGGTAAATATTTGCAAATATCATAATACTTTGTATAATGTGAAACTGGAACTGCAGTCAGGTTTTCGAACAGATTTGAATATTTTTTGACTGAATAGAGACGAAATTGCTTCGGAATCCAACGCAATTCCGTCACCAGGACCCCTATCGGATTTCGTCGGATGGTCGGATCCAACATCGGCTTTGTTGACCTGGGACGCGTCGATGAAGATACACCAATGACTTTGTTAATGTACTAAGTGAGTGAGTTGATGTTTGTAGAGATTGAATTTTCAAATCTTGAGTTTCAGTCTGTTAATACGATCTGCTTGATTTTTAATTTCATTTCTCAAATCAAAGTAATGAACATCTTCATTGTTAACCATTGGTTCTACGGTAACCTTTGTATTGTTGTCTTGGTTCAGTTCCTTGTTTCGTTGTTATATTTCGGTTTGATATGTGAAAAGAATAGAAGAAAAATTTTCTTCATTTGTTCTTATCCATTCTTCAACTGTTCGTGAACCATTGATCCTTGGGATAATTGACGGAGGACCAAATAAAGTCGAATCAATATCAACTTTGATGCATTCATTTTTAGTCCGATTTTTTAAAGATTCACTATTTAATAATTCATTGATGGTTATTGACGGCCGAGCAAAGTATATATTGTCGTGTTCAACAATGATGAATCGAATCGGGATAAAATTTGGTTCGAAATCTTCTTGAATTTGTTTTAATTCTTCATGGCGAATATCAACATCTTGAACCGCTTTAGTGATCTTTTTATTCACCAGTTTCTTATTTAAATGTTCTCGCATACATTCATCACGACTACTCATTGGTGAGATAATTCAATTGGAATTTTTGGCAATTTTAGCAATAACTATATGAGAGTAAGACAGAGAATAAATATTCGTTTATAAATGAGAAATGAATGAAAATGTGTCCTTACTTATGGTTTCCGATTATTGAATGAGACTTTGAAAATATTTCTGCAAGATTTCTTTATTAGAAAAACATCGACAAATGCATACTAATGTAAAGTGACGTGATGAATTAAGGGGTCAAACACAAAGACTAATTCAAGGTGAATTAAAAAACATCATTGGTTATTTTACATATCAACGTGAATTGTATCGGTTAGTTCAGTTTTATTTCGTTCTATCTGTTTGTTTGACTTCTAACAACAATAATTCAATTTTGATTTCGAAAGGAATAAATAGATAACCGACAGTGAGCGTTATCAATATCTGTGAAGCATTGGTTTTACTGCATCGTGATTAATAATAAACATTATCAAAATGACATGTTGCTTTTCATTAAGTCTTCAATATTCCATCGAATATATGTTTATTGTTTTAATTGAATTATTCAACTTTATTTGGTTAACATTCGTTTTTCTGCGATGAATTCTTTATGACTATAAACGAGGTAATGAGATCGGTTTAGCTAGAATGTTACTGATTACTCTCAGATGAAGTTTTCTACAGTTGATTGACTAGGTTCTAAAGTTCTTTGTGTAGGTATATATCCTTCTCTCTACAATTACACGTGGTTTCAGCGGTGAACTTTACTCGAGTTGATGATGGAACTCCATTCGATCACAAAGAGATAGAAGTATATATTCTGTTATATTCATTTAGTATTTCTACAAGAGAGGTCGGAGAAGAAATCTCCTAAAAGAAATTTCTCCAGTGTCTTGTGATATTGTCAACTATTTTTACAAATTCTCTTCTAAATGTTTTGGATATGCAAAGTTGAATATAAAATGAGCTTCCGTAATTCACATAAAGCAAAACCCGAACAATATGTAAAATAAATTTTTCCCATGCGCGTACTGATACAGATTTCGCAGAACTTTGAGTAGACGTAAAAGCTATGTACATCCAATAACATGAGTGTGGAATTGTTAGAATACTAAGAACGAGTATTTGAACTGAAAGACTTTTAATTAATTGTTGTTTATCTCGTCTAACTGGAATGGGAGTCATCGTGGATGGATTGACCAGAATTCGAGATTGTCGTATATTTTTGAGCGTTAAAATCCCCAAGATTGACATTAACAACGGAGGTAATAGACTGTAAAAGTTTAACATAAATATAGCAAAAAACATATTATAGGTAGTATCATTCGTTGTGCAAGTCCATGATAGCTGGTTATGCACATCCAGTTTATAAAAATACTGATAATAAACAAGAACGTGTATATGTACTAATAAACATGATACTATTGTTAGCCCAATACATTGAATGGCCATTCGGGTTGAGCAAATTTTTTGACGTTTCAATGCTGATTGATTTGTAGAATAGAGTCTGTCGATCGATGCACAAACAAAATACCAACTCGATATCGCAAATAGGGTATATACAAGGTATGTTCGAATTTTACAATAGACATTCGAAGCTCCATCGAATATGTCAAGTTGAAAACCGTCATCTAACATTCGAGTTAAGAGACCAATGAAAAACATCACTAAATTATTTACTGATGCAGCAAGAAAATATAAAGAACACGATTGTTTGACAAATATACCACGAGAGAAGATGATTATATTAATGGAATTTCCTATGATTCCTGTTATGAATATCGCCAATACTATCCAACGATTCAAAATAATAGCTGCCAAATCCAACGTGTCAATTAATGATGACGTCATTTTGTATATGCCTATAAATGAACTTATTGAGGAGCGTGAGCAGTACAGCCACTAAATACTTTAACAAAAATGTGTTAAAAATTCATATAGTCTGCTGTACTTTTACATAAAATAATATTCATTATTAATATATTTTCTTAAAGACCAAACTATACTAAACAAAGATCTCTGTTGTTGCAGACTACGAGATATTCTAGCGCTGAAGAACATTTCATATGTGGAATTAATGTGGAGAATTGTCGCCTTGTAAAAAACCTAAAAGTTGCTTAACGAGTGAAAGCACATGGATTTCTTTTTAATAGAGTAAATCAGTAACAGCGTTTTAAAGAAACAACAAAAAATATGTAATTATGACTTGGTCTTTTCAAAAGCCTTTTGTATTGTCAGAGAAAATGAGCTCACAACAGCCAAAAAAACCAAGCGTATCATTCTTTTGTTCAACATTTCAAGTTTACCACTCAGAAAAATTGCGCATATATATCCTGTTACGGAGATTAGGTTTTTCAAAGTAAGCATTATGATAAGCTCTAATTTGATATGGTGACATTTCTATAAATACTTTCATATTTTCGTTATTGTTTTTAAAAAATCGTTCAATCTGAAAGTCGTATGTTGTGTCAAGTATGTTGTATTCTGAATAACTCCTTTAAGAAAATGTTTGGTTCCCTAAGATACATGTGATGAATACAAACTTCAATTTAAACAGTTTACTGTTCTTTGCCAAGTTTTCAGATTTGAAGACGAAGAAAACGTAGAGATATGGCAGTGCTATCCCTTTCAACATTAAATTATTATTAAAGTTTTTAATGACAACTAGCTATGAATATTGCATGTCAATAAATTTAGTAGACGAATAAGAACTAAAACTATAACATTCACTGTTGATTATTGATGTAGGAGGATTTTTTACACGTTTACTAATTAGATTGTAAAGAAACTCATTTAAGAAAGAAAATTGTATAATCGACTAAAGAATAACAATCAAAACAAATTGTTAGAACATTATGGAAAACTTTCACGCTAGATTATCTCAGCGTAAAACATATGATTTTTAACAAAGACGGCTGAAACCTATATTAATATCTGTAAAAGTGTTTTTTATAATTTTCTTTATTTTTGTAATTTATGCGTGAATAACGGTGTATCTGATATGCATCCTACTAATGCACATCTGTAACCATAGAACAGTAGTTTATACTAAGATCAAAGAATACGAAACCGACTGCACTGAAACCATTTAATTCTCAGAGTATACAAAAAATTTACGCATGAAATAAAATTTCTTACTTGATATATTACAGTAAAATTATGTGTGAAACGATGGTTTCCAGTACATGAGAGTCTTCATAAGATTTCATAATATAAACTGGAGAGATTCTGCTATCAATTCTCGAGACATTTCATTAAAAAGATGCAAGCTTTTTCTTGGTTTTCTAGCCGACAATCCATTTAATTACTGCATAACTCATTTGATCAATACGTCAAAATTACTATTTTTGCTCATCATAGGATATGAGGGTGTGCCACATCAAGAAAAGTCCCTTCCGGACACCAGCTGTTGGAGTCACTCTGGGAGCTCAAAGTGCATTCGACAGTCATTAGTTGCGATCACCCTGGATAGAGAAGATCAACAATTGTGAACTAATTCTTAGATTTCATTGCGATAGTAATTAGGGCCGTATTTATTTTTACATAAAATATCTGTCGATTCATTTTCTAAAATACGCAATTCGTCGCGTTTCTTCTCCTTGGTATATTTAACAGAGCTAGCTTGTATTCGTTCATAGTATGCCTAGATTGCTAGTAACAGCATGATGACACGCGACTTTAAAAATAACCTTTGCATACAAACGTGCGTAAATTGATTCCTTTTTCACGAGGTTTCTGTGAATATAAAGTGAGGAGAAACGAAAAGATCTGCCAGTATTTACAATTAATTCCTTGACACCCAAGAACTATTACATTGCTTTTATAATTGTTTGACACTAAAACGCCATACGTGATATTTGCCTTTTTGAAAAGAGTGGTGTCTGACGAATTATGAGAGTGACTGTCTATGTCTTTCGGCATGATGGTGTCTTGTGTCATCTGCGCACCCACAGTCGTATCTTTACCTTTACTGTATACAGCTTATATCGGAATGGTCACACACAATTAAATAAAGAGGAAAAAATCAGTGCTTGATGAAGGAGTTACACAAAAATCATCGTCCCGCAGGTCTTTGCTTATGTAAGCTGCTTTTTATTTTATTTATATGCAAAAGAGGTACAGTACTGCACCTTATTTGTGCTATAATCATTTCAATAGCTCTTATGCTTCAGCTTTATTTTCTCTAAAAAGATTCAACTGAATTGAATAACTTTTATTTCTCGTCGCATGCTTCTTTTATACAGATGAACCAAAAATACACAATGCAACCAACTTAAGATGTAAGTGGACGACATATTGAACAAAAAATAACACAGAAACGAACAAATGTAGTATGGATTCAACAGAAAAGAATGAAATTAATAAAACATTCGGATGAACAGTAAATGTATTAATATCTGGACGAAAAAAATGTTGATCTATACCAATTTATTGAGCTTTTATACGAATATTGATCAGACGAAACTGTATTTATGTATTGTGATCAGGAGAAGAATTTGAATCATCGGCCAGCTTTGATCGCAAGTGCTGTTGATTTTCTAATTATCTCAAGTCGTGAACTAACTAACCAATGCTCTAAGGTTAGAAACTTACTTGTCAAGATCATTGACATCACTTTTAAGTTTACATATTTGATACGTCAATCAGCTTTTGTTCGCATTCTTATCGAATGAGTTATCTTAAAATAAAGGGATGAGATATTGCGAGTGCCCTCTACATGTTCAATTCCTCCCATGTGCTCTAATGCAATCAAATTGTCACACAATTGCGCCTACCTGCGACGCAGCCTTGGTAGTTTGTCGTAAGTGTGCCACAGTCGTTAAAAATAGGTAACACGGGCTTCTTCATGCCTAACATTTCACACTTTTGTGCGTGTCGCCATTGTAAAACACCCTCGATCTTAATGTATCTTACAATAGCTGGAAAATCGATACCATTTCTTTCGAAGACACATTTTTATAACGGGGTGGACAATGTGTTCTTTTTCTTTGTTAGTCATGATATCTTTTGAAAAGCCTTCATAATAAGATACGCAAAATATTTTATACAGAAGGTGCTAGTACATAATATGCTTTTCCAGGACAGTCGCTATTTTGAATCTACGGCATGAGCATAAATTATAGCTTATAGATCATAAATATATAACTGACTTACAGCATCGTTCCAAGTACTCATCCTTTACAATGCTCAAGAGTAAACAATAAATCCATAATTTTGGGAGGGGGATGAGAACAAATAAAACGACATAAATTGCAGGCGGGTAATGGTGGCAATACCTAGGTGATTTACAATCTGACTTGTATTTTACAGCACATCTCAAATACAACATAATATTCATAAATTGTTGCTTTCCTATTTATCTTCTACGTATATATATATGTAAAGATGAAAGTTTGTCTGTCTGTCTGTCTGTCTGTCTGTTTGCTATGCATTTAGTTCCTGTAGTAGCTATCGTCATGAAACTATCCACAGTGCTTCCTTGAGTTCACAGGAAAGTCGACATCTACTTTGTCCCAAAAATAAAATCAATTACGCGTTTGCTACAAGCAATCTATGGGCCTAACCAATAGGATTGTAGAATTTCAAAAAATGGAGTAAATCGATTGCAAAGGCAGCCGAAGGCCGTTTGCGCGTTCAAAGACAACAATCCACATGGTCTGCCTGTGCATGGGCGTCCTATACACGCTACAAGCAACCTACGAAACTCACATATAGCATTGTAAGATTTCAAAAGATTAAGATAAACGTTGAGAGGTGGGTGAATGCGAAGGATATAAGGTGTGAAATGACATGGGAGTGAGATTGAGGTCGATAAGTGAACTGCTAAAGTGGAGAATCAATATCAGAGAAAGAGGTAATATTAATCTTTGTTCCAGAAATTAATTTCGGCAACTTTTTTGCATAAAGAAATATAACCGAAACTGCTGTTTCATGCAATGCACGGCGGAAAAGGTAAGGACCACAAGTGTAGAAATTTAAAGTGTACTGATTTTCTATCTGCTGCAGCTTTTCGACAGGTGAGATGTTCGACATAGGCATTTCTTATTTGCCACCGGATACTCTCTCTCTCTCTAGCACGCTATATTTGGAGATGTAGATAGCATGCAAGCAGAACGGTTACTGATTAGCAGTATTGGATCCCTAATGGATCGTCAACGACAAGCGTACGTGATAGATATATCAAGTCACAACCATTCTAAAACGTTAGGCAGTAATAACAAAAAAAGAGAAATTCCGGCGATTAATATTTTAAAAGAAATCGATATCGATAATAATGAATTGATAAGATGAAGTTGGTTTGTCTTCGATAACACTTATATTATTCTGCGCATAGTGATTAATGATAACGATTATAAAACTATCTTCATATTCATATCGCTATAAGGAATCAGCGTTAGCTCAAAATCTTTTATTTTCTTGTAATATATGTGTAAAAGCAAATATCACGATTTATATACTGATTAGTGTGTCAATCAACTGGGTGAACGATGGCCTGCAATCCATTCCGATAGAGCTTCAGGATTTCGTGTCTAGAACAGTATGGAAATGTTCGATACAAATATTTACTTCAATATAATTTCTTACTTGAATAAATACCGTCCCTGGGCCGGTAAATCGGCAAACTAGCCCTTCGCCTGCATGCATTCCGCTGATAATTCCGCCACCTGATCTTTCAATAGAATATGGACAATTCCATGCCACTAAATGGCCATTATCAACAATCCACTGTTCTCCGTCCCTTAGATTTCGTTGAATAATTGCACCAAGTGATGTAACAAAAAGAATTCCAACACCAGACACACGGTTCACAAAAAGTCCTTCGCCTGAAAACATTCCTTTGCCTAATCCTTGAGATTTGGTTTCTTTAATAACACCATCGGTCATTGCTAGAAAACCACCTCGACCAACACTCCATTGAATAGTTCCGTCCAAATGAATCGGAATGATATCGCCCCTGGAAAAATAAGTAATATTATTAAAGAACAAAACGAAACCATTGTCTATTTACCAAATAGGCGGCGCAAATAAAATTTCACCGGGACCGGTATAAGTTGATTGACACATTTCACCACCAGTGAGCATCTTTTTGAATGAAAACTTCAATTTTCCCTTCAATGTTATTTGTGAACTCATAGCAACCATTGCTCCTGGTTGAGCATAGAACGATATATTCGGAGACAGTGTGACTGATAAAATCGTATTTGTATCCCGATGGTCAATTTTGAAAGAGCCTCCATTAAATCGACCCGTCATGTCATTCAAACTAATTTGCGATGCGTCTTGACTTGTTGCCATTATTCGATCTGCTTCCGTTTATTAATGTAGCGTGCAATTTAATGTATGTGTTACGTACATATATATATATACAGAAATGAGTCAACTGAATACGTCATAAACCACTAAATTCACTCTGTTGATGACTCCTGTCAAACAAATTTACATACGCAAATCCTTTTCTTTCTAGAAGTAGGCGGATTGACTTAATATGAAGAGAAAGAATTGACATCATCGGTATTCGAGCCTGTGTAAATAAATATACAGAAAAATAGTAAAGCAGCACTTTTCTTTCGGTCAACAACGGTTGCTACTTAGTGTTCAGCAGGTCATTGCACAAATATCTAATCGCTGCCTGGTATAGTATTGAGCAATGTTATAATTCAATTCAGCAACATAGTATACACGAAGAAAATCGGTTACGTAATAAATAAAAAGATATTTAACAGATTAGAAGACACAGTATAATAAAAACGTTAGGTTCCGAGCGGTTATGTTATGAGACGATAAATCTAACACACATCCTGATAGGTGACTCCAATAGGATCCGCTTAAAGGACTTTGCTGTGCCATTAACTTTTTCTTCCTCCTTGAATATATCATAGTGGTACTAATACATCATATGCTTCGGCTTCTCTAACAAAGTAAAGATAAATTGATGGTTCTTGTTGCGTGTATTTTACGCTACTGATAAAAAAAGATACACAATGCAAAAAGTCCAAGAAACATGAGGAAGGACAGATCATACAAGATATACAATTAATTGAACAGAGTACAACAAGTTTGTCAATACATAATAGATGTGTACAGTAATGTTCAATAAGACATGAGTTTCATAATAAAAATCTTTGAGTACGATCCGGCGATTTAGATTCGTCGTTAGAACTAGATGTTACTTGTTGTTGCTCTTCCAATTGGCGACTCAATTCTTTTTTATCTTTTGTTTCAGGTCGTGTTCGACTTCTGAATGTTTTTGACGTCACACATCAATTTCTCTACCAATTGTTGCACGGTTTCAATGTGTTTTTGTTGTTCTCTTATTATCTTCTTAAGCTCACGAGTTTGTTCATCCGCTGATTCTGTTCGTTCACCACCATTGATGGGTTGTTTATTCTAAAGTAAAGTGAGAAATGAATGAACTATACATGTTAGATATAAACTTAAATTGGTTTAGGAAGAACCCATGGGTTACGAGGCCACGTTTTTCTTATTCCATCGAGAATACAACTCAGGACAATCGTTCCTTGAAGCAGGATTTCGTAACCGGAATACTGCTTCCATGAAATCTCCGGAAGGTCCTGGAACTGACCGGTTTTGGACCGGATCGTTTGACATGGGAATTCACTATTAGGAATACGTTAATTTCATGTTCACACAATATCAAAATCCACTCATACTTCATTTTTATTTATAAATTGAACATTAACATTCGTTGTAAAATAGTTTCAGAGCGTTTCTATCTGAAAGCGAATGAAGTAATAGAAATCCGCTGTATCTTTTTAAAACACATTTTATTCTGATAGAGTAGTTCAATATTCATGTTCTTTATACATAAATCGACTCCTTTTGTCCTTCGTTGTTCGTCATATTATTTTATCTACGGTGTCTTTGTCACATACAGACATCTCTTCCTATGAACGGCGCTAAAAATAGAGTGTATGTTTCGAATCATTTTCGTCAGTGATTAATACGATAAGCACCTGAACTAGAGGTATGACCGATACTTCTTTTCATGTTGTATAAAGAATATACGAGATCTGCTTCTACTTTCATTACTATGGTTGTTGTTAGAATGCAGACATTGACTAATCTACTATGGAAAAGATCCACAAGTATATATTAGAAAATTGTTCAAGTTATTTTCTTCCATGAAATCTGTGCAACAAGAGATTTGTTTATTTATGAATATTCTTCATAAAATATTATAAAGAAATACTGTCATGAGCTGAGATGTTGATAGCACAGCTACTCCGTCTATTGTACTGCTACTACAACCTGTCAGACGCTGTTTCGTTTTACTATTGCCAAGGAGAACGTAGATGATTCATCACATATCATAAACCACCCATGATCATTGAATATACTAGTCATTTAACAAAGGGCGCTCAATTTTGTTCAATTTATTAAAAATAGATCAATCTAGTTTATCAAAGAATAATAAAAAAGAAAAGAAGAGAAATAGCACATAAAATCACAGTCTTGCAAGAAAAACAGAATATTCAGCGTAATTGACTACAATTCAGTTGAATTTGTATCAAAAAGCCCTTTGAGCATTTGTTTCCGCTTTATTGTTACGATATAAGCACGGTTTTCTACCACTTCTGGATGATTCGGAGGTAAAGTTTTTAATAGCTGTTCAACTGATCTTTCTGTAGATGCAATAGCCTCTTCAAATCTTCCTAAACCTGTATATGTTGTTGCAATGTTGAAATGTGTTACTGCAATGGTTGGATGATTTTCTGGTAGTGCCATTAATTCAATTTCTAAACTTTTTAAGTAGCATGGTAACGCATCAGCATATTGTTCTTGCCGATAATACATAGAACCTATGTTATTATAGAGTGATGCAAATGACGGATGAGTGGCAGGTAAATATTCTAATTGACAGTCTAGAGCGCGTCTAAAATGGACAAGTGCATCACCGTATCGATGCATTTTATTGTAAATATTCCCGATACTATTGTTGAACGAAGCTAGTGCTTGAGGATTTCGAGGTTGAACAAGACGTTGAATTTCGAGAGCTTTGCTATAATATGTCAAAGCCAAGTCTAACTTTTCTTGTAAAAGATATGCGTCAGCCAAATTATCGTAAGTTGATGCAAGATCTGGATCATTTGGTTGATTAATTTGTTGAAGGATTTTTAATGCACGTTCAAATGACTTAGCTGCTTCTTGATAATTTCCCTGCTTCAATTGTACAACTCCAATATTATTTGAATACGATGCAATTGCGTTCAAATTCGGATTTTGAGAATTAATCTGTACATCGAGCGCTTTTTGATGGTATTCGTTTGCTTTATCATATTCTTCCTGACGAAAATACATTGAACCGATATTATTATATGTTGGAGACAATTGTACTGAATCAGCTGGAACAAAGCGAAGAAAGGTCGCTAATGACAAATGGAATAACTCGACAGCACGTTTATGGTCACCACGTGCATGACACGTTGCACCAAGTATGTGACACGATGCTGCCACTGAACCTTGAAGATTTGGGTCGGTTTTCAATGTTTCATCATCAAATATCATTTGAACTAGTTGTTCTGCTCGTGCTTGTTGTCCCATCAGCATCATTAATTTAATCAAAGTAACAAATGGTGCAGCGCCCTTCACTTCGTTGCGTTTGGCTTGCAGGAGTTGTTGTAAAATTCGTTCATTTTTAATTTCCACTAACGTTAAATAAATGGATGCAATATTATTCTCATTTTGATGAACCTTCTCGATTTGTATGATTCGTCCCATCAGACCGATATTTAATAGAACATCATTGTCATCATTAACTCCGTAACGAAGTGAACTTGTATTCGCATACTTTGTATTAGATGTTAGATTGAAATGAAGAATAACAGGAATATATTCTTCGGATAAAGTCGGGAGGCTTCGTGCAATTTGAATTGCTTTCGAAAGATCAGTTGTTCCAGATAGAAATTGACTAAAGACAAGTAAATCGTTAGTTGAAGAATTTTTTTGTAAATCTTCAAGGTCATTTTGATGAATTGTTTGACCAAGATAAACAAGAAAATCTTCTCCTGTTGGAATCGATATTGATTCATTGGATATTTGGTGATATAGATGCTGAATAAATAAACGAAGGTTGAATAGAACATCAGCTTCCGGTACACGAAGTGCTTTGTTCAACATCTAAAGATAAAATAATAACACCGTTTAGTGGTTAATTTCATCTAAGTTTACTTTGGAAAGAAAACATTGTCTTGTAAACCACCAAATAGCTCGACTTTTTTCATAATCATTTTCGAACTCATCAATAATCACTAATTCAGCATCATTTCCTTCATATTCTTGGCGAGAAAAGCTAATCAATTCTTTCAAAGCAAATTCTGTTTCTTCATCATCAAGAATAACTTCACTAATTAGTTGACAATAAATAAACATTGGATCTGCCATAGAAGAGCTCGATGGTATATTCATATAAGCGATTAAATCACGTGTAATATCATTGATGTCGCGAGCAACTTGTTTGTAAACTTCTTCGATGTCTTGACAATATCCTTTGACTTTCGATTGTTTATCAGAATTGATTTGTTCATGATTATCATCAACTAAGATGTAAACTGTAAAAACTTGTTGTAGATCTTTAATGCGTGACAGAATCGAAGTGCTAAATGCATCCGAGAGAATGAAAATAACTTTTTCATTAGATACTCCATTGATAAAAGCCGTGCAATCATCGACATCATCGAAGACTTTTATGAAATTTACTAGACTACGAAGATGTTTTATAGTTGATTCATCGGGAGGAGTAGAATGTAAATACACAAGAATAAAATATTCCACATTGCCTCTTTCTCGAGGACCACTGCCAATGATCGATTCTGGACGTTCAACTTGTTGTTCTAAAGGATATTCCACATCTATTTGTAAAATGCGAAACGATTTCAAGTTATCACTTACGTCGCATAATTCCGAGTCGTGTCAATAATGCTTGCGTTGCATCATCTACGATCGATGTGTGAGGAGCAGAATTATTACTGAGTGCAGACATTGGTTGCATTAATTGATCGCTTTGATTAGTATCGACGTGTGACGATAATGTTCGAAGGAATTGAACAGTGACATTAGATTGATTCGATTCGTGTTGATGATGATCATCATTATCTGAATCAGAGTGAGAATCTAAAATAAGGAAAAAAAATAGTCTTTGTTTGTATATTCATTGTTGTGAAGAGAAACCTTTCTTCTTTTGGATATTTAATGATTCTGATTTTGTGTTTCGTGGACTTTCCATGGTTTCTTCATGTGTGTCCAACGGTGTTTCGTATGCAGAATCGAGTAATTCGGAAACAGATAACATTGCTGATAGTTGTGGAGGACCTAAAAGACACAAAATAATTTTGCTTTTTATTTTAGAATTGATAATCGATTGAATCAAACCGTATATTCGTTTCGGCGGCAACGGCGGCGCTGTTGACTGTGGTGTTGGCGATTCAAGATCTGTTGACGGTAAAGTCGGTAGAAAACTTGCTGAAAATTCTTCGGCGGAGTGTGATTTTATCGGTTGTGTTTCCGATAGCTCAGAAATGTCTGCCGAAAACCCTTCGCTTACTAAACAGAAAAAAATCAATCGGATTTCACTAAGCGATAAAATCAAACTGACAGGCTTTGTCGTTATCACGTGAAGGAATTGTGAGTGTTGTTGGTTTCTTTCTCTGAAATAAAATAAGAGACAATTATCTTGAATTGATTCAAATTGATTTCAATCAACAAACTTCAGTTTTTCGATCATTGGAGATCGAATGTGAATCTGAGTGGATACTCTCGGCTTTTCGTTGTCGATTATTTAATGAAATAGGCGGCTTCGATTTACGAGTTACCTGGATGGAATTTAAACCTTTTCTTTTCGTATTTAAACAGAATATCCTACTTGAACAGTTTGTTTTTCACACTGCTCTAGGCTCGTTAATGATGATGATGATCGTTTTATCGTTGCATATGAATGATTTCGTCGTGGTGCAGGAGATGGACTTGATGAACTCTAAAACAATATATCGATAGACTACATTTCCTTCGAAATTATGAACACAGACTGATGAGCTATTCAATTCACATCTAAATAGAAAACAGATTTTCAAGAGAAGCTTTTCGTTGTCAAACTGCGTACTCATGGCAAGGTTGTGAGCCGACAACACGTTCAATGCAGAAAAGATGATTTTTATCTTTACTTATCAATGAATGTTCACAACAAGCAATCATTCGATCTTCAAGTGAATCATTGATGAAAAATTCGAAATGAATTCTTCCATCATTATGATAACGTTTCGATTTCAGTGTTAATCGATCTTGAAAGAAAGAAATTTATAATGAGAAAGATTCACTTGAAAATCAAGTCACTTACCTCCATATTTCAAACAGCCTTTGAAAACTGTTTTCCCACGTTGAACAATCATGATTTCATCGCCATGCTTATTCGCTTTGGCATTGCGATATGTGATTGTCACTAAAGAACATTCTCTTGATTCACTATGCTAAAAATTGCCAAATCGAACATGTTAATTTCAAAGATCTCAACAACGAACTCGATTCGTCCGATGGCGATGACTGTAACATTGAGAACTGCTGCCCGATCTATGTCTTGACTACAGTTAAAAATAATGAAAGTTTTGAATACAATAAAAAGAGAGAGTTCAGTTTACTTGTTCTTCACGAAATCTTGACGGATCGTACCGATATTGGCTGTCTCGACTGTATGACTGTGACCGACTATTTCGTCGTTCGGAATACTAAATCGAAATTTGAAACATACCATACGGAATAAAAGTGAATGTTTAACGAACATCACGCATTATCGATTGAAAATGTCGTCGAAGTTCATTTTCACGTTGTCTTTCAATATCAATTGCTCTAAAGGGTTTTATGAATAGAGATCCTTTACTTCAAATTCTCCAACATACTGTTCGAGTAAATCATTCGTCAACCGACGCCGTAGATAATAATCCATTCCTTGAGACAAATCTAGATGTATAGATGCGATGGATTCATTAGTAAAGTCTTCGAAACGGTCTAAATCTATAATAAAATCGAAACAGAATTTTTTGTTCTCTATAAAGAGAGCAACTATCAAAACTATTTTCTTTCCTTCTCTTTGTATAGGAATATTGCACGTTGTTCTACAGTCGACCACATACTTCTATTCACTATACAACATTGAAAAAATACTTCGAACAGAACGCAAGAAAAAGGAAAATGAAGGTTCCTCCAGTTTTTTTTTCTCTTCCAAAGCAAATAGTTTTAAAGTTACACAGCTATGCTTGTCTCTTTTTTTGATGATGATGATGATGAGTGTTGTTTTCTAGAAAAATAACAGAATAATAAGGAGAAACATGTACAGTTATGATGACCTTCGGATATCAGAAGAAATAAAAACACTGAGAAAAAACTCATGAAAATATGTTTTGCGAAATAGACTGATTTTTCACGTTATTCGAAACAAAGATGTTGACTTTCCAAAAAATCGACTGAGACTTGCTACTAGAAAATCATGCATAAGATTTAATATGTTACCAAAGTGATTTTCAGTCTTTATTTCAGGCAGATTAATATTTGAGCAACAATTTTGCTTTTGATAAGAGGCACGTTTTGGACTGTCAGACTGTATATTAATATTGAAATGTGATTTTTATCTAAGAGACTTGTCAGATTTCACTTCCTAGCGAGAAAATTCCAACGTGAGATCTTTTCATTAAAATTTACTTGTCATCTTTTTATGATTGGTTACCTTTTCACCGTGATAGATAAAAGAATCATCCTATAAACATGTAAATTATATAGACTCAAGAACTGTTAATATTGTATGTGAAAATGTTGTTTCTTTTCGAAATTATGCGTATTAAAACGAGGAGCCAATTTATTAGAAATACTCGGCGATATAGTATCTTCGTCGAAGACTTTCATATCTCAAAAGATGCCACTCATATTCATAGACGTGTGTGTAACGAAGGTCAGTACTGCATACCGTGAGGGTTTTTATCGTTCTTACATTATTTACTGTCTTATTTCGTGTTGTTATTTTTCGCCAGAAGCGTAGCTACTAAGTCACACGTTATTAAAACTACAAGAAACGACAGAACGTGGAAAAGAGAAAAAAACAAAAATATATCGTCACAATTTAGATTGAATATGTGCTAATCATGTCAACCAATACTCCTGAAGAATTGCCCAATTGTGAACAATGTTCTCAGCAATATAATCTTTTTCGGCGAAGAGTGAGTTTTTCTTTATCAGAATATTCAAAAGAAAAGAAAACACAGATAAAAATGGTATTTAGAAACAATGCCAACTATGTGGACAAACATTTTGTTCCAAATGTACATCGAAATCTATACCTTCAACTAAAAAACGTGCTTGTCCAATTTGTTTATTGATTATTAATGATCGTACTACTCATGAGCAGTTAGGATCTATTCGTATCAAACATCTTCGCGCATATTTAATCTATTCGAAAATAATCACCTCGAATCGTTTATTAGAATCATGCTTTGAAAAACAAGATTTAATCAATTTAATTCAATCGAGAAAACAACAAACACCCGATGAAACATATGTTTTTGTCCAAAGACCGAATGAAGATGTAAGAAAATCTTCGTTTAGGTCACGGAATATATATTTCTTTGAGGTTTTTAGATACCAGCACCTACCCCTACGATAGAAATTCCAAATAATGTTCAACCACAGCCTGAGTCAGTTCCTGAACCATTGCCTTCGCCACCACCTTCTATGCCAATTCCTTCATCATCAAAGATTGCGTCAACTCGGAAAACATTAGCTGACTTGTCATCATTAGAATCGATTCAAGAATTAACTGTTGGTCAATTAAAAGATGTTCTAAATCAAAATTTTGTTTCATATAAAGGATGTGTTGAAAAGCATGAACTCATTGCTAAACTTCAATTGTTATACCGAGACAAACAACAACAGAGTGAATCCAATACATCTAGTAAATCTATTTTTCATATCAAATTTCGATTCATTTTACTTGTTATAGTATCAAATGGACAATCCGATGAAAATCTTTGTAAAATATGTATGGACGAATCTATTGATTGTGTTTTTCTTGATTGTGGTCATTTATGTACATGCATTCGATGTGGAAAGCAATTATCGGAGTGTCCACTTTGTCGTTCATATATCGTTCGAGTTGTCCGTGTTTTTAAGAGCTAACAAACTTTTCTTCGTCTTTCATTTCAACGAACAAAAATATAAATAAATTTTTCAAGTCTGAATCCTTCTCGTTCAAGACGATGTGGTATCATATACTGTTTATTTTTAAGTTGTCATTAACAACAATACAATTCGAAGGCCGTTTATTTCTTTTTTTCTCTCTCTCTTTCTCTATTGATTACATCAAAACTTGTTTTCTTTCTGGCTATGTAATAGAAGAAAAATAAAGAAAAAGAACAGAAACCACTAGCCGTCATTCATTTTTCTTTCTTTTGCTCCATTAACATTACAGAAAAAAAAACACAGAAGAAGAGAAAGGAAGAGAATGTGAGCAATACCTTTTTCTTACATATGCTTCGTTATTTAAAATGAGTAAAAAGGATTTATGTGTGCAATCTAGCTGCGTTTATTCTACGAAATTTCTTTAAGTACGGAAAAATATTTACGATATTAGTCATCCGACATCTTTCTTATCACTAATATTCATAAACACGTGCACAACATTCGTTTGTTGTAAGTTGGAAAAAGGAAATGAGAGAGGACAGAAGGGGAACGCTTAACATTTTTATTTTGATTTAACTCGAATAAATGGAATATTTCAGATTTTCTTTGTAAATTTGAATGGCTTATTCGCATGAACATCGACGTCAACGACGATATCGCCATTCGCCATCATCTTCACAAAGTGTCATGTCATCGCGAGATGATGAAGAGCTCGAACAAGATATTATCGAACGGTATGAACGAAAAGATGCCCTTCTGCGAAATCAAATAGGTTTTATGTCGTTTAGAGCTTTAGAAATTGAAAGAAAACGAGAAAAAAGTTTACGCCGACAATTTGAATATATTGTTCATAACGTTAAAGTTTGTATTTCTTTGTCAGGCAAATGAACACATGTGTTGTCTTTCTCTCTCTCTCTCTTAGAAATTAGAAAGACGCCGATATCAACGTCATCGTACACGATCGCCAACATATTATGATAGTTCAAGTGGCCCGTCTTATCGAAAAAGTTCACATTCTGTATGGAAATAATCGAGAAAATATCTTTTTTTGTAAACAGTACTGTTCGTTTAGTATCGAAATTCGTCATCCGAACGTTATTACGAATCGAGTTATTCGCGATCAGCATCAACATCCAGACAGACGATTCCATGTCAAGTGACAATGGTTTATCGGGGCATAGGAAGTGAAAGACATGGTGATGAAATTATGGTCTTACAGGAAAATATCATTGTTTTCAAAGGATTCCTCCGTTCCGAGGGTTCGTTGTTCGAAAGATCTTTTGAGAAACTGTAATCTTTTGGTTTTCAGAACCATTTAAGTTTAAATTTCAGCGGCGTCATCGACAATTGTTTGTTAGGCTGGAATTTTTTATTAATGAACTGTTTGAATGTCGACTATCAATCGACTGTGAAAGAAAACAAGTCGATGAAGAAAACGAACTCTTTCAATTACAACATCTTGAACCGTTAAAACGTCATCAAAGGTATGGATTGCATTGTAACATTTCTTCCTTTCTTAATATGAATTTCCGTTCCAGACGTGACGAAGATGATGATCGAGAACGAGATGTCAAAAAACCAGTAAGAAAAGAAATACCTTCAAGCACTCGACAACCATGTAAGTTCGAGATTGAAATGTTTTCTTGAATGAAAAGGATTTTGACTTTTATAATCCAGTAGTGAATGGCGATAGAAGTCCAACCGTTGATAATGAACGAGATCGCCATAAACCTTCATCGAATCAAGTAAAATTTCTTTTTGTCAAAAGTATTCTTTCACGGAATGAAACTTGGCATTTTATAGACACCAGGAGAACAAAAGAGAACAACACGGGAAAATTCGTATACAAAACAACAGTCTCGACGTAGCCCCAGTCCACCAAAATCATCCTGTAAGACGTCCCGCTTTTCAAATGTAAAAATTTTAAAATAAATTTACGTTTCTTCAGCAAAAAGATCCAATGGATCAGCAACTCAGGTAAGTTTTGTTTTCAAAAATCACAAGTACAACTAAATTTGTTACATCAGTCCAATGCATCCAACTCAAAACCATTAACCAGTCCTGCAAAAAGTTTGTATTAAACTCTTTCTTTCTTGCGGAAGAAATCCCTTCTTTCTCTAGAACCCATACTTCCCAAAGCAACTAGTTCAGATGACGATAATGTCAAAACACCAGTAAGACAACTAGACAAATATTGTTGTTTTTCACCATTCAAACTTTTGTTTTTCAGGTGAGAACCACTCCAACCAAACCAAGTTATGGTAGATGAGTTTTGCCTTGGTAGAAATATTTGCTTCGATGTGTTTTCTGTAACTAAAGGCCCTCCACAATTATCAACATTTGCTCGTTCTGGTTCGGAATCAAATTCCGAAGAATTGCCTAATTCTACTCTACAAAACAACGAGAAAAAACCTCCGACAACAGAATCACCCAAACCATCGGAATCTTCCCCAGAAAAGAAAGATGAAAAAGTAGATGACGACGACGACGAAGAAGAAGAAGAAGAAGGCAGCAGCGGTGGTCGTGGTGGTGCAGGTTTTGGCAGTTTTCTCCAGTTATTACAAGCTGTGTCCGGCGGTGCTATTCGTGTTCCATCAACCAATGATGATGGAGACGGTGTGCAGGGATTACTCGCTCGATTAGGAATTATAAACCGTAAGTTGGATGTGTGCCCTTTGAATTGACTGTTGTTGCGTGATGAATATAATTTAGAAACAAGTTCTCGAAATAAACTAGCGAATTTGACTCCTCGACAAGAAGGAAATGTTGAAAATTACCTTCTTGTTTACTTGGATTCGTCGCCACCGGATGATCCCATTGCTCAGCGACTTCGTGGTCTGATAAATTATTTCAAAGTGTTCGATGATCCAGATGATTGCGTCGCATTCATTAATACAATCATCAATGAGAAGGTGATATTCATCGTCACGGATGCGCTCGGAGATCCTGTTGTATCACGCATTCAAGACCTCCAGCAACTATTTGCTATCTATGTTTTGTGTCAAACAGAAGAACAAGCAGACAATTGGTCAACGAATCAACCGAAAATTCGTGGAATTTACACGGATATCAATGAAATTCTTGTCAAAGTGAGAGACGATATCGAAGCTGATGAAAATAGTTCGTTAGCATTTACACACGCATTACCAACAACTAATGTAAAACAAGAACCATATTTTGTCATCAATCAAATCATTAAAGAAATCATTCTCGATTCCGACGAAATGACTGAAGCCAAAAATGAGCTTCTTCATTTCTGCCGGACAGAATATAAAGATAATCCTGAACAATTAGCTTTCATCGAACAATTCGAAACGAATTATCAAAAAGAAGATGTTCTGCAATTCTTTCAACAACAACAACATTTTCTATACAAAGTTAGNTAAATCGAGTGGACTGAAAGTATGCAAAGTATCATCATCTAAGTACAAATAATTTTACTTTCAATCAAGATATTTGTGCACATTTAGTCTCCATTTGTTTATCAATACAGCATCCTCAACGGATACAACTGTGTAGTAATAGTCTGTACGTGATGTTCGAAAAAAATATATAACCATAGGATACCGGCTATAGTCAAGCGTATTAGTATGATAAATAAAACATTATGTTCGATGTCTAGAGGCGTAATAATTAATAACTGATCTTCATCAACGAACTTTGAACTAATCTCCATGCACCTGACAACAGGACTGAACTTCTTTCTGGTCTTTTAGCTTTGGTAAGAAACATGCCTGTGAAATAGGGCTTTCCAATGGTACTCAAGGAATTTTTTGAGAGCTCATATACGATGATCAGAAGGATCCGAGCGATTTAAAGATAAAAAGCGAAATATTTCCCTCAAGTGCAATCTACATACGAAAACCATTATCTGCACTCGTAGAATTGAATGTATCACAAGTAGAAACAAATCTCGATGGCCTTCGTCGCAAACTCATTCCTATTCCATTAATCAAGAAGCAGTTCACTGTTCCTATAAGGTAACTTTTCGGACATCTACTCGATCGAGTACAAAATGGGAGAAGAATTCCACAAGTCATTCAAGTCACACGAACACAGCTACCAATCGTACCTGCCTTCGCAATAACTACATATAAAGCACATGGACTCACGATGAACAAAATTGTAGTCGATCTTCAAATTCCATTTCAGACATTGCAAGTAGTGTCAGTATATGTACCACTCAGCAGAGTGAAGAGAGCGGAACATATAGTCATTCTTCGACCTTTTGATATGAAGGTTCTACCAGTACGACCTTCTCTTGCTCAAGACGCTAGACTGAAACGTCTAGATGAACTTGACAAAAAGACAAAACGAGAGTGTACCTTTTTCATTTCGTAACTATGTGTAAATCGATACTTTGCTAATAGTCTAGTTTCATGGTAGGCATATAAAATGTAATATAATTTGAAATGATCTTAAAATAATTATTTATAAATGTTCATTTCCTTTATCTCTATTTACACTTATGTTAATTATTATATAATTGTCTGTTTTTCGGCCATTGTACCAAATATTGCCTATCGTGCTTTTTCTGCTTCGTTTTTTGATGTAATCATCCATAATCCTTCTAATTGTATTGGTATTTCTTGAAAATATCTAATCTATATGGAAAATAAACTTATATACACAATAATGCATTAAAAATATAACATCCGCAAGCGACATTTCTACGAGAAAGAGCTAAACGAATCTGCCTCGACAAGCGTTACTTGTCTTCTTATCAAAGAAATACTATCAGTTGTTAACAAAATTCTAACTTTGATAGGACGCGTCAAAACTCTTCTCACATTAATTCAGATCATGAAATACACTCTAAAAAAATAGGAGCTTCACCGAACCTGTATCGAGGGGAAGATCCTTTGAGGTTCCATACCGATTTACTGAACCGAAAAAAGTTTGATACATTGTGCGCCAATCATGTTTTAGTTCGACAAATCGATATGGAACTCCAGAAGATCTTCCCTTCGATAAAGGTTCGGTAGAGCTCCTATTTTTTCTAGAGCTTAAGAAAAGGTGTATGCAATTTCATGAGTTAAATTGAACACTGCTGAACTAAGTCCAATAAATAATAATGATCTTCGATTTTAAACTAGTAAACACTATTTCAGGAAGCGATGTACAGGAAATATCCGTATCTTCACCGCAGTCTAGAAAGCCCAAAGGCGCAATCAATATGACTCATCTTCTTCCTGATGGTAGACGCCAATGTAGAGTTGTAGGCAATGACGATGACGGGCCAATTGAAAGCTTTACTTTATGATCTTATGTATGAGAGTCTTCTTCAGCCTAGGATACACGCCACTGCTGCAATTCGTTTTATTCTCCGATGTTCCCGTAAGAAATACAAGTACTCATTTATACACATATACTTTATGGAAGAAATCATCGGTTTTCAGCAACTTGTGCCTGATTCGTTGATTATTACGGCGTTAATAAATCCTTTCTATTCCATTTAATTAAAACACGAAATATTGTTGAAGTAGACATTTAAATATCTACAGAATTTAGTTGATTGAAAATGAACGTTCAATAGAAATAGCAACAAAGGACAGATTTCTATTCTTAATACGCCTGACTTACTGGAAAAACATATCATACACTAGCGTTCTCTGTCCTTTTTTCGTGTTTTCCGCAAAAGTTATTCAGAGGACATCATGGCTTAACAAAGAACTCATTGTCACTGTCAGTTTGACTATAAAAATTATCATAAATTTGAATTTGCCATCGGAATTTGAAAACATGTGTCGTGAAAAGGTATCATTTCTGTTTTTTTAGTTATTGTATAGATACAAATTCTCAGCGAATCTGATAATGACTACGAGCGCAAAGGTGCTAACTGTTAATAACGATGAGGTACAAAACGTGTAGATATTGATCACAATCCTTTCATTTTGCTTATTATAAAACAAGCCAGTGGACGAAAATGGGAGCAAAAGTGCATTGTTTGAGTACGTACGGAAACTGCAAGATGAAATCAATGATCGAGACAAGCAAATTGCCAGCCTTCAAGCACTGGTCGATAAGTTAGCTAATGACTTAAGACAATCCAAAGAAAATTGAAAGAAATGGAAGAAGAATTAGCAAACCGACAACACTTGCAAACAAAGCCAAGCGATAATTCGAATTCTTCAATCGATCGTAATGCATACCCAGGTCAACGAATCCGATGAAATCCGATAGGATTCCTGGTGACGGAATTGCATCGGATTCTGACTGGAAAATCCAGTCATTTGTTGCAAATTTTATGAGCGTTATTTTTAGCTAAGTTCGATGATGACCCTTAGAAAATTCATAAAATCCGCGTTTCGGATCCGAGTATGGGATTTGTTGACCTGAGTAGGTACAATTTCACTGGATCGATATCTACATAAAGGCTAGTGTGTTGGTTCAGATCAATAATTCCTTCGTTGATGCAAACTTTGATTCTCAATCATGCGCTTGATTCATATTCATTCTTTTGTGTTGAATTCATCTTATTACTTGATTTCTGTGTTTTTTTTTTGTGGAATATGTTTCTATTCACGTATTCAGTTGATTGCATTGTATATTATTGATTCATCTGTACAAAAAACATGCGACGAGGAATAAAGTTTTTCAATTCAGTCGATTTGTTCTAGAGAAAATAAAGCTGAAGCATAAGAGCTATTGAAATGATTACAGCACAAATAAGGTGCAGTATTGTACAACATTCCTATATAAATAAAATAAAAAGTCGGCCTCTGGTCCCTAGAGTTCGACGGGATCTCTTTTTTTCATCCCGGTCCCGATCCCATTGAAATATTTTTCCGGCATTTTGATAATGACATCATTGTTTACTGATAACATGTGCCCAAATTGTGACCTTTACAAAATAATCTCTCGGTATTAGAATAGGGAGGGTCCCGATCCCGACAGACTTTACTAGTCCCAACACAGTTGTCATAATGAGCACTACTCTTTTCAAAAAAGCGAATTTCACGTATTATTTATAGCGTTTTACAATCCCAGGTCAACAAATCCGATGCTGGATCCGATCGGATCTTACCGGATCCGACCATCCGACAAAATCCGATCGGATATCTGGAAATGGAATTGCATTGGAATCCGACTAGAAAAATCCCGTCGGTTGTTGCAAATTTTATGAGCAATCTTTCTAGCTATATTCTATGATGATCCTTAGAAAGTCCAGGAAATCCATGTTTCGGGTCCGACGAGAGCCGATCGGATCCGAGACCGTCGGAATCCAATGCGATTCCGTCACCAGGATTTCATCGGATCCGTCGAATTCCTGTAGGATCCGAGTATGGGATTGTTCGACTTGGGATCTTGAGGGTGCCTTGAGAAAAATATTTGCTTCGATGTATACGCTTTCACTAAAGGTCCTCCACAATTATCAGCATTTGTTCATTCCGGTTCGGAATCGAAGTTCGAAGACTTGCCTACTTCTACTCCGCAAAACAACGAGAAAAAACCTCCGACAACAGAATCGCCCACACCCTCATCCTGCTATCTATGTTTTGTGTCAAACAAGAACCATATTTTGTCATCAATCAAATCATTAAAGAAATCATTCTCGATTCCGACGAAATGACTGAAGCCAAAAATGAGCTTCTTCATTTCTGCCGGACAGAATATAAAGATAATCCTGAACAATTAGCTTTCATCGAACAATTCGAAACGAATTATCAAAAAGAAGATGTTCTGCAATTCTTTCAACAACAACAACATTTTCTATACAAAGTTAGTCGAGGAACTTCACTCACTGTTCAACAACTTCTTCTCTTCAATTTAGATGTTAAACAAAGGCTTTCGCATACCCGAAGTTGATATTCTATTCAAACTGCGTTTGTTCATTCAAAATCTTCATCAATTCATTATTGCATCATCGAACAAGTCAACCTCCTTCTCAGAACCAATTCACTTCGTCCGAAGATCATGGAGAGATTCTTTTTGAAATCGATGTTTCCAATAGCAATAGTTATATGCTCGTCGACGAACAAGTCTTAGTTACATTTGGTTTAGTCACACGAGTCATAAGTATTGACAAAGATAAGAACGGAAAGACAATTGTACACTTGACAACCATTACTGGAGATGATCGACAGTATGACAAGATTATTGAGCCAATGAGAAAAGAAACACGTGCGCCGCATCCATCACTTCGAATTGTGAAATTGTTTGTTGAACTAGAACAGTATTCCTATGCAGTTCACCTCGGTCAAATTTTGTTAGCGGACTCTCCGACGGCGAAAAAAGATCCTCTCTTGGCATTGGCACGTACTTATCATTCATTGGGAACAGCGTTGTATGAAAAAGAAGAATTCGATGAGGCACTCTTTATAATCAAGAAATCTCATGAGATTTACTTACGATTTCTTCCTGAAGATGCGCCGCAGTTATCACCAACATGGAATAATATGGGTTCGATCTATTTACGACAGGGAAATACTGAACTAGCATTGGAATATCATCAACGTGCCTTGAATATTCAGTTGAAATCACCTAGCCCAGATCTTCCATCGATCATCTCCTATTCAAATAATATTGGCGGAGTTTACTTAAAACTAGAACGGTATGATGAAGCACTTGTTCACTTTAAACGTGCCTTACAAATTGAAGTACAAACTCTACCGAAAAATCATCCAGAACTAGCAGGAACTTATCATCGCATTGGTGGTGTTTACTTTCGACAGAATAATTACGAAAAGGCACTGGAATATTACGACAAAACCCTCGAAATTGAACTGGCTGCTTTACCCGATCGTCATCCCACAGTTGCTGTCACGTATCATAATCGTGGCACAGCTTTAGAAGGTCTAGGCAGACTCGAAGAGGCTGTTGAAAGTGCCGAGAAAGCTGTAGAGCGTTTATTGAAGACTCTCCCGAAAGACCACACGCAAGTACGAATGAATCAAGCGTATGTCGATCGATTAAAACAAAAACTATGGGTTAAACAATTGTTTACTACTTAAAATCACTTTCACTCGTTTTATTCGCAACTATTTCTAGAAATAAACCAGATTTGTTTTGTTTTTTAATCGATTATCGAATGGATTTTTCTTGTGATAATAAACTCTTTTTTATAATAGACATCAATCCTAAATCAACAAGTCATGTCGATTGAATTTTCCTTTCTTACTCGGCAGATATTTCTAGAGAGTTCGATTGCAGGTTGATCTATATTGGAAATGAATCGACGATTATCGAGTGTGTTGAAAAAGTCATCTTGTCCAAGATCTTCAAGTATTCACTGTTCAGTTTGTTCGTGTTATTGTTCGTCAGAGTTATTTTGAACGGATTATTGTTGTTCACCGCTGACGAAACATTAGGAAGGAGAAGTATGTGATTCTTGTGTTAGTCTTAACTGTTGCTATTTTCTTTAAATAATAAACTCATTGAATGTAATACGAGGAAATGTAGGTCTGATTCTGTGGCTCTCGTTGTGCTTTGAGGTGAATGAGTATGGTGACATTGGAAATAAGGACTGTAACATGATGTAGAGCATATTGGTTGGAAGCGTAAATGAAATTTGAAAGAAGGACTAATACAATACGATGAATTTAATGAAAGTATTGTGATAGAAACTAATAATCTAAATCTCTTCCTTAAACGTATGGCATAGGGTTTTTTTGGACCGAGGAATTCGAATCTAAGGTTAGCTTTTTATATTCTTTTAGAAAAAAATTGTTTTAACAAAGGGCCAATTTTTTAGAAAAAAAACTTTTTGTACAAGAGCTCACTCGAGGGTTTTAGAGGTCGCGAAATCGGAAGCTGATATTATTCTTTTAAAATTTTTTATGAAATTTTCTTTCAAAGAAAGGGCTTTTCAGAAAAAAAATTTTCGGCTACAGCCAAGTGTATCAGTAAGATGTATATTTTTTTTTCAATCTTTCGTGACGTAATACTTAGTAATTAGTTGCCACAAGCGAATTTTGAAGTAACGTCCATGTACCTGAAAATAAAACTGAACTTCTTCCTGGTCTTTTACCTTTGGTACCGAATAGGGGTGGCACTTTAACTTTATTTTACTTTTTCAAAGTAAAATAAAGTAAAGTAAAAAGGTAACTGACTTTACTTTACTCAGTAAAGTAAAGATAAAGTGGCATCAGTGTATGTATCACTCAGCAGAGTAAAGAGAGCAGAAGATGTAGTTATTCTTCGATCTTTTGATATGAAGGTTTTACAATTCCGACCGTCTCGTTCTCAAGATACTGAACTGAACCGTCTAGATGAACTTGACAAAAAGACAAAGCGAGAATGCACTTCTTCCACTATGTGAACTGTTATAAATCGATACTTGGTAAGGTTTTATGGTTATTTCCAGTATATAAAACGTATTATCATGTTTCAAATTATTTTAAAATAATTATTCGTAAATGTCCATTTTCCTTGCCGTTCTTTACATTTATCTTACTTAGTGTAGTAATTGCTCTTTTTCTCTTATTTTAGCAGATACTTTCTATCATGTTTTTTTACTGTTCTTTCTCATGTAATAGCTCATAATCTTCTCCATTGTGTTGACACTGATTTAGAATATCTAATTGTCTATTTAACGTTTAGTATAAATCTCTATTGCTACTTTTGTAAAAATATCTAATCTACACGGAAAACAAATTCATATACAGAATAATATCTTAAAAATGTGACATCTGAAAGCAATATTCCTACGAGAAAGAACCGAGCGAGTCGCTAGACGAGCGCTACTTGTTAACCAATTGTTTGTTTAGTATTTTAGTCTCATAATTCGTCCATACTGCCGTAATGACGACCATAATCTCACTACAGGTCGATCAGTGTGAAGCATAGTACGAACAAACGATGGGTTAGCTAAAAACTTTTTAACTAAATATGTCCCGTCCATGAAAACTACACCATTCGGCTCGAAATTGAATTCTGCATCGAACGATGCTACTTTTATCTACGGAAAAAACTTTGGGAAAATTCTATTTAGAATTTCGTTTCCTATATAGAAAAACAATTAAGATATAGGTAAAATTTTTTCAAAGTTTGTCCCGTAGATAAAACTAACTCCTTCTTGGTAGCTTCACACCGATCTACAGTCAGATTTCTCCTCTAGTAGGCGTTTGCACATCATCATCAACTGTAACTGAGAACTCAACTCGACAACTTCAACTATAGGTCGCACTCTATCAAGTACGAGTCTTTAGATAGCCGAATTTTTCAACTTATGAAATCAATGCACCTCAAGATTTTGAGGAGTATCACTAGTTTTGTTGTATTTTCTTTCGTAGCGAAGAGTCTTAGAAACATAAATTTTTTGCTTGCTTGCTTCCTTGTATGTCCGCAGGGTCAAAAAAACATCGAAAATCGATTTTTCGGAAAAGATATTTTCAGAGGTACTTCATTGCGAAGACTTCGAATCTGATGTTCGTTCTTCGAATTTGTTTATAAAAAAAATTTTTTTTTAGACACGGGACCACTTTTTTATGAAAAGAGTTTCTTTTCCTAAAAACTGACCAAAGGGATTTTTGGGTCGAGAAACACGATTCTAATGTTAGTTTTTTGAGAATTACGAAAAAAATTTTTGAAACAAAGGGTACCCATTCTCGGAAAAAAAACATGTATAACCATATGATATCGGATATAGTCAAGTGTATAAATATTCTCGTCAATCTCTGGTGACTTAATAGTTAATTATTGATCTTCATAAACGAACTCTGAAGTAACGTAGCTGTTGTTCATATATACAATAATGCATGAAAACTATGACATCTGAAATCAATATTTCTACGACAAAGAGCTGACCGGGTCTAACGACAAGCGTTACTTGTTGTTATCAGCGGAATCAAATCGTGGAAAATAATTCTAGTAAGAGAGAATATGAATGCGCATCAATTAAGTAGTAAAATAGATTTTCAGGCAAATTATATGAGCAAAATGTATTTCAGCAAAAGAAAAACGATGTTGAAGAACTAGAACAATGTAGTTCCATTCGTTTCATAATTTATTGCAGAAAGCACAGAATAAAATCCTATGGAACGATATAACATACCACGCACTACATAAAATACTATCCTCCACAGCCAAATAATAAATCGGGTACTATTTCTGCTCTTCGTTGGAAGTGCTCGCATATATATATATGTCATGGTTATTGTATTGTAAGAAACTAATCGGCAGTTATCTGTTAACAGAGCTACCAGTGTTCTAAAGTAAGATATTACGGTGTTCTCGTAGATTTGATAATTGTCTTCAAAGCCATCTGTTTGGGCATATCGAAAAGCGGCTTAGTTTTTCCAATAAGCTAAATGTCTTGCTTCCGAAGAGAATCGATAACGCTTGTTTTTTCGAAGGTTTTCCACGTTTTCTTATTTACTAAAATGTCATGGAGCAATTAATTCATCAAAATGAATTCACAACAAATTGTTAGGGCACCTCGGTGGGGGAGTTGGCATTCTATTTATGTAAAAGATGCTGAGTGTTCTAACTCATTCTTCAGCACAAAAAACAGATAGATATTTTAGGAGTGGCAATTTAACTTAACTTTAAGTGTTCAAGTTAACGCCACCCACCCGGTAAACCGTAGCTCAATTTTATATTTTGTGACTTCAAAACGAAATAAAAGATCATGGGACTGGTTTTTCAGGTTGAAAAACGATCATTTTTTCTTGTTTATTTTATCTATCATCGAATAAGACTTGGGAAGAATGAATCGAACACTGAGAGATGCTGCATGAAGCTCTCAGCAATCTAACGTGAAACTTTTTACAGTCGTGTGTTTTTTTACCGAAAAACGTCAAATGGTGCAAATCAATCAGTGAAAACTGATTGGTTAGCATTTAGCCTTCTTGAAAAACAAATTTAAACTGTAGAGCTTTTTATCTTCCACTGTACTTTTTAGCTAAAAAAATTAATTTAGAGGTGTCAATTTCTTTTGAAGAAAATCGAATTGGCTTGCAAAGAAGTCAAAGGCATAAAAGATTTCCAACTTTTAATTCTTAAAATTTCTATTTTAAATGTCAAAACAGAATTCAATGAGCATGCGTATTCCAACGCCATCTTTCTGCGCACACCAACAATTCGTAACGGTTGAAATGATTACACGTCATTTGTTTTCGTCGAAAACATATATAAATGCATCACCACCATGAGTTACTACTCATAACGAACAAAGTCAAACGTTTTCCATCGCTTCCAGTCTCTACGGTACGGTTTGCTGCACGATTGAAATACAACATGCACACATTTTCCACATTACCCGTCGAAATTGTTTATCGAATTATGGATCATCAAAATGAGCTGACGCTATTTTGTTCAATGCAAAATATTTCCCGGCGGCTCAATCAGATCCTGAGCACCTATGAGCGATATCGAGTAAGTTTACTAGGCACCTTCACACTCTTGTCGGCTGTGCTCCGCATAAGCCTGGTGTAACGACAAACTGGTTGAGTAGCTGACCGCTTCTCACGGTATCGATGTTTATTGACTACTCTACATGACCAGAATGTCTCTCTTTCACAATAAGACACGCACTTATATAGAGAAGAGGAAAGAGAGATATGACTCGGAGATAGTATGATATAGAGGTGAGAGAATCAAGAACAGAAAGAGATGAACGATATCATTATCGTTACACCTGGTGATATTTGTCGGCGTAAATTTCCTCATAGGCTGAGGTAAATTAATCTCATAGTCCCCAAATAGTTTGATCGAATAAGACAATCACAGTGTGAAGTCATCAAATCAAGCATTCCTCCATTCTCTCGTCTTCCTCCTATGTATGTTGAACTATTCGATGCATAAGTGCATCAACTATTACTTTTGATGAAACTTCCCAAATGAAGCAAACTGATCTCCACATTTTCAGGGTCTATGCTTATATTCATTCTCACCACCACCCACACCAAATGCAACTCCCACATATCACAAGAGTGGGAAGTCAATTTCATTGGAGGGCACCCTCAAAAGAGATATCCCGCTACAATCAATAGCTATTCATAGTTATATCCTACTCTTTCCCCACAATCAGCTCACAGTGATCGCGTGTCCATATTGCCAACACAGCACCTCTTCTCTGAACACAATCTCTCCTGCGCCACACCTACCATCATCATCATCCACACCAAAAAACAGACATCTAGATCCATCTGCTCCGTAAAAATCGTCCCCAACAATGACAATTTCTATCCAACATATACAATCAGAAGTGTCATCAAAGATTCTCTTTGCTACTTGTCCTTTTCATAATATATTGCTTTCATGTAGACACTCACCACACTAGATCTCGGCGATAACCGACTCGATGCTGAAGGAGCACAGCACATTGCGGATGCGTTGCGTACGAACACGGTAATATTGATCTAATTTCACGGAAGGTGAAGTATTTAGTCTCTCTCACACCTACAGACACTCACCACACTAAACCTCAGTTGGAACGGCATCGGTGCTGAAGGAGCAAAACACATTGCGGATGCGTTGGGAACGAACGCGGTGATAGTGATCTCATTTCACGGAAGGTGAAGTATTTAGTCTCTCTCACACCTACAGACACTCACCACACTAAAGCTCTGCCGTAACGGAATCGGTGCTGAAGGAGCACAACACATTGCGGATGCGTTGCGAGCGAACACAGTAATATTGATCGCATTTCACGGAAGGTGTGGTATTCAGTCTCTCTCACACCTATAGACACTCACCACACTAGATATCGGCTACAACGAAATCGGTGATGAAGTGGCACAACGGATTGCCGATGCGTTGCGTCGGAATGCAGTAAGACTGATGCTTTGCTGGAACAGAATGGGGAATATTTGATTTATCTAATTCTTAGAGCATCAATATGGCGTAGGTCTTTCACTGAATGAAATGGGAGAACAAGTGATAGTGGATCTGGTGACTCTTTTCGTAGAAACGATGTTTTTCGATCGAGAATTTAGTCGAGGTCATTTGGTGCGTGATTTTGCTGACAGTGAGAAGTAGTGAAGGAGTAGAAAATGTATTTGGCTGTGGGAAGTGGATGTGACCTGAATGAGAATGCTTTTTTTGTGGGAAAATATATGTGGAATAGTGGAAGGGAGTGCTTTATTTACGGAGGTTCAACAGAGCAGTGTTTGATGGAAGAGGTGCCATGGTACGATGCGTTTATGAGAGGTTTTCTAGGATTGGAATTTGTTTCTGAAAGTGTGTGATTGACAAGGCAACATCACTGCAGACTGCTCGACTATATTGGAGATATGGTAGAATTCTATTGACAAGAGTACAGCTCGTATGCATTTTAGATGGCAGGTCTCGTAAAGGTAAAGTGATCAGACCAAGGCACATTAAATGGGAGCGATGTTTCATGTTTGATTCCAAATCGTAAATGTATTGAGAGCTTGATAATGAAGTGTTATGTTTGTTTGTAATTTATTTTTGAAGAGGATAGTATGTATCCGTTATCTATGAATTCTGTGGTGCATTAGAAAGAAACAATGTACTATAAAGTGAGTGAAATGGCACAGTGAAGAGAGAATGGTCAAAAAGTAGCGGACCAGATCGCGCTGTTAGACTAATCGCTTCCCACGATTAGCGTAGTAAGAAAAGCGGAGACTACCAGTTTGACAAATTTTCTCAGTCAGATTCGGACTGGTACATTCAATATCTAATGATAGGCCCCTATCGTACGCTTGCTCTAAGGTCTATCTTTCGAATGATGACAAAACGGAAACCAGTTAGTGGTGCATCATTCAACTCCATAGCCTGTGCGCTGAAATATTATATATTCGTAGCGTTCCTCAGCATTACACTGTAAGAGAAGGTACATTTCGTTTGNAAGCACTTGTTCACTTTAAACGTGCCTTACAAATTGAAGTACAAACTCTACCGAAAAATCATCCAGAACTAGCAGGAACTTATCATCGCATTGGTGGTGTTTACTTTCGACAGAATAATTATGAAAAGGCGCTGTGGAACGTCTATTGAAGACTCTTCCGAAAGACCACACGCAAGTACGAATGAATCAAGCTTATGTCGATCGACTAGAACAAAAATTTACTGGCAAATAATTTTAAAAATAAATCAGATTTTGTTTTTCAAATTCGATTATCGAATGGATTTTTCTTCCGATAATAACTTTCTTTTGTAATAGACATCAATTCTAAATCAACATTTTACGTCGATTGAATGTGTTCTCTTCTCTGTCGGCAGATATGTCAAAGACGACGAATGTTTATCATTCATTCTTATTTCATAAAGGACGATGTTATCGTCGTTCATTGTTTGTCTCTCACTTCAAGTCGACGTGTTCGACTGATATTTATAGCGAGTGGATCCCAAGTCAATTATATATTAAAATGAATCGACGATTATCGAGTGTGTTGAAGAAGCCATCTGGTCCACGATCTTCAAGTATTCTCTGTTCGGTTTGTTCATGTTATCGTTCGTCACAATTATTTGTTACTGACTATTGTTGCTCACCATTGACAAAACATCACAAACGGCAAGTGTGCGACTCTTGTCTTCATCAGCATGTACTTTCACAACTTTACTCTTGTTTGACAAATTCAATTGTGTGTCCAGAATTAAGGTGCCTTGCAAAATTGTCGCAGTCGGCCATTTGCGATATTCTATTGAAGTACAAAAGTCATGATTTACTGAACGATTATCTACGCGAACAACAATGGGAAGGCAAAAGCGACGAATGGGTTAAAAGATTTGCAGCACGTTGTCCTGGTTGTGATATTCCAATAGAAAAGAACGGAGGATGTGACGAAATGATTTGTATTCGTTGTCAAACGCACTTCTACTGGTCGAAAGCAAAGCGCTATGTACATGAGACGAAACTATTCGAATGTCAATCGTTTCTCATCGTTCATCCATTTGCAGGTGGAATGATTTTTGTGTTAATATTTCTTGTTTTAATCTTAACTGTTGCTATTTTCTTTAAATAATAAATTCATTGAATGTGATCAGAGGAAATATAGGTCTCATTCTATTGCCCTCATTATGACATTGGAAACAAGGAGTGTAAGGGTGATATATAGAGCATATTGGTTAGAAGCGTAAATGGAATTCGAAAGACGAAAGAATAAAATAGGGTGATTGTTAATGAAGGCATTATGATAGAAGCGACCTCATAGATGTTCATTTATCGACATATATCGAGAATATTAACCCATTGTTTGTCTAGCATTTTAGTCTGATAATTCGTCGATACCTTTGTGATGACTACTCTTGATGAAGATACTTTTTTGCAATACAGACACTTTTGTAAATAAATGCATTATTCTCGAATGTTTCCGTAAGAAATACAAGTAGATGCAAGTACTCATATATGCACATATAATTCAAACTAGAGTGTAGGCGAAAATTGTTAAAATGTTATGTATGGAACCGATGTCGGAATCACACTAGAAACTACAAGAGCGAGTCTGTTCGAATCGTTTTGCAGATTTGAATGGCTATGAGAGTAACTTGGTGAAGATGTTTGTTTGAAATCAACAGAACTCGCCATAACCTAAGTTGAAGTTATGTCGAACCACAATTCAAAACATATACCTAAGCAATTTTGTTCTGAAAATTGGAATCTGTGTCCAAGATATCGTATGTTCGTTTTACCTATTCGTCCTGAGTTTCTATGCGAAATGATGGTGCTTTTTATTATAGGTTTTACAAGCCTCAGCTGAAATGCATATGACTATTTACGTAATGTTAATCTTCGATGACAGTTTATGATGAACTATTTCACGAAAGAAAAGATCTTGAAATCTGCTGTTCGAAAGACAAAACATCTTTCTACGCTCATATTAAATGTTCATCATATTGATTCATAAAGTGAGGATCATCGGCGAGCATTTCTTGGATTCATTTTACAAGAACAATAGAGATGATAGATTTTATTATTGCTACATTAACTATTCTATTATGATCGCAGTTACAATTCGGAGGAGGATAATTTCACTATCATCTACGATCCGATACTAACTATACAGTACTTTGCGTCGCCTGCGTCCCTTTCATACATCGGTCATAGCGTTTGAGATAGTAGAGATATGAACGACGTACGGATACAATATGCAGCTACTATCGCTTATGGGCTTGAACTATCTACCTTCATCGGTACCCACACTTCAACTAAGTGAGGTAGTACACACGCTGCAATTCTAATATCATGGCGTATCTTGAGATATCACACTTGGAATTTTCCAACTTCTCTTTACTATATTTTTCACACACCCACCATTGATCCACATGCTAAACTTAATCACACCTAACCCCACTATCACTACTCATGACCTCTTTTTGTTTCTCATTCAAATTAAACTATATTTTCTTCATCAAACAACCAGAAAAAGGCGATCTTCTATGGATGATAGAAATTTAATCTTTTTCTTGCTCACTTTTCCAGGGATCAGATTCGATCTAAGGTTTGTTTGGCATGTTTAGTCTTTTCAATAACTTTGTATTATTCCCACTCTTCGCAATAAATGATTGTTTTTTTAAATATTTTCCGATGAAATTATCTTTGTCTGATGATTATACCCTTTATCGTTAACATTGAGGTGCAGGAATTTTATCATATACAGAAAGAGTCTAGTGATATCTATGTGAGCATGCCAAAGGTAGCTACATCATAAATGGGTAATTTCTTTCTTTATTCCCTGTGAACAGTGAGATTTTCATGATTTAAATCGATTTTTAGGATTAGAAACGATCTATATTGAAATTCTCCGTCAAATGTGCGAAGACATTGCGTTGTCATTATCGTCTGTCGTTAAATCTGGTTCCCCATCGAATATGAACGAGTGTGTTAATTATTGAAGTTAAGAATTAAATGTTCACTATCTGTATATGTTTAGAGTTTTGCAGACGGAGGAAGAGCACAGATGACGAATGCACGTCGTCCGACATAATAGATCCCATCGATGAATTTGCGAAAGGTATGTTTACTTGTGTAGAATCAACAGTACGAAATGATGTTGATGAGAGCATATTCGAGGAATCGTTAGACGAGTACCGACATGTTATATATTCTAGCCATGGAAACGTTCCAAGTGACAACAGCAGCTGTTGATGGATGTAGTGTTCATAATTCCAAGTACCGATCGAAGTTTAATCATGCTGTTAATATAATTCGACGTTCAACGAAGTTTAACAAACACGTTTTTCATGAATTACCTAAACGATGTTGTTCGTGTGATCGATCTCAATGTATTGGTTAGCAAATGTGATGAAATTGTGTCGGATAAAACGCCTCAGTCAGTGCACGACGTTCTCCGCGTTTTTGAACTTTCGTTCGAAACGGAAGCATCTTCCCAAGAACGTCGCGCAAGAGTTACTCATTTTATTGGAAAAAGGCTGAAATTTAGATACTCTACGGAATAAATACGATGTTCACATTCACATCATCGATAGATCGTCCAGCAAAGTACTTATCAAAAAGAGCATCAATGTCAGAAACAAAGACGGTATAGAAGAAACAGTTTCTGCTGACAAATTTCGCGTGTTAATTCGAAGAAAATCCAAATTGACGACAGATATAATTCCATTCGATGAAATCGAACAAGAGATCAGTGAAAAATTGGAGGAAGCAAGTAAATTTCGATTTATTCAAAAAGAATTTACCTTTGATGAGAAAGGTCAATTTCAACTCGTGTGTCTTCCATTCGAATTAACACTCTCATCGGAAGAAATTTGTCGAACCGTGAGGCGTTCTATTATGAAGAAAGGCGAAAACCTACGTAGTTTAGAAGATCAATACAATATTCGCTTACATATCATCAAAAATGAAAAATTGAATTCCAAATATTTTGAAAAGATCGTCAAGCAGCAAAATGGAAACGCTTCGGGGAATTTCTATTTATTCATCACTCAAACCAGCAGATTTTTCGAAGCACAATTTATTGGAGAAGTGATCGTATTAATAGCGCTATCTACAGTATAAAAAGGAAAATAAAAGTGAGCAGACGATGTCAATCCTTCGTCTTCCAAATATCAGGTCTGCTTCTACAAAATGTTCCTCTATTGATCATTCGTTTATTGAACCGGGAGCCATTGGGACGATCAGACGGAAATCTCATTGGTTGTTCTGATGTACTCATTAGCAGACAGACGGTTGAAGAACAAATTTGACAAATATTAGTTGGACTGTTGAAGGAAAATAAACGATTTCGATCTTCTCATTTTGGCTAATTAAAAAAAAGGAACATAACATGATAACCATTGATATTTAGATGTTATTACTTCGATTCACTCGCTTATATTCTACAGTTGTTGATCTCGGTCTACAAATGAAGCAATTAAATGACAAAAAGCAGTTTAGGAAAGCACTTTCTTCATTTGAGAAGCATTATCCAAAACAAATGAGTTCTTTAATTGTCAATCAAGCCTTTCGTGCATGTGTTCATCTGAACGAGTTTCAACGTGGAAAAACTATTCATCAAGAATTACCTGCAAGTTTACTGAATAATCAATACATTCGCACCAATCTCATTCGATTATATAGTAAAAAAAGTCCATTGAAACGATTCATTACAGTTCAATTCCTCTTTTTGGTTCATAGTGAACTGTAACGATGTTGATAAAGCACGAGAAATTTTCTCTACGGCACCAAAGAAATCAATTGTCATGTACAATACAATGATCGAGGGTGATATCAACTGTATGTGTGATCAAATCAAGTGATTGTATTTGATTTTCAGGCCTTGGAGAAAATAATCGAGAAAAAGAAGCTTTGAAACTATTTGAAAAGATGTCTGTGACACCAAATGCTTACACTTATAGTATTTTATTCAAGCTTTGCACTCAATTACCAGATCGTGACGTGTTTGAGTTTTGTAAAACGGTCTGGAAGGAAATCTCGCTCGACAATCAAAAGAATCCAGTGGTATCAACTTCGTTCTTAGCATTACTTCTCAAGCATCAACAAATATCAATTTGTGAAAAGTTTTTTTCTCAAATTGAAAAGAATAACGTTACTCGTATAACTATGATGAAGGGTTTGCATATCTCCACTCGCAACCTTAACATAATCTCTATTTCTTTGTTTTCTTCAAGGGTATCTTTCACATGGAATGCCGCAAAAAGCAATTGATCTCTTTCTCCAACTTGACAAACCCGATGAAATAGCGGCAGGAGCGTTTTTCAATGCATGTGCTCAAATAAAAGACAAAAAGACACTGGATCTAGCAGACAAGGTCTTTTCCCGACTTCGTTCTCCATCTGATCGTCTCCTTCAATCAGTTTTCAATATGCACTTCCAACATGCTGATATTTCCAAAGTGAAAATTCTTTTTGAAAAAGTTCAACGAAATGTTATCAATTATGCTTCATTAATGAAACTATACAATGATCAAAGTCAACCAGAGAAGACCTTAAAATTATTTCAAAGAATGAAAGCTGAACATGTTGAAGGAGATTCAGTTGTTTTCGTCTTATTAATCAATGCTTGTGCAGATATTCGGTTTTTGTCTTTGTCTCGATCGATTGTTAAACAAATTCCAAAGAATTTACTTGCTGACCACTGGCTGGCAAAGATCACTTGTACATATGTGGGTAAGCTCGAACCAAAAGGATACGAAATGAATGACACGAAATAGAATTAAACGGCATATTTAGGGTAAATCAGGTTCAGTGGATGAAGCACAACGAGTTTTCAATCGAATTGCTCAACCGAGTAATGTGGCTTTTTCAACAATGAGTAGTATTTCAATTGGTAGATAAAATAATGTTTTATTTGAAACAATTTTCTAATTATTCAGTGCGTATGATTGGAATCAAAGAGTCAAGTTTCAATGAAAACGATAAATGATCAGATTTATATTTGTGTATTAAACGCATGTTCACACTTGGGTTTGATCAACGAAGGTAAAGAAATTTTCTATGGAATTCCTTATGAGAAACGAACGGAAAAGATCTATGCTGCTGTGGTTAGTATGAGAAGCACAGTTTTCAGAAATCTGAACTCATTTGGAAATAGGTTGATGGTTTTGCTCGTTGATTTGAATTTGTTCGTCCACAACAGTTAATTGATGAATTTGAAAAGGATTATTCTCCTTGTCCACATATTTACAGTAAGAATTTCCAATTAATTAAGTGAGATGATTCAGCTTCATTCATTTAGCGACAATTTTATCGAGCGTCAGAAATAAAAAAGACGCTATGTTAGCTCAAAACCTATTCGATCGTATTCCCCTAGTATTCTCTGATCAAAATGTATGTTTTGTTCAAGCTTTTTTAGGCAAATGATCGATCACATTCTCTTTTAAACCGGATTTATGATCAACTAGATCAGTTAAAAACCGAACTAAGTCAACATGACTATCAAGTTGACGAATCTTAGGTATCAAGATCACTGGCTGATGGTGAGACAAACGAATCTGTTCGATGGGAACATTCGGAGATACTTACTATTGCTTTTCGATCGATTCAAAAACCAAAACCGTCTTTCATTGAAATAGTAAAAAATCTTTGTATATGTCAAGATTGTCGTGAGTCGTTGCCATTGAATTTATTCATATATTCTATTCATATTTATATTTATATTTAGATGGAGCAATTAAACTAATAACTAAAATTCATTAATGTTCCATTGTTGTTCATGATATCAATCGTATTCATCATTTTGATACGACAGAAAAATGTTCTTGTAATGATCTTTTTTTGAATATGAAAATGAAAAAAAGAATACTTTGCATTCATACTACTTTTCTTATTGGTTATGGATCGCGGATAAATACAGACTGATTGAATCAATAGTAATTATTTTCTCAAGCTGTTATCAGTCATTGAATCGACTCCGTAGTCACCTTAGTCCTTTCCAGTCGACCGCTAGAAGTCAGAAAGAAAGAAACGTTAATACATGTTCTTTGTCCTTTCTATTTGGAGGTTCTTTTGAACGTTTCGGGAAAATTTATTCCAGTTGCTAGCACTGGAGTGCATGTTTCTTTCTTACAAAAACATATTTGTGCTAAAATATGTGTAGTCATTTATCGAATGACTTAGGTAACTATATTTCATCGTTCTGAGAAAAACGTGTATTGGAACTGGCAAAACATTGCCAAATGGTAACATCCGGCCAGAAAAGTTTTTAGAGATTCACACGTGGCATGTTTGCTCTTTCCATATTGCGTAGAGCATTTCCTGGGTGATTTATAGCTCAAGGATATTTTATCGAAATGAAGCACTTTTTCAAGCAGAACAACTTGAAAAGAAAATAGAACTATAAATATATGTTCTTCATTGAAGACTGCTAACAGATTCTCACATCATCATGGTGAGTGTGAAGACAATTGAAGCAAGCGCTGTATTTGCATGGTTTATGTTGATGATGCTCTTACGCCGTATCGTTCTATTGATTGTTGCTGGTGTCTCAGGAAGAAATCGACCGTTTCCCCCTGGTCGAGTTCCAGAAGATAAAATATTGAAAAGAACTCAAGTTCACTCTACAAACAACACAGCAGATGCCACGACGTTCACCAAAGATGTTCGTGTCAATAAAACAATTGTTAATGATGCAGAAAATGATACATATTTCCTCATTCTTCTCTTGGCCACAGCTATATTTTCTGACACAACCAGCTATGATTGCACACGAACGATCGTCTACAGTGTTCTTTATTTATTCTTTCGAATAGTTTATGCCGTTGCTTATATTTTCGCGTTGCAACCATGGAGAACGATTGCATACGTGTTCGGTTTAGCTTGTACATTGGCTTGCAATTTAGACCTGGTCATTACATTATCGCGTCGAACATATTGATCAATGGCTTGAAACCCATTAATTTCGTGACCAATGTATAGTGAACTATTTTTATTGAAATAAAAAGAAAAAAGAAAAATAAATTCTTCCCAACATACTTCTTGTCTAACAACTTCAATTGTGTCCCGAAGCGGCGTTGTCTCGGGAACTTATATCAACCGTCTACATGTGAACAACAATGAGAAGACAAAAACAATGTACAAACTAAATATTGGTTTTCCGCTATTCATCTATTTAATTTCTTCTCTAATACTTTTCCTTTTAGTCTTTGTTGTTTTTATTTACTTCCAATGATAAATTTATTTACGTAATCAAAAGAGATGGAGATCACATCTTAGTTCCAATCTGAGTAATTGTTCCGATGATATTTCGACGTGGTCCACAACCAAACAATACTCTCATCCACTTCTGCAGTTCAGGTAACAAACCCACACAAATCCATGGCAGAAAAAGACAAACGATGTAGATCATGTCCAGAAAGTAGTCTGTTTGGACTTCAGCAAGAAATGTTGGATTACCCAGTATTTGCACAACACCAACGATCAGACACGGCGACCACGCCATCAAATAGAGACTTGAGATACAGAACAACTGGATAGTCATGCGTCGTTGTTGTTTCCATGTCACAGGTCGATGCTGTCGACGTTTCTGATGTACTACACGAACGACTAACAACAAGTTGGCGAATGCATTCACCAACATTGGCAAACCATTGTTGATGCACCAGTCAAGTGTGCCGAGAACTTTGTTCGACACCAAATAACAATCAGCAAAGCCACAGAGATTATTTGTGTAGTCCCATTGTGATCCATCACATGGATAGAGAATGATGACGAAGAAATAGAAAAGCATTGGATAAGTGAGACAGAACAGAAGAGGAACGTGGTGAAAAGTAATGCGCATCCATCGAATGTTGAGAACATGGCTGTTGAAGACTAGCATGTGTCGTTGAACCGAGATGGTTGCCATTAAGTATTCGCTGGTGACATAGAAAGTGAATTCGATGAAAGTCCACCATGTACAGTAGGTTGGTGTTGCAGGACTGACATAGCCTTGACTGTAGAAATGGAGATTGAGTGGTAGAGTTAATGATAGCTGCATGAAGTTAACGATGAGTAGTATGATGAGAGCTCGATTATGAGGAGCTTGTCGAATAGTGGGATTCTTTGCGAAAAAGATGAAGATGAGGAGCGAGAGAATAATTGCTGGAACTTGCAATAAGAGTAGAATGGAGAACTTAGTTCGATGTAAAACATATTTGGTATAAACAAATGTTTCCGTACCGTTCATGTTTGCTCTACAAAACGAATGAATGATGTACTTTCTCTAAAGTAAGTACTCTGTGAAAAGATACTTTTAAGAAGGGGTATTAATGAACTTTGGATATTGAGATATAATGAGGGCATATTGTAGTGAAGACATTAATCCTGTAGGATTACGGATGTTTTCAAGAAAAAAATGCTTTTATGCATTCTGTTAGTCTGAATGAAGTTTGATAATTATATGATATTGGACATCATAGATGCTAGGAAGTGGACGTGCATGATATCTGTTTGGGAAGTTAAGTTTCTGAATAGAGAAGCATTTGTTTGCGCAGTTTTTTTTCGAGATTTTCGGTTCACCATAGAATTACAGGGCTTGACTAAAGCTATTAGAGTAGATTTGAAGAATATATCTAAACACATCTTTAAAAGGCTGCCAGCGCTTGGAATCAGCGCTCTCTGATGAATCGTAAGCAAAGCCGATTATTGTTAGTTTTATTTGTCATTATTAATTGAAGTAAGGTATCATTTAATAAACAAATATTCTTTGAAATGCTGTTAGTAATGAGATTTGACTGCGTCGGAGATTTATCGATATATCCTTCTTCATTGACAGCAAGAAAGAATGCACTTAATTATTCTTAATAACTTAGTATGTTAATTTCAAGTTTTTTCTAGTCTAATTTCAGAAGCGTTTGAATGATAAAACTTGCAACGAATTGCGTTCTTTTAATAGTGAACTAATTTAATAAATTATAAACATAAACACTGTGGTTAAATCCGAAGCAACAGTACATAAATCTTGTGCTCACGCAGGGGTTTCTCTTTTTTTACTGTTCCTCAACCCACGCAAAGATAGTTGCGATTATGTGATAGGATAGTGCGAGAAAGTGAATTGAAAACAACCGTTTTCAAAAGTGACGTACGCAATAACATTGGTCGGTGTCTCTAGTCAACAGGCGTTTTGCAGCTGCAAGCATACATGATCGAAAGATAAAGGCTGAAAAGAATTAGTCACCAGACAACACATGTTTGTTTTCTCCATTCAAGAGGAACTCTATTTCATGGTTCATATTGCACTTTGCGCGAACACATTTTAGTTCGTGTGCCATATAGTTTTGTTGTGAAATGCAGAACGAGTGTTTCTTCATGCTCTGTTTTGTGTCGCAATGAATAACTATCCTGTCGACGTAGCCCCATGTCGTATAATTATTCAGAGATTAAAATGAAAATAATTTTCCTCTTCACGAAAGGAAACCGATCAGGGGATGAAGACCATCTTTAGAGAGAGAAAATTCAAAACTTAGATTCTAAAACAGTATAAGACAACAAATTTCTGAGCGCTATAGTCTTCAGTGAAGTTCATGCATTTTTCCGGAGGTAATATTTGTTCAGAAAACCGTTCGCTGTGATGAGTTAGTGGTGATTTGCATAAAAACAACTATTTATGAAGTTATACATTGCACATGTTTGAGCGTTGCACTCACAGTGTGTTTCAATAATTCTCTCCGTGGTATATATGATTGAGAATCTTTCAATTTTTTGTTTCCTGTTCAATGTATGAGAAAACCTAGAACGGCTTTTAAAACGATCGTTTTATTTTGTTGGTGTGAGTGATATTTTAATTGACAAATTCTGTTACATATTCAGAATTCACTTTCTTAGCTACTTTATTTCAATTTCAAAGTATAAAAGTGATAATGTACTCAATAATTATTTACATGAACAACAATGAAAAGACGAAAACGATGAATAGAACCAAGGATTTATGTCACATTGTCAAATCTTAGTTCCAATCTGAGTAATTGTTCCGATGATATTCCGACGTGGTCCACAACCAAACAATACTCTCATCCACTTCTGCAGTTCAGGTAACAAACCCACACAGATCCATGGCAGAAAAAGACAAACGATGTAGATCATGTCAAGAAAGTAGTCTGTTTGGACTTCAGCAAGAAATGTTGGATTACCCAGTATTTGCACAACACCAACGATCAGACACGGCGACCACGCTATCAAATAGAGACTTGAGATACAGAACAACTGGATAGTCATGCGTCGTTGTTGTTTCCATGTCACAGGTCGATGCTGTCGACGTTTCTGATGTACTACACGAACGACTAACAACAAGTTAGCAAATGCATTCACCAACATTGGCAAACCATTGTTGATGGACCAGTCGAGTGTGCCGAGAACTTTGTTCGACACCAAATAACAATCAGCAAAACCACAGAGATTATTTGTGTAGTCCCATTGTGATCCATCACATGAGTAGAGAATGATGACGAAGAAATAGAAAAGCATTGGATAAGTGAGACAGAACAGAAGAGGAACGTGGTGGAGAGTGATGCGCATCCATCGAATGTTGAGAACATGGCTGTTGAAGACTAGCATGTGTCGTTGAACAGAGATGGTTGCCATCAAGTATTCGCTGGTGACATAGAAAGTGAATTCGATGAAAGTCCACCATGTGCAGTAAGTGGGTGTTGCAGGACTGACATAGCCTTGACTGTAGAAATGAAGATTGAGTGGTAGAGTTAATGATAGCTGCATGAAGTTAACGATGAGTAGTATGATGAGAGCTCGATTATGAGGAGCTTGTCGAATAGTGGGATTCTTTGCGAAAAAGATGAAGATGAGTAGCGAGAGAATAATTGCTGGAACTTGCAATAAGAGTAGAATGGAGAACTTGGTTCGATGTAAAACATACTTGGTATAAACAAATGTTTCCGTACCGTTCATGTTTGCTCTACAAAACGAATGAATGATGTAGTTTCTCTAAAGTAAGTACTCTGTGAAAAGATGTTTCTAAAAATGGGTGTAAATGAACTTTCGACATAGACATGTACTTAGGGTATACACCTTATTCGGGACATCAATCATGTAAGATTATGGATGTTTTCAGGAAAGCTTTGTCTATATATTGTGATAATCTACATGAAGCTTGATAATTATATGGAATTGAAATGCATAGATGCATAAAAAGTAGACGTAGTTTGTACCTATTTGTGACGTAAAATTTCTGAATAGAGAAACTTTTATTTGTACGGTAAGATTTCGAGATTTTTAATATATCATACAATTACAGGTTTTGACGAAAGATATTACACTATGTGGAAAGAAAATATCTGAAGACATCTTTAAAAGACCACGACGTGTAAGGTTACTGTTTTGCGATGGACCATCTGTAAAAGTGATCATCAGTTTTTTCACTTGTTATTATTAATTTAAACAAGGTATGATATAACAGACAAGAGTTCTTTTAATTATTGTTAATAATGAAATTTCACTGCGTCATAGATTTATATATACACTTTTCTTCATTTACAACGAGAGATAATGTGCACAATTAGCATTAATCATTTAGTATGCATATTTCGAGTCCATGTCTGATTTAGGATTGCTTGAAAATAGAAACTTGTTGTGAGTTGTGCTCTGTTCATCCGGAATAAGTTCCAACTATAAACGTAAACAACTCTAGCTTAATGCGAAGCAATAGTACGTACATCTTATGTTCACACACAAGTTTTCATTTTTTGCTCCTGCTCAGCTCACGCTAAGACGTTATCCGTTGCCTCGAGTCAGCAGGTGTTTTACAGCTGTAAGTACACATGGCAAGAAGAGAAAGACTGAAAAGAATTAGTCATCAAGCAACACATGTTTGTTTTGATCGCTTCCGTGGGACTCTATTTCATAGTTCGCATTCTATTTTGCGTACACATCTTTGTTCATGTGCTATATTGTTCTGTTGTGAAACACAGAATGCATGTTTCTCCTTGTTCTGTTTTATGTCACGCGATGAATTACTGTATTGTCGTCGTAGTCACAAATCGTATAATTATTGATAAAGTAAAATAAAGCTAATTTACTTCTTCACAATCGGAAACGAGTAACATGATGAATGTTATCTTTATAGGCAGAAAATTCCAGAGTTAGATTCCAAAACAAAATAGAACTACAAATTTCTGAATGTCACGATGTTCAGTGAAATACATGGGCTTTTCCGGATGTGATATGCGTTTATAGAATCATTCGTAATAATAATGAAAATCTAAGTTATTTTCCAGTACATCTCGTAGTTGTGATTTGTACACAAACAACTGTTTCTGCAATTATACATCGTGCGTGTTTTGAGCGTTGCCTCAGAGTGCGTTTCTACGATTCTTTCCGTAGTATGGTTGAGAATCTCTTAATTTTTTGTTTATCATTCAATACGTGAGAAAACCGAGTGCTGCTTTTAATGATCATTTTATTTCCAAGAAGTAAGTGGTATTTTTTGATAAATTGTGTTTGATGCTCAGAATTGATTTTCTCAGGTACTTTATTTCAAAGTATAAAAGTGATAATCTACTGAACGATCATATACTTAAATGACAATAGAAAAGTAAAAGTGACGAATAGAATAGAAGATTTGTGCCACGTTGTCACATCTTGGTTTCAATTTGGGTTGTTGTTCCTATGATGTTTCGACGTAGCCCACAACCAAACAATACTCTCATCCACTTCTGCAATTCTGGGATCAAACCCACACAAATCCATGGCAGAAAAAGACAAACGATGTAGATCATGTCAAGAAAGTAGTCTGTTTGGATTTCAGCAAGAAATGTTGGATTACCCAGTATTTGCACAACACCAACGATCAAACACGGCGACCATGCTGCCAAATAGAGACTTGAGATACAGAACAACTGGATAGTCATGCGTCGTTGTTGTTTCCATGTCACAGGTCGATGCTGTCGACGTTTCTGATGAACTACGCGAACGACTAACAACAAGTTGGCAAATGCATTCACCAACATTGGCAATCCATTGTTGATGGACCAATCGAGTGTGCCGAGAACTTTGTTCGACACCAAATAACAATCAGCAAAACCACAAAGATTACTTGTGTAGTCCCATTGTGATCCATCACATGGATAGAGAATGATGACGAAGAAATAGAAAAGCATTGGATAAGTGAGAGAGAACAGAAGTGGAATATGGTGAAGAGTGATGCGCATCCATCGAATGTTGAGAACATGGCTGTTGAAGACTAGCATGTGTCGTTGAACAGAGATGGTTGCCATCAAGTATTCGCTGGTGACATAGAAAGTGAATTCGATGAAAGTCCACCATGTACAGTAGGTTGGTGTTGCAGGATTGACATAACCTTGACTGTAGAAATGAAGATTGAGTGGTAGAGTTAATGATAGTTGCATGAAGTTAACGATGAGTAGTATGATGAGAGCTCGATTGTGAGGAGCTTGTCGAATAGTGGGATTCTTTGCGAAAAAGATGAAGATGAGAAGAGAGAGAATAATTGCTGGAACTTGTAATAAGAGTAGAATGGAGAACTTAGTTCGATGTAAAACATATTTGGTATAAACAAATGTTTCGATGTCGGTCATGCTCCCAGAAGAAAGAAATGATCTGTTTGAATGTATTTATCTAGATGCTTTCTCACATAGAAGTGTTAATTTTTCAAAAAGAATCTATGATGAGGAACAACCAGTCTACATACTCGTCGGCTATATTAGTCTTATTTGTTATTATTCATTCAACCGAGGTGATGCTCTGAAGTTATGAGAGTTAAACAGGAAACATCACGTTTCTAATGAGGAAGAACATCGTTTCTGTTCTATTTGTTCTTAACGCTCTGTTTCAAGTTCGAACGCATCAATGCGAGCGTGTGGTGATCTGGCGAATCAAACAACAGTATATTTTGAATCATACGGAATTCAGAAATTTTGATTATGAAAATCAATTCTTTTTCCTACCAATTTTGCGTACTTGAATTGAACTTGACAAGTAAAGGCGAGTCTCCAGTGGGGAGCACGCCGAGAAGATTTCGCTCTCATTATGAATAGAGACATAATTCAGGTAATATTCTTTGATAATACTAACCAGGTGAAGTTTCTATATTTTTAGAATATATTTATGAAATGAAATATTAATAATGTTTACATGTATTATATAATAGATGTAGATCATACATGAAAATAAATATTTTCTTTGTTTTTCTTTTCTAGACTCTACAGATATATCAAAGAGCATATACTTAATTATCGTTTTTCTTTTCATTTTTTCTTTATGATTAAGAACAAATGTTTTATTCTGCCGCAAGTTAATTTCGACAATATATAGTAGTTATCGTATAAAACGTGTTCGTATTATCCGTTATATTGTCACATTTCACGTAAAAGGTAATCAAGGCTATATGTTTTATCAATTCATTCATTCATGATGAAGGGCCGTCTCACAAAAATCTGTGTGAAAATAGAAGAGATATTGGTATTCATACGAACGTACTATACGAAGGATAAGATTCATCGACAAGTCGTCAAGCTCGCTTAGTCGAGTATTTCGGAAAGATCTGTCATATCCTCTCAATATATTGAAAACGTTGAAGACAAGACAAGTTAAAGCTATCTTATATCAAGATCTTGGAAAAACAAAAATGACATCGTTAAGTTATAAAAAAATAGTCAAAAAACTTCTAGTTAATCGATCTAACTGATTTCCAACCAATTTAAATCGATTTTCCATCAGGTTTCTCCGATAAAATCTAATATTTACAACTTTTCTTACATGAATACAGTACCAATTGGAAAAACATGACTCTTCTACGGTATAACTTAGCAGTTCCTGTGAGTTCAATATCATCCATTATTTTAATTAGTCCGGCGTGGATTTATAGTGACTAAATATACTCAAATTCCTTGAGTTTCTTATGAATCATACTTTGATTACAATTAGAATTGCTACTATTCCGAATACTATGTTGAATCAATTTAATAAAAACAGGAAAAAACGTACGAAATACTTTTAAAAACACCTCGAACTCTGAATCATGCTGCAGTATTCTTGAAATAAGCATATACGTTTGGTTTGACTTGTAGTTGAGACTCATAGTCGTTACGCTATAAAACGTCAAATATAATGAATGGAGAATATTTTCTTTCCACGTGTCTAATTAAAAAACAAACATTTTCAGTCATCAAATGATTAGATATGCAAAACATTCTTTCTTTCATATACATTTGAGAATAAGTATCATACTTATTCAGTGAAGCATATCACAAAAAATGAGAATGTAAATATTTGCTTTATTTCTTGATCAAAATTGACACAGACGACATGTTATCTAAGATGAAAACAGTATGGAGATTAAAATTGACGAAACATTCACTAAATAAACAAAAGCGATTGAATAATGCATTGTTTGATGAATCGATTGATGACAATCAACAACAACGAAGAGATGACAATGAAGAAGATATTACATTGATTTGGTTGAATAAAACTGAAAATAGTCCATCAACTGTCACATCACTCCGCAATGTTATTGATTATCTTCAAGTAAATATCATAAGTAGACGAAATAACAGACAAGAATCTTATTTTTGTCTTGCAGATCTTCGACAATGAAAACGATGCTTTGTCCTATATCGAATCGATTGTAGATGAAAAAATTATCCTTATAACTGACGATGTATCTGATTATCTTCTCGCAAGACTGGAATCATTCAAACAAATTCATTCGATTTTTCTTTATACTCCGAATTTACCGGTGGATTTACCCTCTAAAGTAACAGCTTGTTGTCTAACCGAAGAACAATTAATCGATAAAATAGCTCGTAGTTGTAAACAGTTGAGCGATCAACTAGTGGTGTTCTCGATTTACAATCATCAAAAGAAAGAAAAAAGTGATTTAACTCGTGAAGCTGGTTCGTTCTTATTTTTTCAATTATTCAAAGCAGCATTTACAATACTTCCGAAAACATCCGAATCGAAAAGATTACTCACGAAAAAATGTCGTCAATATTATGCTGGAAACGCGAAAGTTCTTGAAGAGATAAGAGATTTTGAAATAAATTATAAACCACGCGAAGCATTAGAATGGTTTATGAAGAAATCGTTTATCTATCGTTTAGTCAACAAAGCACTCCGAACGGAAAATATCAATTCATTGTGTTTGTTACATTTTTATATCGCTGATTTATCAAAACAATTGGAAAACGAATTTTCTAAGTTTAAGAAACAAAACTCCGATTCTTTTCTAAAATGTTATCGAACTTTTCAATTTTCATCTTGCGATATTCAATATTTTCAATATAATATTGGAAATTTGATTTTAACAAACGGTTATCTTTCAGCAACACGTAATCGACAACTGGCTGGTGAAGAGAAAGTCTTATTCGAATATACAATTGATTTAAACGAAGTGAAGTCGATTGTATTCGCTAATATAACAGAAAATGAAATACTTTTCGATATTGGTACTGTTTTCAAGATGAACTCGTGTACATACATTGAGAAAGATCAAATCTGGATTGTAAACGTAAGTGCGACGGATGAAGGTGTTAATTTTGCATCAGAATATATTGAATATCAAAGATTGAAAATGACCAATTCGAATTTGATATTAATGCTTGGTCATTTAATGATCGAAACTGGTGATTACAACAAAGCGGAAAAGTATTTTCAAGCAATCTTACATTCATCGATTCCAAATGACGAAGAAATTTCGTGTATCTATTTTCATCTAGGACGAATCTATCGATTGCAAAGTGATTATACACATGCATTGGAATATCTCAATCACGCATATGAAACACATTCTCGAGCGAAACCATTACGTTTAGCCAGTGCTGCGAAAGCACTGAATGCGATCGGAATTCTTCATCAAGAACAAAATAATTCTCAAGAAGCAATTGAATCATTTGAAAATGCTTTAAAAATCTATGGGAAAACCATTCAAGGATCTCATCCTGACGTGGCTGGAACATTGATCAATCTTGGTAATACTTACTGTCAACAGGAACGATTCTCTGATGCACTTTCATGTTTTAATCGTGCACAAACTATCTATGATTCTAATTTACCAACGAATCATCCAAATGTTGCAATGTTATGGAATAATTTGGGAAATTTCTACTATCAGCAATCGCAATTACATCCAGCTTTAGATGCCTATCAGCGAGCATTAGCGATCTATGAGAAACTTCTTCCTCCGAATCATCCCGATATTTTACGAAATCAAAATAACGTATCGAAAGTGAAATCAATGTTTGGTGATCAATATCAATCGACTTTGGAATGGAAATACGGAGTGAAGAATACTCTGTTCGTTGAAGATTAAAACGCATTCAAGTTTGAATCAAATGTTAACACGAATAATTGACTTTAATAAAACGTATACTAATAAATATTTA